>LPNX010923610.1:908696-921522 GCA_001517045.1 Pseudotsuga menziesii
GATTGGTAAACCATTTATTGTGAGATCATTATTGTACATCCCCTTTAGTAGTTAACTTAATCAAAGAAGTCAAAGAAGAGGATCCCAATAGGTAATCTAAATACATGAAATCAACTAGGAAATTGAGGAATTTAGTTGCATGTCTTTTCTGTATGTATTGGTCACTAAGAAGGACAATGGGTTTTTATCACATCAAGTATACTGGAAAAAGATGCATATAGGTAGGTATCTGAACACTGACTCACATCACCATCCTGGACAAAACCTTTGGTGCCATAATCACACTTGTTGTTGGAATTTAATAAATGATACAAAGCTCTGCAATCCTAGTGAGCAAAACCCTTACTAAAACTGACTAAACACTTCTCAAAACAGTGCACTGTTTAGACTCAGAAACCTAGACTATGAAATGAAATGGTAAAAATAAGAGGTGATTCTCTCTTTTGAGTGCATGAGAGTGTGGGGTAAGTAAAGGATTAGGGTTTCGGGGATGGTTCCATCCTATGCTTTCTGTTTTGGGGCTTTTTCCAAATTAAAAATTGATTTTTTTTGTAGAGGAAGCCCACCTGCAATACTAAAAAGAACCTAAAACTAGAGTTTGGGTACCCATTTCAGGATGAATTCCCCTCTTAATTGCTGTGAAGAACTGGGTTTTTCACTAAAGAACCTGGTTTGTTTGGGTTATTGTCAGAGGTACCCATTCTCTAATCCAGTATAGGAGATGGGAAGGTGGGATGGGTGTGGGCACCCTAGCCCTGGGTGCAGGTACCCATGCAGCATAGGCCAGGTCTGTAATGTTTTGAAAAATTAGGAAATTAAACTACATAAATTACAGGTCAAAGGTGTGAGAAAATGGATTTTAAACCTACTGTAGGTTATGTGTTCTCAGATCATAGGCAAATGCTATATTTTTTTATTGAGAAGTAATCTCACTCATGGAAGCTTTCTAGCACACCGGTAGCCAAAATACTGAAGACAGTCTAGACTATTTATGGGTCCTCTAGAGACATTTTCCACCCAGGTCAAACTTATAGTTAATGTAGTGGATGCTTTATCCATGCAACTTTCTAATTGTTCCACAACACATGAAAAGAGAGTAATAATACCTTAATGCTCTATTTAATTGTGAATGATTCATGGTTGACATTGTGTAATGATTAATATGATTATGAGGGTCATGCTCATGAGAAACATTGTCTTTCTTAGGTCAGGCATGACTCAAGAGTGCCCTCATCTCTGTACCTCCATGCATTTGGTTCTTAGGGCCATGCTCATGAGAAACATTTCTCTATTTTTCATGGGTCAGGCATGACTCACAAGTGCCCTCTTCTTTGCACCTCCATGCATTTGGTCTTTAAATTTATTTTTCTGGGAAACCAAATTCCTATCATGTTGACTTGTAAATGTTTTAATTAACATGATTTAGTCATTGTGATTTCAAAATCTTGTTTTGAAGAAACTTAATGCTCAATTCAATCACAAATGCATATCCTTTTTTGCATTCACTGATCCAATTATCAGTGGCTTGTTTACAAAAACCATTCAATTTCTTAGTTTCTCAGTTTAATCATAATTTTACCCAGTTTGAGGCTCTTTTATTTAAAACCCTTCCTTGTTGAAGTTTTGATTTTGTTACTATTTTTTTTTCTGAAACAGTGTTTGTAGTTTTAGTTTTATATTTTCTTTGTTGAAATTTCAACTTAGTGAGTTGTGTTTATTGGACAAGAGGGTGCCTATCATGTTGACTATCCCTAGGATGGATACACATTTTGAAAAATCTAATCCAAACGACCTGATTTTTGTTTGAACTCTTATATTATCCTTTTTTATTTGTATTTCCTTTTTAAGACTTGTTTCTCAGAATCAAGCTAGATTTTGAAACTGTATGTCTTTTGCTGATTTGAAGAGTATTCCCAGTCACCGTGACAGCTATGAGTAAAATCTTAAGCAAGTGATTGACAGATTGAAGATTCACAAGTGACCAATATGGATCTCCCTAAGGAGACTTATATTTGAGTCATGAGCTTATACAACTCCTAAAACAAAGACATAATTGAATCAAAACTAAAACCCTTTTAAACATGTTTCATGCATTTTCTTCCTTTTCATGAATTCATTAAATGGAAAAATTACATGGTGAACTACATATATCTGTAAATATCATTGAGAATAATGAGAGTTTCGGTAATTTAATATTGTTTTTGTTTCCATCAGAATTTTGGGTCACAGGGGCATTTTGGGTCAAATGAGAACATAAGCTTCCTTGGATTTTTTGACGGTCATGGACCATATGGACACTTGGTTAGCAAAAGGGTTAGAGACTCTCTACCTGGCTTGCTTATGAACAAGTGGGAAGAACTACTTTTAGCTGATTGGCCTGGTCCTGCAAATAGTAACGATTTTGAGGTCGTTGATTCAAACAAATTGTGTAATGATTTGGATGGGGATGTGCACAAAGAAGAGTCCAAGATGTTTGCAGCATGGAAGGAATCTCATCTACGAGCTTTCCAGGTAATGGATAAGGAACTCAAGCTACATCCCATTTTGGATTGCTTCTGCAGTGGGATGACTGTCGTTACCATCCTCAAACAGGTATAAAAGCATTTATGCATTCTCAATTGCCATTCTCATATTTCAATAACTTGATCCATATATGGTTAGGGTCTTCCTTCACTTCAGGGCACAGGAAGACAAAATGATCAGCTTTTAGCATTCATCCCTCTTCCTTTAGAGAAAGGTGACTTAGATTGTGCCCAGGATTGAGCAAAACCATAAGTTGATGAACTATCATGATTGAAATTTCATAAGCTGCTGGTGCAGACCTATCAAGCCACAACGATAACTAAGGTGCCTAATGATGCAGATAAACTCCAATCTGCAACAATTTATTCTTTAGTATAGTCCACCGGTATGCATAAGCTATGTTTCCAGATATGCAGAGCAACCTCTTCAATACATCTTTAAACCTACAAGAGTATTGGCAGTAAAACAGAGAAAACCAAACGGAACAAACACTCTAAATATATATGACAGGCAACAAAATTATTCATCTAGATGAAAATTTCATAACAGTATTCTTTATTCATTGCACACCATATTACAGACAGTAATAGCCATAGAAACTACTCAAAATCTATCAGCGTCTGCACCTACTTTTCAATTAGCTAGAAAAATACCTCCCTGAGCCCACGCTACCACCTCCTCCCCTTTTTCCTAACCCCGCTTCCTAAAATGATTAATTGCCCTCTTATTTTCTCTAACCCAAAAGGAGTAATTGAATAGAGGGCTATTTTTAGTAAAACAGATCCCTATAAATACTGAGCATAAATAACAAACTACTGAAACATGGAAGAATTACGTTAAGGAAGATGCTCCACATCACCTAATAAGCATGGGTTATGTTTGAACCTGGAACTTTTCCAACTCAAAATCAAAATTGAATCTTCATATTTAAATACAGAAACTCACTCCAAAGACAATACTCCATCATCCCTAGCCACTCGTCGGGATCATGCAGCTAGGCTTCTCAGCCTTTGCCGCTCCCTGGAGGATATCATCTGCCAGTGCATTGGAATTTTCACACTCATTGATGACTCCAATGAGAAGCATGTCTT
Organism: Pseudotsuga menziesii; assembly: GCA_001517045.1. Classification (NCBI taxonomy): domain Eukaryota; kingdom Viridiplantae; phylum Streptophyta; class Pinopsida; order Pinales; family Pinaceae; genus Pseudotsuga; species Pseudotsuga menziesii. The sequence goes on from LPNX010923610.1 coordinate 912,311, forward strand.
GCAGTCACTTCAGCAGCTAGCTCCAACATGCCTTGACATCCTCTCTTCTGCTCAGCACCAAAACTCTTCAGTTTCTAGCAACTCTCTTGCGACTCCTTTGTACTTGCACCTCATTTTATATCTTCTCTTAGCTAGAGCATTTAGCCTTTAGATAGACACTTAGTTTAATATCTGTTTATACTGTTAGTATTGATCTAGGAGTTGCTTTTGTACTCCCACTTTGTACTTACACTAGATGTAATATTTTAGACCCATTGACCAACTTTTGTGGTCATTTGTTGGACATTAATAAAATTATCTATCTTATTTTATGTCCAATTTTGGCAGAGGCAGTAAGAGCCCCAAAGAAATGAATGTTATAGAGATTTGCATCAATATTGGAATTGTTGCATATTTCAAAATGAATAATATTATCTTCATATTTAGTTTATAGTTTGAAATTTTTCCATTGGCTTATCTTTGTAGTTGTCTTTTATTAGGGCCAGGACCTTGTCATTGCAAATGTTGGAGACTCTCGTGCTATTCTGGGAACAATGTCTGCTAATGGATGTTTGTCAGCCATTCAGTTGACAGTTGAATTGAAGCCAACCTTACCTAGTAAGCTCTCTATTTTTTTAAAAATCTCGCAAACAAATTTGTGAGTTGTATTTAAATTTTACTAAATTATTCTGTGTGGATGTTATCTCTTGAGTGACTGCACAATTCAAACAATTATAGTGACTGCAATTTCATATTATTTGTTTTTAGAACTAATATGTATCACTTTAATCATAATGTCAACATTGTCTGAAGTCATGCAAAGAACAGATCCAAAGGCCCAAAGCCTCATTCTACAATAGTTTATTGTTTATGGGCAGTATTTGTAAAACAAGTTTTGCATACTGTTTGTTTTGTTCAATTTGTGTTTGTGAGTCTGAATTTGATTGTGGATTTACCTAAGATCTTAATTTCTACATTTGATTTATCTCATATCTGACCGCCATATTGAATATAGATAGTTATGCAGCCATTTATTATGTCCACATTCCTGTGATATTATTTAAGGTCACTTTGTGGTTTAATCCTGCAAGATGGTTAGTAACTTAGTGCAACACCTATTGTAAATGGGTAAAATGAATTTAGTAACTCTCCATTCTTAGGAAGGTAGGTTTAATCCTGCAAGATGGTTAGTAACTTGGTGCAATACCTATTGTAAATGGGAAAAATGAATTTAGTAACTCTCCATTCTTAGAAAGGTGAATTTCTGAACGTCTTTTTGTTGTGGGTGGCTGATAATAAAGAAGACAAACAAGTAGACATTTAAATGTTTTCAAGGCCAAAGATGGTCCACAAGACCAATAATTGCATAACTACAAGTGTAACATTGCGGGTTTTAAAATATCTCATTTCTCTCATCTCTTATGCCAATTAAAATGGAACCAGAATCATATAAGCATGTCAGATTAAAGGCACAAAACAAGAAAATAAGAATAAACACAGGATTATAGTGAAACTTCAGCAGAAACATGTGCTTGTATTGCAATGTTGAAGTGCTTGTGCAAGACTCAACTATCTTGTCAAGGCATTGTCCTCAGAAGAGCACTTGTCTGCATGCCAGACAACTATATCTGATGATTGATCTCTTGGTTTGATTGTCTTTCAGTTTGTGAATGGTTGTGTTCAGTTTTAAGGCTTCATCATCTCAAACTAGATTTCAATTTTATATCAAATATACTCCACCATGTTTGTGTATCGTTTACTCTAATATACTGTTTATTTGTTTGAATGCTCTCCATATTTGTTGCTTCATCAACACAATTGATATTGGCAAGTTATCTTCTCCTTTAGCTCTAGGGATCTCTCATGAACTCTCCCCCTCTTTGAATTCTCGTAATAATATTAAACTTTGAAATTTTAGTTATTGCTGAACAGATGGATCTTTATTGACATGAAACACAAAATTAAAAATGAAAATTTTGTCAAGGACACTCACAAGGTCCTCTTTGGGTCTTTTGAGGTGCCATATCCTGTTTTTAAATATATTGAAAATCACAGAAAATGTATATTCCTATAAATATCCTGTATGCAGTATGTGAAGCCCAAGGTTTACACACTAAACTGTGGAATGGCCTTTGGCTAGGCAGCAAAGCTTCTGTCACTTGAAGCCAAGGGAAATCGTGCTCTTATGCCTAGATCAACAAGTAAGTGTACTATGTGAGTCTCTACTTCATTCAGGCTTATGCAGTTTGTCAATAAGTTCAAGGGCACACTCATAGCTTGTTGCAATATGGTCTACTGAAACTTGAAAGTAAGATATCCTATCAAAATCCAAGGGTCACTCATACGCATGTTGCTAGGGTTTTAGCCCTAGCTTGTACGAATGAGTACCTACTAAGGACAATGGATTCCTTAGTAGCAGTTCAATGTTATGTGAATTAAAAGCTATAACTGAAATAAAAAAAAATTAAATCCAAACATGTATGAAGCACAAATAAGTAAAAGGTAAAGAATTATTTTATTGATCTTACCTCCAATGTGGAGGTTGGTGAAGCCTTTTGCGATGATCCGAGTCAATGGCTTCGAGCTTCAAGCTGCTTCTTCTCTTTCTCCAATGGTGGAAATGGGCCAAAAGGGGCTCTCAATGGTGAAAGTAGCTCAGTGGTGAGCTAGGATTTCACGAGCAATTTTGGCAGAGGCAGGATACTTGTGATTGTGGATGTTGAATAAGGGGTCTCCATCACTTATTTATAGTTGGAAACCATGCAGTTTTAGGGTTAGGGTTTCTTGCTCATTTTCCTCATTATTTTATATTTTTTATTCCTTTTTGGAGATTTTTGCTTTTTTGGAGGAATTTTGGATATTTTTAGAAGAAAAGAGGGTTTTATGGCCTTTTGGAGGCATTTTGCATGGTTTTATGGGTTTTTGATGGAAATATGGTAGGAAAATGGACAAATGAGCCATGTAATGGGGTAGATGAGGTAGTGAACCTTTTTTGGGTGTTAACAGATTTCCCCCTGATGTGCGAGGGTAGGAGCTCATCATATGGCCGATGGACATCATAAGTCATATGTGTTTTTTCTGGGGTGTGGAGAAGAGAAGGAACCAACTGGAGCCTGGAACATCGATCTCGAACCAACTGCAAGGACTGAAAAGTACATAGCCTCAATAATGGATGAGGAATCATCTGATCATCTGGACGAGGCAGGCATTCCCATGCTCGTATCAATATACATAAAAATAACTATGAGGCCCGAAAAGGGGGACCTGTAGGATACATAGAAAAACACTATGTATATCATAAGTGTCCAGAGGGGACACAAATATGGAGCATGCTGCTGGGCTGACCATGTCTGAGCTGAACAACTGATGCACTGGAATGATAGAAGTGTGACTGAATGTGGTTCCAAAGGAACTAATGAGCTGCTGGATCAAAGTGACAACGGTCATACTTGCAATGGTACACTGATCTGGAACTGAACTGGGTACTCAAGGAAGCATGGAACTGGATGGCTTCCGAATACAATCTCCAATGCAGCCCGGACATCCACGGGTTCTGGTTAGTAGGGGCCGCATGATTACTAGCAGGGGGATTAGGGTGTTGACCAGCTTGCTCGGTCGGTTGGTTGTTCCCACGATTTCGGCCTCTACCGCGGTTTTGTTGGCCCTGGTTGCGTTGGTTGTTCTGGTTTTGCTGCGGGTTTTGTTGAGCGTAAACTTTCCCTTGGACAGTAGGTGGATTCTGAGTTTGTGTAGGGGCTGGAGCAGGCTGCGGTGGATGATATGTAGGTGGAGGCTACGTAGGGGCAGCAACCTGAGGGGGTTGTGGATAGTGCTGTGGAGCGGGTTGTGGGTTTGCCGCAGGGGTTGCCTGTGACGGGTAATAATGAGGTTGGGCTTGTGACGGCGCAAGAGCTGATGCAGCCTGCTGGTGATAGTAGGGCTGAGGTGCGACCGAAGGGGTGTAAGCGGAAGTCATATTACCGAAACACTGAGCTGGACATGAGGGTCCATGGGTATGGTGGTGATGTGTCATGGGAGCATACTGGTTGGTTGCTACAGACTGTGAGGTGGCCTGTGAAGGTTCAGGTCCAGTGGTAGGACGGGCTATGGAAAATGGCTGAGGCTGCGAAGAGACGTGGCCAATGATGCCGTCGGTAGCATGAGATGCCCCCGGCGCATCGTGCTAGGAGGAATTGTCGCGAGGGGCGTCAGGTATGATGGTATAAAGGTAACCGGAGTGGGCGTAAATGAGATCGAACTGTTGGGATTTAAGGATAGCCTCTTCCTCAGACTGGGGTCTTTCAGATGCAACATCCTTAGCAATGATAGGAAGGAGGGATTTAAGGAACCAATCTAGGAAGATCCGGTCATCTAACTTGATTTTGCATAGGCTACGGCATCGACGCCATTCATGAATGTGGTCTGTGATGTGGGTAGCCATGTTCTGTCTGCATGACAGTAGGATTTCAACGCCTGCGTCATAGCGGACAGGTAACTGGAAGAACTGGAGGTAGGTCGAGGCCAGGGAAGTAAAGGTGGCATGGGTTCCGTGGGGTTGTTTGATATACCACTTGGCAGCAGAGCCAGTGAAAGTGTGCTGTAATAAACAGAGGCGAATGGAGTCGTCTACTATGGAGTTGGAGGAACACCATAGATGGAAGGACATGATATGGTTCTGTGGGTCCTCACCTGCCTTTCCCTCGAATTTAGGGATGTCAGAGGGGAGCTTGGTGGGCATGTGAGGCCACGCAGGGTCGTGTCGGATGGGGTCGTTGGTTAATCTGGCTAGGTCAGGCAGGTTGAGACTAGCCATGAATGGAAAACTGGACGAAGGATGTGCCACCAAGTTGGGGCCGATGCCCCCAAGTGGAGGGGTACTATGAGGGAGGTTTCCCCCAAGTGGGGGAACTAAGGTGGTATAGGACGGACCTGCACCACCATGGGTGGTATGAGTCACTAATGGAGTGGGGATAGGTATTCCCACTGCGGGAATCGGTACGGTGAGGGGAACAGTAGAGGGGGGCCCTGTGGAGGGCATACCCAAAGTAGGTGTGGTACTGGGTGTCGTGGTGGATGTGCCACCAACGGTCCCTACCAAGATGGGAGTCACGTCAGCCATGGGGCTAGTCAGAGCAGTGTAAAGGGGGTTCTCAGACTCTGGCTTAGAATCAGAGGTAAAATAAGGGGCGTCAGAATCTGGTGACGGAGTCCTATGTCGCTGACGAGTGGAGTCAAGGGACAAGGCTCAAGATCTGTGTCGATGACGGGTGGTGTCAAGTGAACCGTGCTGTGGGGGCTCGCCTCTGAGGCGCCGAGAATGTCTCGGGGACTCAATGGTGACAAAAGGTGTCAAATCTGTGTGGGTTGAGGTAGGTACAAAACAGCTCAAAACTCTAATGCAACCGAGTGTGCAGAAGGAGAGCTCAAAAAATGGGGCGCTCAGGCCAACAACAACTCAAAACACCCACTGTAACGGCGTGCTACAATAGGTGGAGTATCAACAGAAATGGTCAGAATACCGAAAAAGCAAGTTGCCTATAAATAAAAAATGGTGGACTCACTAGACCAAAAGGAGGTAAGGGAGCATGCAAACACCTAACTAAAAGTATTATGACTTAACTAGACATATCCTCTGCAAGGTGATGAAATCCAAGTCAGACAATATGAATAGGGAAGCCAAGTGGCTAAGGTATCCCCCTACCGGGAGGGACACTGGGTAGTCAAATCCTAGAAGAATGGCAACTAAGATACCCCGTTCATGACACGTCCAGAAAGGTAAATCTGCCGCTTGGTCCTTTAACCGCAATACCCCTATACAGGGATATCCTGAGAACTGCGAAAGGTAGCCCTTCAGTTACTGAATGGAGTTCGGTATTCCACTCAGACCTCCGGAACCATTCTCACGACTTCAACCCTCCTAAGGGAGAGGCCCTCTGATAAACCGGTTGTGACCGTGTCAAAAAATACTAAGGGATTTTGGTTCCCTAATGGACAACAACTATGTCTCAAGTGTAAATAACCGAGGGGTGTTATTGGAAGCCTATCCCCCCGATCCTACCTAACTACAAAAATTCTTTTGTGTTCCCCAAGTGGGGTTAGAATGTTGGTTGAGTTAAGTAGTTTTTCAGTCTCACTTGAATTAGGTGACAGATTGTGTGCTTGTGAGGTTATGAACCCAGAAAAGAAGTGCCAGGGCAACTTCGTAAATATCAATAATACTGAATTTAAAAAAAAATTTACCATGCAATATTATATGAATAAACAATGCTAAAAAATTTTAAAAAGTTCTGTAGAGGGGGACAAAGATGGCTGTAGGGCTGCAGGTAGAACAGGTGGCTGTGCAGGTGCAGAAGATATGGCAGCAAAGGGGCTAGGTTCAAAAAAGCTAAAACAAGTGCAAAATCCAAATCGTGGGTCTCGGGCGAAGTCGCGCGGTCGGACCGCAGGTTTGAAGGAAACAGTTGCGGTCAAGTCGCGGGTTTCTGGAAGGTCGACGTGGGCGGACCGCGGGTTTGAAGAAAACAGGTACAGTCGAGTCGCGGGTTTCAACGGAAGGTGCGGGCGGACCGCGGGTTCGAAGAAAACAGGTGCGGTCGAGTCACGGGTTTATGAAAGACAGGCGCGGGCGGACCGCGGGTTTGAAGAAAATAGGTGCGGTCGGGTCGCGGGTTTATGAAAGACAGGCGCGGGTGAACCGTGGGTTTGAAGAAAACAGGTGCGGTCGGGTCGCGGGTAAAATGCTAACAGGCGCGGTCGGAGCGCGGCAAACAGGGAAAAACACGCAGCCGAGTCGCAGCTAATAGCTGGAAAGGCGCGGTCGGGTCACAGCTAAGGACTGGAAACACGCGGTCGGAACGCGACTGTGAGGGAAAAAACGGCGGTTTACGTCGACCGAAAACGACAGCCAAAAGGACAAAACAGAAAATAAAATAAATAAAAAAGCCAGCGGAGTTGCCAAAACTGTTTCTAGGGTTTTAGCCCTAGCTTGTACGAATGAGTACCTACTAAGGACAATGGATTCCTTAGTAGCATTTCAATGTTATGTGAATTAAAAGCTATAACTGAAATAAAAAAAAATTAAATCCAAACATGTATGAAGCACAAATAAGTAAAAGGTAAAGAATTATTTTATTGATCTTACCTCCAATGTGGAGGTTGGTGAAGCCTTTTGCAATGATCCGAGTCGATGGCTCCGAGCTTCAAGCTGCTTCTTCTCTTTCTCCAATGGTGGAAATGGGCCAAAAGGGGCTCTCAATGGTGAAAGTAAGTCAGTGGTGAGCTAGGATTTCACGAGCAATTTTGGCAGAGGCAGGATACTTGTGATTGTGGATGTTGAATAAGGGGTCTCCATCACTTATTTATAGTTGGAAACCATGCAGTTTTAGGGTTAGGGTTTCTTCCTCATTTTCCTCATTATTTTATATTTTTTATTCCTTTTTGGAGATTTTTGCTTTTTTGGAGGAATTTTGGATATTTTTAGAAGAAAAGATGGTTTTATGGCCTTTTGGAGGCATTTTGCATGGTTTTATGGGTTTTTGATGGAAATATGGTAGGAAAATGGACAAATGAGCCATGTAATGGGGTAGATGAGGTAGTGAACCTTTTTTGGGTGTTAACAACGCAAGTGTCAGAAACACAGTTGAAAATGTTAATAAGATTTGTGTTTTTTTTCTGGTAATTTATGCAATCTTAGTAGGTTCATATATCTATTCATTCTTTGTTAAAAAATATGCTGATGATCTGTCTTTTTTCTATCATGGCAAAACTGCACCTGCCAGTAGTGAATAAATCCAGTGGTTCTTCCATCAATATGTATATCAAGGTAATATTTTTCCCTTTTTTAATATGTTACTTAAGAAATCTCGAAAGTCGTTCTTAAGTAACAGGTAAATGCTCACTTAGATCCTTTTAAAGGAGTGCTTAATACTTATTATAGGCCAGCTGATGAAATTATGTCTTCTTCAGGCAAAAGAGTTGGAAGTAAATACACAGTATTACATTGAATTACTGGCAAAAGGAATTGGAAAAACACAAGAAGAGACTGCAAGGGATATTCAAAGATCAAGATACTTTTTCCCACGAAGAAGCAATTGATTATGGTATTGCTGGTAAGATCCTCCCAAAACAGGGTCTGGTCATGGAGAAAAGGGTAATCCTTAACCATTTTTAATTCATTTATACTAAATGTCTTGCCTTAAAATTTAACCTAGGTTTGCAGGATTGTTGTTGAACATATTCTACACTTCCTTCTCATTATGTTCTTTTCTTTGATTCTACATTGATAAATCTTTTCATTCTGTTTAATGACTTGCAGAACTATGATGAGATGCTTGCTTAATCAAAAGTTGCACGAATGAAATCTGGCGAGGCTGGTCCACTGGCTGCTCCAGCAGGCAAGCCCTAGGTATAGATCATTGATGAGTTACCTTTTCCAGTTAGCATGAGTTGTTCAGAGATTGCTACAGCTATCATTGTTGGAAGAATTTGTATAACCTGAAAGATGTATCTTAATATGACCCTTATCAATCTATGTTATTTTCTAGCATGCATACAGTGCTTTGTATATTGTCAAAATTGCAATGAGCTTCTGGACAGGTTGTAAACAAACATTCAAGGCAATAGGATTAAATTCCTAATGAAAGCAAGCACTCTAGAAAATCTAAATCATGTATTTCATTGATCTTCTCTGCGTCTGTGATCTATTGTTTATATTGTCAGATTTTGCTTAATTACATATCTTGTTTGTGTGTTTTGGATTTCACTGCATAAAATATTTTAAGCCCTACATTTTATGTGAACTCTTCACCCATCATCAGGGAAACCAACTGTAAGATAGAAAGCAGTGTTGAGTGGGCTTGTATAAGGTAGGAGGGAAAGTCAGGCTATATACAAGGTAGAAGGGAAAGGAGAGGAGGATACTGTCCTCCTCTCCTTTCCCTTCTACCTTATATATATTATATAGCCCGTGAATTTCTGTACTACCTTACACATAGCATATGACTTTCCCTCCTACCTTATATTAATAAATAGGTGCACTCCTCATTTGCAGCATTGCTTTCCAACTGATTGGTTTCCCTGATTATGAGTGAAGAGTTCATCTAAAACGTTGGGTTTAAAATCTCTTAAGCAGTAAAATCCAATAATCACATAAGCAATATGTACACCTGCAGATATCTACATTCTAATATAATTATAGCCTATTGCAAGCCATTTTCCCTTTTTGCCATGAATCT
>LPNX010923610.1:921858-939739 GCA_001517045.1 Pseudotsuga menziesii
GTTGCAATGGTGGATGGTAACCCAGTCAGACTCAGTAGGACTTGAAACTCAGCCAGACTAGAACTGGAGACCTTACAATGAACTCCACCTTGAAACAACCTATTTGAACTGATTGAGATAACCCATTGGGCTTCATAATGTGAACCCTTTCCATATGGTCAAACCATATTGGTTGTCAGGTTCATTTACAAACTGAAAATGAAGCTGGTGTAGACGATTATGACTCTAATCCAACCAAAAAAGTTTTAATGCCAAGTCTACAAGATCATTTTTGTACACTAGATTGGGTTATGTATCATAGTGCTTTTGAAAATACGTTGTTGGAGATATTTTTATGTAGTTTGGTTGGTTGCTTTGTTAGAGTCACACCTCCAGAATTTGCCTTGAATCTATGTTGAAGACAATTTGTCAGTTTGAAGACTAAATTTGAAATTGCTCATAATGTTACTGGTGTGCAGTTATTTGGCTCATATTTTTTAGTTGACTTTGCTTCTCCATATTTTTGTTTATGTCTTCTGACCAACTTGCTTGTTTGTCACAACCCTCGATTTTTTTTTCTTTTCCCCATAGATGATAAAGAATTTGTTTGAGTAAAACTTAGCTAGGAACTTGGTGACGAGGTAGACATCTGAACTGGAAATACAATCTTCAACTGAAAGGCGTTCTATTTTGACATCATGAATTTATGCTTTAAATGCTCACAAGTTCATTGGATAAATGGATGCCAGCTCAACTCATCCATTCCTCTTGTTAAATTCATATTGTTTTTAATCTAAAAATCTTAACAGTATGCATTGAAGTTTCCAAATCAATTTTGTTTCTGAAGTTGTACAATCTCCTAGATACCAAAATGGTGCTTGGATAAAAATTCAGAGATGGAAAGAAGCAGTTATAAATGGTGTAAGTTTCATTTTTGAACCCTCCTTGGGCAAAACACACTACTGTTTGAGATTGGTACAAATAAACCCTCTCTTATTTGTTTTGACATCATGTGATACATTTTAATTCCTAATAAAGTGATTTGCCTAAGGGAACCTATGAAGTGTCGCCCTTTCTTGTGTTTAGTTTTTTTTTCCTTAGGTAGAAATATAAAGGGGTATAAAAAATGTAAATGAAAAAATGGATACATGCAATATATAGGGAAAATAGGGGTTTTTTAAAATCGACAAGGCATATTGGGAGGGGGTTAAAAAAAATGATTTTGGGAGGTATTTTCCAATATTTTTTTTAAATAGGGGTATTGTTTCATATGCCACAAACGAATGTGCTATGGCATGGTTTCACTAAGTGAAGAACCCGTGGGTAAGTTTGAGTCCATGTGGTATGGGCCTTTCATTATTTCCAAAGTGTCAGAGAAAGGAACCTATGAGTTAGTTGAGTATGATGGGATCCCTTTGGGGCAACCTCGCAATGGGTTGTACCTGAAAAGGTACTATGCCTAGGCCTTCTTGGATGGTATCTTGTATATATGTATATTGATTGACTTTCAATGTGCTTTCAGTATTTTCATGATCGTTTTGAGTTTTAGTGTCTACATATGTTTATACCATGTTTTGGTCATGCAGATGGCTTTCTACGGCTTCGCTGATGGTGCTTTCCGCCATACCTTGAATCTAGCCTCGACTGCTTGGGTTATCTATTCCCCAGCTGAAGATTTGGTCAGTTCAGCAGCAGTTTGTTTAGGTCCCTCTACTAATAACATCGCTGAGTATGAAGCAGTCATTGGTCTTCTGACTGAAGTTGCCTCCTAGGATGTTCATGATCTAGTATTTTTTATGGACTCTCAGCTCGTGGTTTGTCATTTAAACCATGTCTATGCCATTAGGAACCCGGTGCTCCTCTGCCTCTTCCGGAGGGTGCGTTTGTTGGAAAGATCATTTGGAACCATTACATATAGGCATATCCCTAGGGAACATAATGTACTTGTTGATTCATTAGATAATTACATCCTAGATTGGCATATTGCCCATTCATGACGTTAAATCAAACATGGTACATTGTAAATAAACATTTAAAGACTCATAGAACTCACAGAAAATGCATTTATCCATTTGAAACATATAAACACCATGTAAAAGTATATATATATACGAAAAAGTTTTACAAAAATAGGTCCCGAGACCTCATCTGAAGCACGTAGGCTTTCAGGCAAAATCATCATACAAAAAATCTTGAAGCTATCAGCTTTCAGTATACATGTCTCATCCACTAATGGTGCTCATGATAGCACATCACTACTCGATCCACCCTGCATAGTAGCCTACTGAATCGGCCTGGTACTCCTGCCGTAGATCTCTGATATCTAGTCGAGAGGTCATCTATGTCAGCATCTGGGATGTCCAGAGTCAACCTCTCTAGGTTCTCCTCCATCTCCCCGATGATATCATCACCATGTGGCACAAAGTGAGCTCTGGATCACTTGTCTAATGGAGATGCTCCTCCAAGCCTCGCTGCTCCAACATCTGCATGAAGACAAACAGGTCTCATCACTTATCATAAAAAATATAAAACATAAAAAACATAAAAACATTTTCCATTGTTAGGTTTTCTTGCTTCTTACCATTGTCACCCCACTGCCCTCTAGGTGGGAGTGGTAGGTTAGGATAACCTATAAAATATGTGCCTGCATAGGCATAATCCTCGACCATGAGCATCTGATCCCGCAGCCATCTGAAGAACGCATCACCGAACTTCACTCTGCCCCTACCCGCTCCTGTGCGAGCCATGACCTGGACCCAACTCAGCATACGGGGGTCTTGTGCTCTCAAACTCCAGAAATTCACCTAGCATCTCATCTAGGGGACCCACTCAAAGAAGAAGCAAGCTAAGATGGAACCAAAGCCAAACTGCTTCAGCTCTCCCTGCCGACATTTAGTCAGCTGATCCTTGAAGATTGGAAGGAATGCTTCCACCCAGTTGAACACCGTAGGTGCCATAGCCTCTAGGGAATATAGCATATGTGCCCTGAAAACCTAATGTACACCCTGGCTCCCTGCCACCCTTTGCATGGTGAACAGAACGATCTGTAGAGCCCTGTCTGTCACTGGCCTGATGGGGATTTTCTTCCCCGATGTGCCTATACCTGGTACACAATGTCGATCTATGAGCTCTCTGGTGATAATTTCCCCGCCACGGGAACTTGTCAGTGAGATGGGGGCACACCATCTCGATAGGCCAGTCAGGAAGTAGATGTCCTCTACCTCCACTGTAAGTATATGTGCCCCCACCTCGAAATACTGTTGTTATGGATTCCACATTCTCAGTATGTGTTCGAGTAGTCTCTCGTGGGACACGATGCTTGGTGTTTGGAAGAACTTTAAGAGCCCACAGTTCAGAAGAAATTTAAGAGCCCACAAACTGAATTCCTTTCAACAGTAGAATCCTTGTCATCATGTGTCCTTTCCTTCCATATCACCATATTTTGGAAGCCTAGACCTGCAAAAAACAAAAATGGTATGCATTAATATCATCCTTGAGTCATTGCAAATCAAAAGAATGAGTAAATTATGCCCATATCATTTGTTTAACTTCTCCATGGCTGGCACTACCTATGCCCCGTTGGAGATAGGCGGTGGCACCGCCTGTCCACCATATTCTTGGCACAGTTCTCGGGTGGTACCACCTATCCCGTAAGGGGTAGCTGCGGTGCCGCAAATTGGATTTTAGGGCTTTCCAAATATGCCTAAAATCCCACCAAATCCCAAAATAGAAGCTATGAAATGAAAGATAAGGGTTTTAGCTGTTACCTGCAACTGACGAAACTGAAAACGGACGGTGGGAACTCCCCATATCAGCTGTGGAAGATCTAGCTAGAAAATGCTCCAAGTGCTCTCTCCTAGAGGTAAATAGTGAAATGTTTGATTTTTTACTATTTACTCACCTCATATAGACTTTTTTTAGGTCTGACCTAATATAGTTTTGATATTACATCATGTTTTGGTCAAAATCTATTTGTCATAATCCCTTAATGTTGATTTTGGATGCATTTAACACTTGTTTATGAGTCATCTGCAGGTTGACTTTAGTAAAAGCTTTGGAAAGTTTGTTTATGAATTTTCCGTACTTTCACAAAATGGAAAAAGTCTTTGAGCATTTATTAAGACACTTTGTCCCGCTCGTTAAAATCTAGTATCAAATTTCTGAGTCCAGTTCAAGTTTCTTTCCAGGCTCGTAAAATACGACATTGTGTAAAGAAACGTCATGGAGTCTTCTTTTCACATCTTCTTTCAGACTCCTTAAACATGAAAATATAGTCAAGCCCGTTTCTGAATCTTTCCAGGATTGTAAAAAGTGACATTGTGTAAAGAAACCTCATGGAGTTCTCTTTAAACCCTTTTCAGGCTCCCTAAATACGAAAATATTGTCGAGCGATCGTGTCTTCTTCACGCTCGTTAAAGTATTTGAAGAGTCATCCTGTCCGACGGTAGGTTATCTCTTTCTCGGTTCGGATAGGACTATTTACAAGAAAGGAACACTCCAGCCAATCATGACTGGAAGAGTTCTCTAAGGTATGATTTTACACTTTTTCAGGCCTTAGAGACTAAATCATACGAAAAAGGACCCCCATGGAGTCTTCTTCCGTATTTGTTCAGACTCTCTAAACATGAACGATACCGAGTTTTCTTTCAGTGGACTCGTTAAATTAAACATTGAGAGACCCGTTTTGGGAATGAACCCCTCCTCTCTTAGGTTCATAAAACATATGAGACTGTACTTGTCTTCTGACAAGCTATATCGAGTGTTTTTTACCTTCTTTGAACTTGTAAAACCGAAAAGAGGCACTCATCGATCATGATGGGGAAAATGGGAAGGGAATCATCTTGCAAATAATGGCAGTTGTTTGTCGTTACCTTTGAACATGGCACTTGTCTACACAATCATGTCATTCAATTGGGTATTCAGCAGATCTCTGTGATGATCCACTTTCATGAGTCATGCCAATCCTTTGAGTCTTTCAAAAGAATGCATTGTCCACTGTCACATTGTGTATCTGTCCTGTTTAGTCATGCTGTCAAGTCATTTTGTCGTGCCGCCCGATGTTCAAAGGGAATCTGAAGAATTTTTACCTCTGCAGTCTACACAGTCTTTGTGTCAGTATCTTTGAGTCAGTCATATGGTTACTACATTCACATTATTCCAAAACTATGTTCTGAGTTTTGTGTCGTTGATGTGGAACTCATCATGGCCCTCCTTCGACGAGATTATTCCCATCGACATCAGCTCATCATCCGGGAAATAGCCTTAGAAACAATATTTAGTACCTTGAGATCTGTATTCCTTAATGACAAATTCTCTCGTTCTCGACATAGGTTCACATCATTGACCTTTGATCGATAGAATCGATTGGGTGTTCAACATCAGGACATATATTCTCACTCAGTAGATTGTACTAGGGTACCTTGGGAATCATTGACATTAATGGTGATCTCCCTCGCACTTGTTAACGGTTCACATCATTGGCTGGTAATCAAGTGGGTTCTACCATGTTCGACTTCAGATCATTGTAATCACATGGATAGAATCGTACTTTGTGGAAGACGAGACGAAGACCCTGGGCATCTGTTTAAAAGTGCTCATTGCTTTTTTCCCAGGTTGCGATGGAGTTTTGTATATCTAGCATGGATCCACATTTGTATGGTCATGGCTATGCTCAAATTTGCGTCTGTATGACATAGATCTATGTTGTATGTCTGGTAGCTATGTCCAAGTTTGAGTCCTCTATCACGTGGATCTACGCTGTATTCTAGTAGCCATGCTTGTTTATTCCACTCATGGATCTGCCTTGTATTGGTCTACAGCTATGAGTTTGGTTACTTGTGTCTATGAGTCAACATACTGATGTACTACAGATGCCTACTTGACTGCATACTCCGATCGAGTCGACATTTTCATCTCCTAGCAACGACTTGTTTTCAAAGCTCTTGTTTATCATATCACTCTAAGACTCATGCTTTGGGGAGCATCCTGTTATACCAAAATATTATCACCATCATGTGACAAGACCTTTAACGTACCTACTTGCCCTGAATCCCAGCTTCTGGAGTGAAGACAAAATGGTTTTTTATCAGTCTGTCATACAAATTCCCAGCACCGTGCATGCCCCTTTGTCCAGAAGTGGTACCCCTGCTCGCACCACCTTTCATCGGTTGTCCATAAGTGGTGCCACTGCCCATTGCCCTTGGTCCATACACGTTTATTACCAGAACCGCTCTGTCATAGAAGGAGAAGCGCGGTACCCTGGGTAAAAAGGGAAAAAGAGAAGCTTCTCGAGGATTCTAGATGATAAGCCTCAAGATATCCCTTATCCCTACTGCTATGGGTTGGTTGAGCTCGAGATCCCTCATCCTAGGATCTTAGAGGCCACCTCACCCACTAATTTCTCAACCATCTCTATCCATTAAAGCCCTATAAATATGAGCTCATGGCCATGGTTGAGGGGGGAACATTGAAGGTATTGTTATGTTGTTGGACTGATTCTTGGCCCAAGATCATTTGGAGAGAGCATAGAGAGCTAGAGTCGGAGTTTTTGGGGATGAAGAGCCGATTTCATGGAGATGCATATCAACACTAAGGCTTGGTTGTAAACTTCTTCATATTTCTAATGCAAGTTGATTTTTTGTCCCATATATATTGTTGATGTTTGATTTCAAATATATATTGCTAGATTCCTTAGTCACTAGCACAGATTAGTAGATCATATTCTGGTTGCTTTGATCTGTTTCATGTTGAGCTTGATTGCAGGTACACAGGTGGACTATCAAAGCCTTGCATTCCAGATATCTACAACGTCTAGGGAGATTTATCGGCCTCTGTGATCTATTTGTTCTGAATCTGAACCATTCAGACCATTGGAACACCTTGTTGTCCGCAGGAGGTGAAATATTCCAGTTAACATAAACCTAGCTTTGAGAAGTTTCTCAATTTCAGCTTTAATAGCTGCGGCCTTCCGAGGATGTTCTTGCCTTAGTTTTTGGCTGACAGGTTTAGACGTGGGATAGGTTTTAATTTAGTGGACCACAATGGATGGGTCAATCCCCGGCAGCTCTTCATAGGACCAGGCAAAATACCACAGAATTCTTTGAAAAGTGCCTTATATGCTTCAGATTCGTCTGTCGAGCAGTTCTGCCCAACATGAACATGCTCGATAGTATCAAGCTTGGCTGATATGTCAATCGGGTTCGTTTGAGTAATGTTGCAAAGGTTTCCTTCATAATCTGTATCTTGCAACAATATAGGACTTTGGGGTATGTTGACAATATCAGTAGGAAACAAGGATGCAAAATCATGGCTAACCGAACTAGTGTTGGGGAGGAACATGGATCTATGATGGTGATCCTCCCAAATGGACTCATCTGTATTCATGATCTCCATAATGGACTCATCGGAAGGAAAAGTCTCAGAGAGATAATCTGGAACAGGAAGAGAAGGCTCTAACCAGTACGGTAAATGGTAAGGATCCGAAGCCACTAGATGAAGGTCATCCGTGTGATCATCATAAAAGGTTTGAATGGTGTCATACAGTGCTTCGTGTGAACTCAACAAGGTGGAATCAACAACTTGTTTACCCTTAGGCTCATAATCAAATGAGGCAATCATATGCACTGTCGCGATAACTCTGTTAGGAGGAGTGGATGGAAAAATCTCCATAAGGGATGAATCCTTCAACATGCCTACCCCAATCGACTGGTAAGGAGGAGGGGACTGGCCTAACATGGGGATGTTATTAGCCGTGGAGGTAGTAACATCCGGCGTACAGAAATCAAGCTGGCCAATAGTAACAATTCTCCCTAGATGCAGAAATTGGACTGTTCGGAATACTGTTGAGGCGACAGCAATCATGGCATAGAACTAATTTCTTCTTAGAAGGAGGTTGTAATCTAAAGGGGCATATACCAATTCTACTTGAATGGAAACGATTTTGCCCCTCAGCTCGACCGCTAGGGATGATATGAGACCATGGGGTTGGAAACCCCGTCCGTCAAAGGATTTAAGGGTTGTAGGTGATGTTACAAGCTCGGGAGAGCCAAGAGCCTTCCAACAAGACATAGCCAAAATCGAGGTTGAAGCTCCTTCATCTAGTACCGTTCGAAAAACTTTCTTTCCAACTACTTTTGTAATGATCTGAAAAGCAAGTTTATGCGGTAACCTAGGCTTGTAGTTCTCAACATTGAAATGAATCAAGTTAGTATTATCCGGGTCTAAAGCTCCTAATGTTGTTAACAAGTTTTTGCGCTGTGTAGGGAAACTTTGGAGTACTTCTAAGGTAGACATTGCACAAGGTGCTTGAGCGATATCTTCAACTATATTATAAAATTGAGCAGCCCGGGCATTAGGGTTAAATACTGCCTTCCAAAGAGTACTCTTAGGTGGACGCAAAATCATGTCGAGAGTAGGCTTCTCGATAGATAAGGGGACAGTAGACGAGGATTCTGGAGAACTAGTAGAGGGAGCTTTCCCTGAACAAGAATGAACTTCTTTCTTATCTACGGGTTTGTCATCATTCTGACTTTGAGTTTGTAGATTGATGGTATCTGAGGAAATCATACGAATCTCCTCTGACGAACTAGAGTTACCCTAATTAGACATGTGGTCTATTAGTTGTTGTTGAGAGGGAAAAGGATCTGTAAGTACTGCGGGTGCGGGATTGGACTTCAGAAACTGGGATATTTCGTCCCGATGAGGACACTCCTTTGAAAAATGGTCACCTCCACATAGCAAACAGGGATATTTTTCCTTTCTTTTCCCTTTATCGTCATCACTGTTGGTTGGTCTTGGAGTCTCCTGTTGGTTTTCTGGTTTTTTATTTCTATTTTTACCTTTCTTTTTGTTATTACCTGAGGTTTGAGTAATTTGAATAGAGTTGACCTCGAGGGAAACCTTAGGAGTCGAAGGAGTAGGCGTGGCAGTTTGGGGTTGCTTGGCAGGTTTCGCTACTGACGGGGACTGGATTGAACCAACAATCCCATCAACAGGTACTTCTGCTGGTGGCTTGGCGGGATCGGTGCTTGGGAGAGGAGCTTGAGGAATCAAGTCATAAAGAGTTCTAGACTGGGAATAGACCAAGTCTAGATACTGGGCTCGACTAATATCCTACTCTTCAGTAATGGCACCGCCCATAGCCACATCTCGGGCAATAGGAGGCAACAAGGACTTGGTAAACCAATCAGCTAACAACTAATCTAGAATAAGGGCCTTAATAAGCCTTCTCCACTCATGAATATGATCGGATATATGGGTGGAGGTGTTATGTCACAGAGAAGTTAAAAGATCAGTGCCCATTTCATAACGAATAGGAAGCTGAAAGTGTGTAAGAAACACGGTTGCCAACAAGACAAAATCCATAAATGAATGTTGTGGTAGTTCAATGTACCACTTCACGGCTGTACCGGTCAAAGTTCACTGAAAGAGTCATAACCGAACGGAGTCATCCATGAGGGAGTTTGAAGAACACCACAAATGGAATGTCATAACATGGTTCTTCGGATCGTCTCCCTGCTTCCCATCGAACTTCAGGATATTCGATGGTAACTTTACCGGAATGGGAGGCCACGAGGGATTGTGTCGAATGGGGTCATTAATCAACTTGGACAAGTCAAGTAAGTCCAAAGTTTCTAGGAAAGGTAACTGTCAGTTGGGTTGCACATACTTGTAATATTGATATGGCATATAATTACCAGTAGAACCATAAGTTGACTAAAAAATAGGTTGATGTGACTAAGAGCTACTGAAAAATCCACCCGCAGGGGGTTGATTTCTGGGATCAAGGCTGCTAGGACCACTAGGGCCTCCAGAAGGAGGACCACCAAGGCCGTCGAGACCACCAGGACCACCGAGACCACTAGGACCACCAGGACCACCAGGAGGCGAACCACCAGACCCTCCAGAGCCTCTGGAACCACTAGGCGAAGGGCCACTAGACCCTCTAGAGCCATAAGGAGGAAATCCACTAGGCCCCCCAGGACCACTAGGACCATAAGGAGGAAAGTTTCCAGATCCTCTGGGACCATTAGGCCCCCCAGGGGGAGGACCTCCATAAGGTGGTTTTCTACCACCTCTTGCAGTATGTATATGTATCCCACCCATAGCTGGCATGTAAGACCAATTGGGTTGCCCCCATAACGTAAAAGTGCTACCAGAGTATGGAATTCCAGCATAAGGCATCCCTGTAGGATTAGGTGGATGATTAATATTACCTACATGTATGTGATAACCATAACCTCCAGAAGATTGAATGGTTACAGGTTGTGCCCCCGAGGGCTAACTTGAACTAGGTGGGGGATTAACCACATTAGTATGGGTGGGAGGGACATAAACTGTAGATGGTTCTATATTAGAGGTCTGTCCTTGACTAGGTACGATTCCGGTGTCAGATGACATAGGACGTGCTGGTGGTTGCCCCTCGGCACTAGAAGGTACAGACAAAACATGAATTGAAGGTTGAGCCCCAAGTGCAGAAGACCTGGGTGGATTAGGAACAGACATAATATGGGAGGTGGTGGAGGTGGTATTTTGACCTGGGTTGTGGGGTTTTATTGCACGATCTATAATCGGTTCAATGGGTCTCATAGAATCGGCAAGTGAACGATATCCCACAGAAACAGATGTGGAACATGATGGTGTCGGGCCTAATAGGTCGTCTATTTGCTTTTCAATCTCCTGTGTGGGGAGAATGGTAGCACGGTATTGCCTACATTCTTCTTCATCTTCATAATAGTTTAAACGGGTGCGAAATGAGGCAATGGCTTGTCCTACAATGGAGCATTGGGACCAAAATCCGGACGGGTAGTATCATCAACATGACCTTCCGTAGGAGAATGGAATGAGGTATTTCCCTGAGAAGGCTATTGGACCAAGGGAGGAAAGTGTGAAGAATATGGTCTTCCACTTTCTGCAACCACATTATCTCCCACTTGGGAGGTGGTAGCAGCTCCTTGGTCGATAGATTCCATTGGATTTTCTCCTGAACCAGGAATAAAATTGGGTGGCAAGCCCTGTAATCTTCTGGACTATCTTAACTCAGCCAGTTTGTACAGTTCCTATCTAACCTAGGGTCTGAAAATCTAGAAAACACACCAAAAAATTTCCCTACACAAGCTATAGGTCAAAACAACCACACTTAAAATGATAGGAGGAGTTCAAAAAGTCAGGTCTCTCACCAGGATTGTCAAGAAGGTGCCACTCGCGATATACCTCAAGGGTACGTGCGTAGTAATCTCCTCGAATGTTGTTTTCAGTGTATGGCTCCAAGCAAGATGGCCAAAGGGATTTTCTCAGATGGATAGGGTATCCTAGTGGGGTCTCCCGATATACTCAAGGTACGTAGGAGCTCGAATCGGTAGTAGTGTTGTCTAATGCATAATCGTACACAAGGGGCCTTCCGATATACAATCGAGTACATGAAGTACCTTTCTATATACCTCAAGGGTATGTGAAAGGCCGTTCGATATACCGATGGTACGTGGAAGAACCGCGTGAGTCCCAGAATGTAATGCAGACAAATAACCACAGCTCCTACGCTTAACGACGCCTGAACACGTCTCTAACCTATCACTCCAATTGCTACGTAAATGTTAACCTATAACTACCATTGATTTTAAAGTGCACAGTTAGGTGACTACATGATGTTTTGACAGAAAAGTAAAACCATGCAGTATGCTTATGCAAAAATATTTCACTTTACCGTTCAATATGCCTACTTATGGGAGGGAAAGAGAGTATTTTCTTTCGTTTCAAAACCAAAAATACTTCCAATCAATAGTCTTGAACACAAAATCGAAGACAAGCACTTTCCAAACTGATTTCTCTTTTCTGAAAGCAATAAAAAGGGGGAGAATCTCTTTTCCTAAAAGAAAAACAAGAAGCACACTACATGCAAATGCACTCTATTTTTTCAATTTTCTCTTCAAACATAGGCAAATCTAACTTAAAACTACCATATTTTTTATATTGATTGAGATAGTTCTAAATGCATAAGAGACGAAAGAACATGAAGAGCCTGAAAGCTTGTGAAGCCAATTAGAGATCCAATTTCCAACGCTTAATGATGATAACCTAATCTCAGTCAAAAAAATTCTTTTTTAAAGGAAGGAAAAAGAAGTTCTCTATGCAAACAAGAAATGAAACTAAGATGTTAATTAAATGTTCTTCTTTTAGTCTATTCAACAGAAATGAAAAGAGATCTTACTAACACCCTAAACTTTTCAAAAAAGAAGAAATTATTTCGAAAACACAACCAACAAGCACAGAAACAAATGAACAATCAAAAAACCTAATCTAGCTTTTGAATTTCCCAATCAAACCAATATTAAACCATAAAATTTCAAGCCACAAGCATCAGATTCTATCACACAAGCCTGACAGTGCAGGACTGAAAGCAAAACAACTCATTTTTTTACAAAAAATGAGTAAAAGAAGGTCTTGGAATGATGCTTACCTGGCACCATGCTTCTCTAGTGTTGACAGAGCAGTTCTATTCCAGCACCGCTTCTCGCCAATGGGATACAGGCGATGGCACTGTGTACTGCTCACTCGGTTCAGGCGGTGGCACCTCCTCGTCCACTGCATAGGCACGGTTCCCTGTAAAAATCCAAAACACAAAGAGAACGATAGATCAAGTCAGTAAAAGACCAAATCAGGGTAAAGGCTGATAGATTGAGTATAGAAACGGAGCAAAAAAGGTCGAAATGAAGTTTCAAACCCAAATTCACTGAGTCAGATAGCAGATCTGACTGAAGAGAGTTGGAGAAGGAGCCTGGATTCGGACAAGAGTTGAAGAACTAAGGAAGATCAGAACAACTGATACATACATCAATTCCCCAGTGGAGTCGCTAGATTTGTTAGCTGTAATATTTCACCTTCTGCGGACAATAAAGTGTTCCACTGGTCTGAATGGTTCATATCCAGAACAAATGAACGACAAAGGTTGAAGACCCTCCCTAGACGTCGTAGATACCTGGAATGTGATGCTTCGATAGTAACCCTATGTACCTGCAATCAGATTAAACACGTAAACACATCAAAGCTGCCAGAATATAATCTATTGATCCATGTTAGTGACTAGGGAATCTAACAACATACATGTGAAATCAAACAACAACAGTAATGTGGGACAGAAATCAGCTTTGCATTAAGATAAAATGGAGAAGTTTACAACCAGTTAAGCCTTAGTGTTGACATGCATCTCCATGAAACCAAACACTCTCATCCCCATAAGCTCCAACTTTTGATCTCTATGCTCTCCAATGGCTTGGGCCAAGTAATCAATCCAATAGCATAACAATACCTTAAGAGTCCTCCTCTCAACCATGGACATGAGCTTGTATTTATAAGGCTCAATGGATAGGGATGGTTGAGAGATTTGTGGATGAGGTGGCCTCTAAGATCCTAGGATGAGGGATCTTGAGCTCAACTAACCCACAATGATAGGCATAAGGGAGGACATGAGGCTCATGATCTAGAAGCCTCGATAATCTTCTATTTTTCCCATTTTTCCCAGGGTACCACTTTTCTCCTTTAATGACAGAGCGGTTCAAGTAAGAAACACTTATGGACTAAGGGAAATAAGTGGTGGCACTCCTTGTGGATAACAAGGGATGGGCGGTGTGAGCAAGGTAACGCTCTTGGACAAAGGGGAAGGCATGGTGCTGAGCATTTTTGTGAAATATTGACAAAATTGTATGAGTTTCCACTCCAAGTGCTGGGATTCAGGGCAAGTAGGTAAGTTAAGAGTCTTATCACATGATGGTAACAAGATTTTGGTATAACATATGGAAGGATAGATAGCTTCTTGACAAGCTTGGTCTTTACCAAAAGTAAATCTGACCCTAACCTTTACCTTAAGGTTATGGATGAGGAACCTGTCATATTATTACTATATGTTGCTAACTTATTTTTGACAGGAAATGAGAGGGAGATTGTAAATTGCAAGAAGAAGCTTGTTGAAGAATTCGAGATGAAAGATCTTGGATTGATGCACTATTTTATAGGCCTAGAAGTATGGCAGATCCCAGAAGAAATATTTCTGAACGAGGGAAAGTATGTTGTGGAAATATTTAAAATATTTGATATGTTGGATTGTAAAGCTATGTCTACCCCAATGGATACCAACCTGGAGTTGTTATCTGATGAATCATCAAAATTAGTATATGTGACTCAGTATAGACATATTATTGGATCATTGATGTCTCTGATGAATACTAGGCCATATATATGCTTTGTTGTGAACACCCTGAGTCAGTATCTAGTTAAGCCTAGACATGTTCATCTGATAGTTGCAAAGCATGTGATGAGGTACCTGAAAGGTACGATATACTTTGGACTATACTATGATGGATATCATGACTACATACTGTATGGATATACAGATTCATATTGGGTAGGAAGTGCCTCATATAGAAAGATCACCTCAGGTGGATGTTATTTTCTAGGATATGCCATGATCTCATGATTTAGCAAGAAACAGTCCAGTGTTTCTCTCAGCACGACTGAAGCAGAATGTATAGAAACTTGTTCTGCTATTTGTGAAGCCATATGGATTCAGAAGTTGATGACAGGTCTATTTGATATGGAGTTGGATACCACAGTGATTCTATGTGACAACCAGAGTTGTATAAAGATTACGAAGAATCATGTGTTCCATGACAAATCAAAGAACATAGAAATCCGGTATTTGTACATAAGCGATATGGCACAGAAGGGAGCTACAAAACTCCAGTATGTGAGTATCGATGAGAAAATTACTGATGCATTTAGCAAACCTCTATCTCAAGTAAAGTTTGAATACTTTTGTGACAAGCTTGGTGTAGTCCAAAAGGACCTCCTTGGAAAGAGGGAGTGATGAGATGGCAGATCAAGTGCCTATAGAAGATGTTGTCATGTTGCATTCATTTTCAGACGTTGTGGTATGGAATTCATTTGTAGACGTTATGGTATTGCATTCATTTATGGACGTTGTTGTCTAGAATTCATTTGCAGACGTTGTGGTCCTGCATTCATTTATGGACGTTGTGGTCTGGAATTCATTTGTAGACGTTATGGTCCTGCATTCATTTTCAGATGTTGTGGTCTAGTATTCATTTGCAGATGTTGTGGTCCTGCATTCATTTGTGGGCATTGTGGTCTAGCATTCATATGCAGACATTGTGGTCCTCCATTCATTTGTAGAAATTGTGGTTTGGCATTCATTTGCATACATTGTGTTCTTTCATTCATTTGCAGATGATGTGGTCATGCATTCATTTGTAGACAATCTAACATCTTTTGATGTTGTGGGTGATCTCGCATTAAGTTGCGATGATGTGGACCCTCCTCGAAAGGGGGAGTAGGTTGATGATGTTGCAGTGGGATTGTATCATCCCTAGACATTAGTCATAAAGGTGATCCATAGACTTTGGTCTCCATAAAAGATAAGGATTACATCATCCTTGGACCTATGTCCAAAAGTGATAGGGTTTGATCACCCCATAATTGGATATGTGTGCTGCAAGTTATGTTGTTGTTGATGATAATGTTGATCAAGAAGATCAAATTATTGTTGCAAAGGGTTAAGTGATTGAGTGCTGCAAGAATATGAAGATCAAAGTGTTGATGCAAAGGATTAAGTGATCGAGTGTTGCAAGAAGATGAAGATCGAAGTGTTGATACAAAGGATCAAGTGATCGAGTGCTGCAAGAAGATGAATATCAAAGTGTTTCTATAGAGGATCAAGTGATTGAGTGTTGCAGAAGATCAAAGATGAAGACTCGATGTTGTAGAAGATGATGTTCAAGTACTGAAGATGTTGAAGATGTTCTAGTAATTGTTCCAGTTACTGATGATTGTTGAAAACTTCCAATGATGTATAGATGTATTACCTTTATGTTGTTGAATATGCTCTCTCTCCTTGCTCCTATAGTTGATGATGTTGTTGTCAGTAGAATACCCTTCTCGTTAAAGGGGAGTGTTAAAATATTGTAACTTCGAAGAATATTCTAAATGTATTTCACTAATGTAACCAATTAGAGATGTTTTATTCCTTCGTCAAGATGTTACTATTGTATTTGGTCATCATCGAGTCATGAGGTAAAACCCCCATTGTAAGTCGGGTCAATATAACCCTCTTGAATATGATATAATATTACTTTGTGTCTTCCTAGGTGAAGTCGGCCCAGTAAGTTTTTTGGGGCCGACTTGTCAGGGAAAAATTCAAGTGGAAGAAAGAGAATAAATAGAGGATGTGTACTCCTCATTTGACACACACACACTTGTGTATAATGCATAGGAGAGAGAGAGAGGCATATCAAAAAGGAGAAGGAGCACCTATTTTGGTATTTTATCTTATACATCTATATAGATGAAGTTTTGTTGGGTTTTCTTCCTCTTGAGGTTTTCCCAGGATAAATCTGTGTCTATCTTGTGATTGTGTTTCTTTCAATGATCTTGTTTATGCTATTGTTGTGAAATTGGATTAAACACTAATGATATCTAGCTAAGCATCTGAAATATTAACAAAAGTATTAGATTGTCACTGGATCTTTCAAGGTTTAATTACAATGGGGGGGATTGAATCTGACTATAGGAGCTTCTGAGGTTCGGTTTCATAGTTGAATTGCTTATCAAGGTATTTCTTACAAAAAATGGATGAGATAGACCTGATAGATATAGTGCCAGCTCAACTCAATCTGACTTGAAGAAATAATAGGGTAGGAGAGGTAAGGATTTTCAAGAGACCTTATAGATTCTTGGTATTGTAAACTTTCATGGAATAGAACTTAATGTTTGCATAGTGGGTATCCAAAGGAGGATATTTAGATCACTCTTAATATCAGTGGCAGTTGCTTGTGAAGAACAAAAACCTCCACACCCTTTCAAATTAAACCGTGGATGGGTAAAAGAGGAGGACTACCTAAAAGTTGTTAAAGAAAGTTGGATGATTTTCAATAGAGTCTCTACAAACCCAATTGATAAACAATTTTTTGGTCATTTATAGTGAGCTAAGAAGGCTTCTATAACTTGGTCAAGGTTAAAAAACAAAGGGAGGAAAATAGTTTGAAGGAAGTTGAGGACATTACAAACATTGTTTAGCAATTATGGTTTTGGATTTCTTTCAGAAAACTCTAAACTTGAGTTACATGTGTTGGAATTAGGAAAATAATGGAGGTTGAAAAGTAGGGATTTATGGCTAGAAGTAGAGGATGAGAACAAAAAATAATTTCATAGGTATAGAAAGATGAGGAAAGTAATATCTTGGTTTGGAAGATAGTCAAGAATTATGAACGGATGATCACAAGATATGCATGGAATCTAAAATAGGCAATGTTGGTGGGATATTACATATCTCAGAGACTCGCTCTATTAATTTTAAATTGGGGATTGGTAGAGGTTCTAACAATCAAGTATTTGTGGGATGTAAGACTAATTCTTACATTGGCAGTCAAATATGGGAAAAAAATTCTACAATTTTTTGGTGTTTTGATGTTGGTAAGAAAATAGATAAAGGGAAAATATATGATGAGGAACTTACATTTACAACCTTTATTAGATTAGACAATTAACCTAGAAAATACTTTCAATAACTTATATTTCAATCACATTTTCCGAGAGCAAAACCAAGAGGGGAATTCTTTGTCTAAGGAATGTCTTCACCTTCCTCGAGGAAATTTGTTTATTTTGGAGTTAAAGGATAGTGTGAGATATGAATTTCAACATGATTCTTTTCTATATTTATTAATCTTAGTATCATGGCTACTTTTTGTCACAAACTCACATACTTGAATTTTTCTTTTTTTCTAATATGGTATATTAGAGTCCTTTTGGTACCTGCAGGGTATATATATGTGTGTGTGTGTGTGTGTGTGTGTGTATATATATGTATATATATATATACATATACATGTAGATATAT
>LPNX010923610.1:940740-1004454 GCA_001517045.1 Pseudotsuga menziesii
TATATATAGATATATGTATATATATATGTATATATATGTATGTATGTATGTATACATATATGTATATATATATATATACACACACATATATGTATAAATATATGTATAAACATATATTTATACATATATGTATTATATATATATATATATATAAATGTATATACATATATATACATATATGTATAAAAATATGTATAAACATATATGTATATACATATATGTATAAATATATGTATATACATATATGTATTATATATATACATATATGTATTATATGTATACATTTATATATATAATACGTGTGTGTGTGTGTGTGTGTGTGTGTGTGTATTAGTGTGTGTATGTGTTGTGTTTATTATCCTTCTTTGGATCCTGACCCAAGTTCAGTCCCTCCTGCTTAGCACAACAAAGCCCAAGATATCAGCCGAGAGAGCAAAGCCCAATTGGAAACACCTACGATGCAGATACAATATCACCCAAGATATATTTCTATGGGTAACTTCAAGAACCAAGTTTCCGCAGTTGGGTGGGAGATTTCTAGTACCTCAATTATTTACCAAGGCGCTCGACCAAGGCCATGGGTGGATTACTTATGCTCATTTGCAACTAATATAACAACAACCCTAGTGCAGTATAAATGTATTCAACTTATAACATTGCTATTGATATACATATATTCATTCATAAGCAAATATATAAGCCTTCCTTCAATGCAACATCTATACAGGTAACTCAAACACATTCAACATTCATGCATATACACAGGAATCTAACGTGGAAACCCATCTGAGAAAAACCACAAAGGTGCTCTTCATATGGCATGAGAAATATATTGAAATTTTGTCTTCGCACTAAGCTACATACTATGTTATATATCTTCTTCTTTATCTGCACAGGCTCTTTCTTCCTCTCATGTTCTCTGATCTTCTCTTCTACTCTCTTCCTACTTGACTCTACTAGTGATCTCCACATAGCCTGTATCAACTCAACTTCTCCTACACTTATGAGCACTCAGCTATAGATTCTTGAACTCAAAGCACTTAGCACAAAACTAACAAACAACAAATACAGAGAAGCTAACAATGGAGAGGCTAACCCACATACAGCTTGGATTCCTCCTTCTATAGACTCTTTTATAGACTTGTTACAAAATCTTTACCTGTCACTTTCTCAACCGACTTCCTATACTTAGCCAACATGATTTGTTTCCTAATCTAGTGACACCTGAAAGTAGGCACTAATGGCCTGACTTACAAAGATACCTTCCTGGGTGTGGCTTCCGCCAGCTCTAGCCAACCTCGTACCCACGATATTTATGGCCTGTCACTTTCTGGTCATTATGCCCTACTATCATTTTCTAGCCGTTATACCACTTGCACACCTTCAGGTACTATTATTTTGTCGTATTCCTTTCTTCTGTCATGGATTCCTCTTCTTTCACGCATATTCCTTCTTCTTTCTTCCTATCACTGCCTCTGTCACAACTTCTTTCTCTTCTTCTCTAGCTCTTCTCCATGCTTAGGCAGATTCTAAGTGAATTCTACTTTCCTTTCTCTATTCCAATAGGCCCCCAACACTCACATGTGGCTCGTCACAAGCCACTCGAATCTATTCCTCCATTTCTTTAGTTGTGCTAACTTTACTATGAAAATATTCCAATATTTTTGCTACTCTCTCTGCTTCCAGTCGTACTTCTTTCTCTTTCTTCTGCAATTGCTCCACAAGGTCAGAACTGACGTGTTATGGCATTTCCTTCTCTATTGATGCAGTTGTTTTTCCCACCTTCTGATTTACATGCTTAATGATGCATGTAACTATTTTAGCTTCAGCCTGCATCTCTTCAAACTTATATGTGCATTGTTTTTGTGTGCATAGCACTATTACTTTTTGGTTCAATTTCATCATATTTGTTGCCTTAGCCATTTTCAGCACTAAGTGTATATGCTTCATGTCATTCCTTATTTGAGTAATACTTGTTTCGAATGTAGTCATCTCATTTGCAAGTTTCTCTGATTCTGCATCATACATCAATGCTTGCCAATCCTAAGAGACTTGGTCGACAACATTGGCACATATCGCTTCTGCTTCTTCTATCTTCTTCATAGCTTTAGTTGATGTTTCTATTATTTCCTCTAACACCTCTAGCGGTGTTCTTGGTTGCACCTGCTCTTCATGTTTTGTGACCTTTTTCTGAAGGTCAGTCGCTATCTTTCCAAGTCAAATGACCTTGTGCTCCATAACCATTTCTGATGTAATATTTGCATCATTAAGATTTGTGCATGCTAGATTTATAACATTATCAACCTTAAGCTTGTTTTCTTCCCATGCTTTTGCTTTATGCTTTGTCTTCTGCATATTTTCATTTATTTTGTTAACAACCTTCTCATCTTTCTTTGCCTGCTTAACCAAGGTGTTTTATCTTACTTTGATTTCCATGACTACAGCCTTCTATAATGCATATACTTCAGTCAGTCGTATCCATGAAAAATCTATAGTTACATGGCCTATGATTTTGGCCACATCATTAAATTATGGGGTTCCTAGATCCAATACTTCTCCTCTGACTTGTACCATGATTGGTTGAACCATTTTTGGCATCTAAGGTTCCAGTGCTATGGAAGGGTCAGGTTCATCCTGCGATTCAGCTACCTAAGGCGTATAATCCACTGTGACTCTAACTTGTTTGACAACTTTATAGAGTATGTTCAACTGCTCTATAATACTAGTTGTTAACTCAGTCTGTCACCTGTCGATATCTTGAAAACTTGCTTACGCAACTTCTTATAGTGCTTCTCTTAACGATGCCCAGTCTTCCCCATCCATACTGAAGGTAATGGCTTGTTTATCAACCTTCCTTTTCTTGCACTTAGGCTCCCTTTTTTCTGCTTATTCATGATCTTCCTGTTCCTCCAGTGGTGGATCTAGAGGAATCAAGCCAAAATCACTCTTGTCTGACTCTTTTTTTTGGTTATCCTGTGATGGGGGTTTGTCCTAATCCAATTCCTCATCCACTATCTAGAATTATGGCATAGGTAGGCACCATTATTTTGGCCATTCATTGGTAATGGCTTCCACTTCTTTCATCATTATAAACCGTGTAGCCAACCATTGGCGATCTGGGTCCTGTCACGGTTGCATGGCAACATAATGTGGGACAATTTGAAACCTTATGATTTGGTGAAATCACATAATAGTTTCATCATGAATTCTTACATGTTTCTTCACCTTATGTTGTAGAGCTTCTCCATGAATGAAAAATTGAATATAAATGTATATTTTCCTGTTCTTTTCTTGTGAGAACCGTAGGTTTTGGTATTTTTCTCCTCTACAAAGAACAGGTACATCTACCAGTTGGTAGTCTGTTGGGTCGGACTATAAAACAAATGAAATTAAAATTAATAACCAAGAATAGTGGAAAGCCCCACCTTCTTCTTGTGATGCAGTCGTGTTTTGTAACAATTTATTCAGTAAAAATTGTGACCAATTAATCTAGACTCCCTCTGCACAGAGTTCGGCTAGTGCAACTTCACCCACGGTACATTGGGTTAGTCACAATTTCCACAAAATTTTGTAGGACAATATCTTCAAAGAAAAGCGAACAGTAGTGTCATTAATTGAAGAAATTAGGAACCCTCTATTGGCCCTAACCAAATCATACTTATAATTGACCCTCACGATCATCATTGGGTCCATATCCTTCTTTAAAAATGAAATTGGTTCTAGTCCTGGTCATGGAAGGCTTGTAATTATTGGAATGAGGTCAACATCGACCGAATATGATTTATCTAGCCACAGGTATCCTCCATGAATACTAGTAGCAATTGTTTCACAAAGGTGTTCACGTTTGTGCTTCAGTTTAAGAGTGGCATAAACAACAATGACAATAGGCCAGACTGATCCAGCCCTATTGCCCATTCCATTGGAATAAAACAGTTTGGTGAATCGGGTGTTTCCTTCACCAGTTGCATGTAGTTCTTTTTATCCAGGTCTCTCAGCTTGTCTGTATCATGTTCATCAAAGGATAACTTCTGCAAATTTGGCATAATGTTTTGCGATACCTTAATTCCTTTTAAAAGTTTGGGTGCTAGAAACGAGGCTCGAACCTTGGATGGAATTTTGAGCTTAGGTGCATCTACCCGCCTTGGTGAGATATATGACAGCAGCAAGGTTCTGGTTTTCAAGTCTTCTTCCTTATCAGGGATTGGTGGTGTTGTCATTGCTTTGTCCTTTCTCTTTCTTTTCATTGTATGCTTTCCCTTTGAAGATATTGAAGGTCATGGTACATCTGCTATGGGTTTTTCAGATGGTTGAAGTGGAACATGCCCAACAGCTAGAACAAGATTATGCATTGGTGGAACATATCCTGCAGTATATTCCATGATGTGTGTGGGTGATGCAAGTCCAAATTCAACTTCCATGGTTGCACTAGTACTCGATATCAAAATTACCATGAAATTGCTATAGCTCCTGAAGTTGGAGACAACAATCGCTCTTCTCTCATTCAAGCAGAATGAAACTGATATTGGGCATGAAGTTTGATATCAAACAACAGTTTCTGATAGTTGTCCTTCACATGAGTGGGCATTCAAATAAAAAGGAATCTGTCCTTTCAATCCCATGGGTCATCGATTAAATCATTTAAGGAAACTTATCAGCACGTCGTCAATTAGTTGGCACTTGAAGGGGAAATTATTTTCATAAAGGCATACGTGAACACAAAGCATGCTGCCAAAGACTCTCAAGATTTCCAAATTAATGACTAAAAATTGTCCTTCAGCAAGTCTCTTCATTCTTGCACCAGCGTTGCGCCACTTGCCACTGATTTTCTGATTTTAAAAAGGTTTCTTTCCTTGTGATAGGCTAAGTGTTTTTGCTCCAAATTGTGACCTTGGCCAGATTCCAAGTCTGCAAAACTTCACTTCTCTGCGGCAGACTAATAGTCTACGATTATACATTTTGGCTCATCTTCCGTTCTTTTCTCTTTTTCTCATTCTCTCTCTCTCTCTCTCTCTCTCTCTCTCTCTCTCTCTTTATGCAACCAAGTTGTAGCTATCGAAATATGGTTTTAGTTGACTCCCATTGTTACAAAGATAAACTTCCTATGGCCTAGGGATACCACAATAGACAGTAGGACACCAAAAGGTGCACAAAAGATACATTTCTTCAAATTCATGGCAATTTGATATTGGCGACAAAGTTCCAGCATCATTCTCAGGCTCTCTATATGGTATTTTACAAGGCCAAATACTATCTAGTCATCGAAGTAAACTTCAAGAAATTTGTGTATAAACTCTTTAAAGGCAGCAACTACGATTGTGGAAAAAATCACAGGCGCATTATTAAGTCCAAAGGGTATTACCGTCTACTCGAAACATCCCTACTCCATCGCAAAGGTAGTATTTTGTCGGTCCTCCTTTTCAATTCTTATCTGATTGTAACCAGAAAATCCATCAGTGAAAGAGTACATCTCTTGTCCTCTGACATTCTCGAGTACCTCATTTGTAAATGGAGTCGAAAATGGGTCATAAAAACAAAAATCATTTAACTTTCTCAGGTCGACACAAATTCTTACTTCACCTAATGTCTTCTTGTCGTGTACTACAATTGGACTAATCCATTTGGATTCTTCGACAAGTTCTATAACGCCTGCCTCTAGCATTTGGTCCAATTCAACTTTAACCTTTTATTTGTAACGTAGATTTAATCTGTATGGCCGTTTCTTGGCGGGTTTTGTGTCGGTCCGCAACTGTATCTTCATTTCGCCGAGGTAACCAACTATTCCTTTCATCTCTGAAAACTTAGTAGGGAATAGATCCTGGAAATCATGCAACAAATCAGTGATCTTCCCCACAATCTCATCATCCCGATAATCTCCAATATTGGAAAATTTTAGATTTTCAGGCGAGTCAATATTTACTTTCTTAATCTTAAGTGGACTTAGGAATTGGTCATTATAAATTCCAACTCCGTCCATTGCGCGAATACCTTTTGACTCAGGTATATTTCTATTGAGCGGATCATCTGTAAATTTTCCTTTAATATTCAAACTAGGGATAAACAATGTATTCAAAATATCTATTGATAACCACACATGAATATATTTTACAAGTTTACTATGGAATATAAAGTACTGAGAAATAAATTAGATCACATCACAATATTGACACCATTATTTTGGGTATGGAAACCCTCGGAAAAACCCAAGATGGGAAAACCGGTGCAACAGTCAGATATGGATTTTATTATAGAGAAAATATGGAACTTTTACAACCATCTTCTAATCACCCAAACCTGGTGAAGCAGTACTGGGCAGAATCATTGTACAACCCCAGCTAAAACCCAGCACTCTTATGCTTGGATGTACAACCAGCAGTACGGCCTCCCACACATGCGGTACAGATCCATACAGTTGTACGACTACTGCACAACTATTGTATGGATTCCATACATTATGTACATCAAATGTACAAAATTTTATACAGTGGGATGGCCTCCTTTGCACCTGCTTCCTATGTGTTATGTACGGTCTTCTTCCTACTTGGAAGCTTGATCACCATGTATATTAGCTCCTTCGTCTTCTCAGCTAAATCCTCCATCTGACTTTTTGTCTCTATCTGTATCTTATCTCTGTCGGAATACAAGTGCATGTCCTCTCCACCAATTGAATTTTATTTTATAACTTTAAGTAAAGTGAAAACCCTAATTTCACTTTCACTTAAAGTCAATAAATAATTAGATCACTTTAATTATTGTCCAAAGTAAACTTAAGAAAATAATTAAATAAAATCGGCTTCCTAATTTAAGTCTTTTGTATGCAAGGACGCATGCATCCAGGAATACCTTCCTTGTTGCTGCTAGTTTAACATCATTATCATTCAGTTCTCCTGTAACATTGTAACATTCCATCCAATGGTGGACTGTCATGCTGCATTAATGGAAATTTGTGGCTGCGACCGGGATTTCTTCAAATATCTTCTCCTTCATTATCTGTAGCATGGCATCAATTGTTGGGTGTTCACTTGAAAAATCAAATGTATGGGTGAATCTTGTGGCTAACTCTTCCCACTCAACAGTTCCTCTTCACAGCTCCACTGATGTATACCCATTCCTTGGTACCATCTCCAATGTGTGTATGAATCAATGAACCCATTATTGTCATGGATATTCTTACCATGTTGTACGATAATGCTCAATATGTTCAACATGATTTTCCAATCCTTTATACTTACGACCAATGTAAATGATTTCTTCTCCAAATCTAATCTCCAACAATATTCTACATTGTGTCCATTCAAAGATAGATTGTTTGTGTGTACCTCGCCATCTTGCGGGCGTAGCTTTCAACAAAAAGTCCAAGGCAGACAATCGTTGTGATTCTGTAACTTTTTTCTTCAAACTCCACCATAAAAGGCGCAAGGTTTAGTAAACCTTCGTATGTAGGTAGCTCACTTACCTCGGCTCCTACCCATCACACTGATCTTGTAATTTTTGCGCATCTTCGCATGGAGCCAGTTCTACCAATTTTATAATGTGTCTCCTAAATCGGATGTGCAAGAGATTATACTCTTCCAACTCAGCTTTCCATCAGCTATTGGATTTATATAATCGTCTCTTGAAGACATGATATTATGTACTTGGTCCAGGTAATTACCTTGGCTTTCACTATTCACTGGCTTGACATATATGTGCCCTTCGAGCATATCAATTGGAACGACCACCCTTATTTTAGAATATTCAAATGACAAGATTCTTTTCTTAAAATTAATTATGGTCTGATTATCTATCGCTCAATAAATTCCCAAAAGTGTAGGATAGGGATGTGTGTCATCGGCGATGTCGATCACTTCAAAGTTTGACTCCCATTGTTACAGAGATAAACTTCCTATGGCTTGGGGATACCACAATAGAAAGTAGGACACCAAAAATTGGTCTTTCCCAATACACAAGAGCAGTAAGCAAATATAACACTAAGCGATAAAGAATCGTACCTTGTTTCGGACGGTTGAAGTAGATCCTCGTTGAGCTTTTCCAATACAATTGCAATTATAATTTTCTCTCAACAACAGCAAACAACATCAAGCATGATATATATAAATGTGTTAGCACTACTCTATCATATATAATCAGTCATGTATAAGCAATTTAAATACATCCATGGATTCAATATTCATATTCAAAATGCACATGAATTGGACAGGAAAAGATATTTCTATTAATAAATTAGAGATACAATAGTGACAAACTTTGTCGGCACTTATGCGAATTGGAGAAATCGAGTCCTCCACCTGGGTTTCCACCACTTCAATCCTCCATCTCTCGATAGAAAGCTCACAAAGCAAAGGCAAGCTTGGGAAGAACACTATGTGCTCCAAGGGACAAAGGGATGCAGACTCAAGTATAAGCAAAATTGATGCAACAATGGACTATAGTTTCCTTACTCTTCAATCTCTCCTCCTTCAATGTATCCAAGGGGTTCCTTATATAACACTCCAAAGAGGTAATGGAGGGTTGAATCCAAGCGTTCTCAAGGAATTTGGAAGGCCAAGAGTCAAGTTATTGATAGTCAAATGAGGAAAACTCCAAAAATATTTGTCATTTTGCACACATCCCAATGTATGCAGGTTTGAGGTCAAAATATGCATATACACATGGGTATTGCTTTAAAAGTCATGTATAGGTATAAACATGCAATTTTTGTGGATGATCTTGGAACATCAAAGCATAATATAATTCCATGGGGTTCAAAGAGTCTACAGAGGAACAGGGAAGGCCATAAATGTGTGATCTACCTGGTGTGATAAAATAAGCTATAACAGATTCCCCCAAATGTGTGGGGTCATAGGGCTAACATGATGGCCAAAATACATTATAAAATCCATCCCATAAGTGGATTAACGAAGACCCAGGTGGAAGAATGAGCCACTCATCAGTACAATACAATAATCAATCTCTGCATGTGACTGCAAATACATGTAGCAGTCCTGGTTACATAAGAGTACAATGACCATGAGTAGGCATGATATACAAAGTGTCATGTGTGGTCATCGCCATGTACAATATACAATGGATCAAGATATTCATAGTGGATGAAGATATCTGATACATACTGGAAACACTGGAATCATGATCATGAGAGCTGAAATATCGTGAATATTGGCATGATCAAGGAGGTAGCATATATGAAATGCCACCAAGATGGAAGGTCTTCTACACAAACTGCTATGAGTACATGTCCTACTATGTGAATAGATGTGTCTAGGTCGAACATAGTAGTCCATCGTCTGATTATCGGTCATTGATGTATACTGTTAACAGACGCGAGATAACCCACTGATAATGAAAATAGGAATCAAGGTACAAAGTGCAATCTAACAAGTGTGAATAGATGTTTTGAGGTCGAACACTTGAAAGAGTCCATCAATCAGGGGACATTGATGTATTCCCAAAACTGTCGATGGCAAGAGAACCTACCACTGATGACTATAAATCTCAAGGCACTTAAATGACTCTAGACTCATATTCCATAATAAATGATTTGATGTCGATGGAATGGAATCCACTGGAAGGAGGGAATTAAGGGATCCCCCATCAACCAACACGAGGTACTCAACAAAGCTGTATAATGTGAAAGAAATCAATGAACAAGATGTGCGCGAACCAGTAATAGTACCAGGAATGGCCGACATGCAAAGTCAAGATAACTGAGGAATGGCTAACTTAGGCTTCAACTTCCTTCGAATAAGAGCATAAGGAAAATGGTGACCGAAGGTAGGCAGCATGGACTCGATATGAAAACTGGGACATCTCTGTGACACACGAGGCATCAATAGAGGATCCATGGGGACTGGAAGCGTAACCAGTCAGTGGAGATAAACTCAGAGTAATGATTATAGCTCCTAAATTCAAACTAATAACCCAACCAACGGATGTGATATATAGTGGTATGTTCGAAGGAGACACGACTCGACTGCTGCCAAAGATAATATCTTTTCCCGTTCATCTTTTTTATGTTTTTTTACTTTTTTGGACTTTTTTGGATATTTTGAAAAGCTTGAAAAAGAATAAAAGTGATTTATAGTACATATCTAGGAGGAGACAAGTGTCAAGGACAGGAAAGCTAGTTCCAAGCAGTGGAACATACCTATGCTCAATGCAAGGAAACATGTGCAGGATAACGACACTCGGGGGAAGGTCTCCTCTTGGTAAAGGGTTGATCAAGCTGCAAAGGATGTGTAGAAGGCTGTGCTTAGCTAGACATGAGACAAGCTCAGGATATATGGTTGATAACTTGAAATCAAGGAGCCGACGTAAAGCTTAAAAAGGCAAGAAAAACTCATGAAATGAAATTACAACTTGATATATACAAGGAAGTCCCTATGGGGAAAAGCCAACATAAAGTTTAAGAGGAGTATGAAGCTCTTGCTCAAGGACATGGAAGGACTAAAAAGGGACTCCCACAACCTAAAGGAGGCAACTCAGCATGGGCACCAAATGCAAAACAGGATCTAACTAGGGCACCCATGTATAGGAAAGCTCTACCAGTCACACAATACCACTTCTAACAGCAGCCTGAAGGTTTCGTAATATCATGGAATGGGTTAGTACTATCGTGGAATGGGTTCGTATTGTTGGTTATGGAGCCTAATATTCCAGATCCAGAGATATTATTCAGTTGTGATTGTAACCCAAGAGTACTGTACACTCATTCCCCCCTGCCTTGGGGTTCGGGGCAACGCCCCGAAAAAGGGGGTTCAGGGGCGGAGCCCCCGAGAAAAAAATTTGGGATGTGTGTTGGCCAACAGTTTTGTGGGCCCATGGTATTGGGTTAACCCTAGAATTTTCCCATTGTATTCCCCCTATAAAATAAAGCATTGTAAAACAACTGAGTATGGTATTGTATTGTATTGGAAGAGAGACTGTGAGAGCGTGAAGAGGAAGTGCAGCATTTTTTCTACAGGGTGTATCCCTTCATCTTTCTGGACTGTACTAAAGGACTGAAAATTTCTTTGTGGACGTAGCCCATCGTTTGGTTGAACCACGTTATATCTGTGTCTCTCTATAATGTTTTAATGTGTTTTGCATCTTGTTTATTGCTTTAACTGTATATCTGTTATTGCTCCACGGTCCTGTTTTCTAACAATTGGTATCAGAGCCAAAAGGTCTATTTGGTTGGTAAACTCACAGGAAAGAAGGGTTCCTGGTTCGAGTGGGAGCAATGGCGGAAGAAGGAAAGTTTAGGGTCGAGAAATTTAACGGCCAAAACTATAAGTTATGGAAGATGAAAATGGAGGACTATCTGTACTAGAAGTATCTGTACCTTCCATTGGGTGAAAAAGAAAAATAGCCAACGGCTATGAAGGATGAAGAATGGGAGGTTATTGACAGAAAGGCACTGGGAACAATACGGCTGTGCCTGGCTACGTCGGTGACCTTCAATATTTTGAAAGAAAAAACAACAAAGGGTGTGATCAGCGCATTGAGTAAGCTCTATGAAAAACCCTCAGCTTCTAACAAGGTATTTTTAATGAAGTGTTTATTTAATATGAAGATGTCAGAAGGTGGATCTGTTGTTGACCATTTAAATGAGTTTAATACACTTACCAGTCAGTTAAGTTATGTAAAAGTGAACTTTGATGATGAGGTTAGGGCTCTTCTAATCTTGTGCTCATTGCCAGAAAGCTGGAATAGCTTGGTCATGGCTATAAGTAACTATGTCCCTATTTCAAACACTCTTAAGTTTGATGATGTTGTTGGTGTTATTCTTAGTGAGGAAATGCGAAGAAAAAGCACAGGTGAGACATCAGGTAATGCATTGACCATGGAGAGCAGAGGGGGACAAAACGAGAGAGAAAGGAACCCAGGAAATCGCGGCAAATCTAAAAAGGGAAGATCCAAGTCTAGATTGGAAAAAATAGAGTGTTGGAACTGTGGTAAGAAAGGACACCTGAAGAAAGACTACAAAGCTCCAAAGAAAAAAGGAGATAGACAGCAAGAGACTACTCAGGAAGCGAATGTAGTGGGTGATGTGTTACAAGATGCTTTGATTATTGCATTAGATAATACTAGTGATTATTGGGTAGTAGATTCAGGGGCTTCATGTCATGCTACACCCCATTGGAAATTCTTTCATGATTATGTTCAAGGTGATTTTGGGCATGTGCTATTGGGGGATGATGAACCATGTAAAATTGTTGGAAAGGGTAAGGTACGAATTAAGTTAAATAATGGAAGTGAATGGATGCTAAAGGATGTAAGGCACATTCCTGCTATGAAAAGAAATATTATCTCAACAGGGCAGTTGGGAGATAGCGGTTGTTTGTCTACGTTTGGAGAAACGTGGTGGAAGATTACTAAAGTATCAATGGTAATTGCAAAAGGAGATAGGATAGGTACGTTATATTTATGTATTCATAATACTGATTATTCTATCTCTGTAGCTTCCACAGAAACAGGTGCAGCGTTGTGGCATCATAGGCTTGGCCACATGAGTGAGAAGGGGATGCAGATTCTCCACTCAAGGAAACTGCTTCCTGATCTGAAGCAGGTAAGTTTGGAATTCTGTGAGAACTGTGTTTATGAAAAACATAAGAGAGTTAGATTTCTCAGGGTTGGGAAACAAAAGAAGAGTGAAAATTTAGAGCTTGTCCATACAGATGTATGGGGACCATCCTAGGTACAATCTATTAGTGGCTCTCATTATTATGTTACTTTTATTGATGATGCAACTAGAAAAACTTGGGTTTATTGCATTAGACAAAAATCTGATGTGTTTGATACTTTTAAGAAGTGGAAAGCTTTGGCTGAGAATGAGATAGGAAAAAGGTTGAAATGTCTCAGATCTGATAATGGAGGCGAGTACTGCAGCAAGGAGTTTGATATTTACTGTTCACACAATGGGATTTGCAGAGAGAAGACAGTCCCTGGAACACCCCAAGAAAATGGTGTGTCAGAAAGGATGAACAAAATGGTCATGGAGCATGCAAGGTGTATGAGATTGCATGCAGGGTTGCCCTTATAGTTTTGGGCTGATGCTGTAAACATTGCTATTTATTTAATAAACAGAGGGCCTTCAAGCGCTTTGGATGGTGGCGTTCCAGAGGAGGCATGGACAGGTAAATAGGTAAAATACTCATTTCTGAGAACTTTTGGTTGTGAAGCATTTGTCCATATTTATAAAGATGATAGAACAAAGCTTGAGGCTAAATCGAAGAAATGTACCTTTATTGGATACGGGGTTGATGCTTTTGGTTATAGCTTATGGGATCTTAAAAATCGCAAAATCATTAGGAGTAGAGATGTAGTATTCAATGAAAAGGTCATGTATAAATATCAGTTGCAGGGAAAGAAATAAGAAAAGGAAAACACAGAGTACACAGTGCTTGATGAAATCAAAGAAAATGAAGTTCCAAAAGAACCAAAAAATCAAGAGCAATAGCAGGTACCTGAAACTCCTGCAACTGTAAGAAAGTCTACCAGGTTAAGTAGACCCCCTGAACGATTATCTCCTTCATTGTATTATTTATTGATGACTGATTCTGGTGAACCATAATGTTTTGAAGAAGCAATGCAGGTAGAAACTACAAAGAAGTGGGAGCAAGGCATGGATGAGGAGATGGACTCATTGGTAAGAAACCATACTTGGGATCTGGTTAAGTTGCCTGCAGAAAAAAGGGCATTGCAGAATAAATGGGTTTACAGGTTGAAGGAAGAAGATGGAGGAAAGAAGCAGTACAAGGCTAGACTTGTTGTAAAGGAGTTTGCACAAAATAAAGGTATAGACTTTGATGAAATATTTTCTCCTGTTGTTAAAATGACTTCAATTAGAACTATTTTAAGTCTAGTGGCGGTAGAAGATTTGCCTCTTGAACAGTTAGATGTAAAAACGGCCTTTCTCCATGGGGATTTGGAGGAAGAGTTTTATATGCAGCAGCCACAAGGGTATGAGGTCAAAGGGAAGGAGAATTTGGTTTGCAGGTTTAAGAAGAGCTTGTATGGCCTGAAGCAAGCTCCAAGGAAGTGGTATTTAAAATTTGATAAGTTTATGACAGAACAAGGTTATGATAAATGTCATTCTGACCACTGTGTTTATTTCAAGAGGCTAGATAACAGAAGATATATTATCTTGTTATTGTATGTGGATGACATGCTTGTTGCAGGGTCTAACATGCAGGATATAAATGTGCTCAAAAGAAAACTAGCTAAATCATTTGCGATGAAGGATTTGGGTGCTGCAAAGCAAATCCTTGTATGAGAATAACAAGAGACATGAAAAATCGTAAATTGATGTTGTCTCAAGGTGAGTACATAGAAAAGGTGTTGCAGAGATTTAGAATGCAAAATGAAAAACTAGTCAGTACACCTTTGGCCAACCATTTCAAACTAAGCAAGGATATGTGTCCAGAGACATAGGAAGAGATAGATTACATGTCCAAGATTCCCTATTCATCAGCAGTTGGGAGCTTGATGTATGCCATGGTGTGCACAAGACCAGATATTGCACATGCAGTGGGAGTTGTGAGCAGGTATATGAATAATCCAGGTAAAGAGCATTGGAAAGCAATACAGTGGATTCTCAGGTGTTTGAGAGGTACCACTTCTCATGCATTATGTTTTGGAGGTTCAGACACTGTTCTACAGGGATATGTTGATGCAAATATGGCTGGTGATAAAGACAGCAGGAGGAGCACCACAGGGTATGTGTTTATTATAGGTGGAACAGTGGTAAGTTGGATTTCAAAACTAAAACATGTTGTTGCACTTTCAACAACGGAAGCAGAGTATGTTGCTGCCATAGAGGCTAGTAAGGAGATGATTTGGTTGCAGAGGTTCATGGAAGAATTGGGTAAGAAGAAAAATAATAGTAGGTTGTACAGTGACATCCAAATTGCCATTCATCTTGCAAAGAACTTAGCCTTTCATTCGAGGACTAAACATATACAAATCAAGTACCACTTCATAAGATTTGTTTTAGATGAAGAACTGTTAAAATTGGAAAAGATACACACTAGCCAGAATCCTTCAGACATGTTGACAAAGGGAGTAACCAGAGAGAAACTGAGTTCCTGCTCGGTTTCTGTTGGCCTTCAAGCATGAAGGTGAAAATAATAAATTTTCCAAGTCCAAGGTCCAGAGCATAGTCCAGCAAGTGTAGTAGTGGTGGAGTTGTTGTGATCAGTCCCCAAGTGGGAGATTGTTGGTTGTGGAGCCTAATCTTCCAGATCCAAAGATATTATTCAGTTGTGATTGTAACCCAGGAGTACTGTACACTCATTCCCCCTGCCTTGGGGTTTGGGGGTGGAGCCCCCAAGAAAAAAATTTGGGATGTGTGTTGGCCAACAGTTTTGCGAACCCATGGTATTGGGTTAACCCTAGAATTTTCCCATTGTATTTCCCCTATAAAAGAAAGCATTGTAAAACGACTGAGTATGGTATTGTATTGTATTGGAAGAGAGACTGTGAGAGCGTGAAGAGGAAATGCAGAGGTTTTGTTGCAGGGTGTATCCCTTCATCTTTATGGACTGTAATAAAAGGACTGGAAAATTATTTGTGGACGTAGCCCATCGTTTGGGTGAACCATGTTATATCTGTGTCTCTCTATAATGTCGTAATGTGTTTTGCATCTTGTTCATTGCTTTAACTATATATCTGTTATTGCTCTGCAGTCCTATTTTCTAACACATACCTAAGGATAAAATGAAACGGTCATAAGTTCATGCAAAATGCAAGCAGATGTGAAATACTAACCTATATTCCAGTTCAGAAATTATACCTATAATAGGCACAAACAAATCAAAGACTCGGTCAAAACACGCTCAAAACGGGTCCCTACAACACCATATTAGTCCAAACGGTCCAAAAATGGTTAAAAATGGGTCAAAACTATAGAAAGTGGGTAAAAATTTCAAAAAAAATTCAATAAAATAGTGAAAAAATAAAATATTCGATACCATTTTAAAATTTACCCACC
The DNA here is from genome assembly GCA_001517045.1 of Pseudotsuga menziesii. Lineage (NCBI taxonomy): Eukaryota > Viridiplantae > Streptophyta > Pinopsida > Pinales > Pinaceae > Pseudotsuga > Pseudotsuga menziesii. The sequence continues at coordinate 956,708 of LPNX010923610.1, forward strand.
ATAGTGTATTTTAGACCAAAAACTTTAGAAGCTGATTCCGAGGGCATTTGTCCACGAAATCACACACCGTCTGGTCCAGGCAATTCATCATGCCCTACTCTTCCATTTTCATGCATTTATTTTTAAATTTGATGGTCAATTTTTTAACTCAGGCCATCCCAAAGAGGGTGGTTTCATCCCACGCAAAAATCAGGTATTTTTCCACGTATAGGGTTGGGTATATGTGGAAAAGACCACGATACCCGCGTGTGTACGTGGTTGTTTTGAAAATAGTCGCATATAGGGCCGTAAACATTAAATTTTGGGGGATGATCTTGGAACATCAAAGCATAATATACATCCATGGGGTTCAAAGAGTCTACATAGGGACATGGAAGGACATAAATGTGTGATATACCTGGTGTGGTAAAATCGGCTATAACACCCATTGACGAGTCCTATGACCTATGTCCCATCTAATTTTTCTAACTTCATTGATCCTCAATCAATGATTTCCTTGACCAAATATGGTCCTAGCCAATGTGTTTTTAGCTTTCCTGGATGCTTGAAAATTTTGCTGACATACATAAGAACAAGACCTCTGACTTCAAAATGATTTTTGTTAATGTGTCTATTATGCTATACCTTATGCCTTTGCTTTTCTATATTCTGGTGAAATCTTGCAACAAAATGTTCTTCCTCCAAGTGTACTAGTTGAACTAACCTATCTTCCACAGCATCAACATCTGTCATTTCAGTGATTGCAACAACTCTTAAACTTGGTACAATATATTCCATATGCATGACAAATTCTTTCCCATACACCAACCTAAATGGATTCTGACATGTCAACTTCTTACACGTTGTGCTATATTCCCATAATACTGCAAAAATATTTTGATCCCAGTCATCTCTTCACATATTGCAAACCTTTGTCAATTTTTTTTCCATAATCTTGTTGAATGCTTCGACAACTTCATTTGCTTGACACGGATATGCAATTGTTCTTCTATGTTGTATCTAAAATTCCTGAGTGAGTTCTTCAATAAACTAATTAACAAAATGCATACCTTGATCGCTGATTAAAATATTTGGGCATTCAAACCTTGTCACAACATTTTCAAATAAAAACTTTGTAGCAGTCACAGCAGTACAATCCTTTACCGGCATTGATTCTTCCCATCTGGTTAGGTAATTAGTCGCAGTATTAATATATCATGCTCCTGTGCACTTTCCTATCGAACTAATAGGTCCTACAAAATCAACAACCCATTTATCGAATGCTTCTAATATTATCTACGGTACAAATGGCATTTCATCTCTTCAGGACGCTTCCAATTCTTTGAGAGACATCACAGTTGCAACAATAATACCGAGTGTCTGTATGCATGGTGGGCCACCATAATCTTGCTTGCAAAATATTGCGCACTATAGCTTTTCCTGCATCGTGACCTCCTACGAAACCATCATGTGCTTCATTTAAAATCATCGGGCGCTCATGCTCCAAAATGCAACCTCGAATTATCTCATCAGGACCCATTTTATACAAGTGTCCAGCGATCAACTGGAAATCTACAGCTCGGGCCACCAATTATTTCTTCTATGTAGTGTTAAATTCAATTGGTGCATAACCCGTACTTAGAAAATGTATGATATCTTTATACTGATCATTAAACATGGTTATCACAAATAGTTGTGCATCAAGAATATTATCTTCTAGACTAGTAGGTTCTTCTCCACTTTCAATCCTTGAAATATGGTCTTGTCCCAAATTCAACCAACCAGGGTTTAACAATTATCTCAAAAGCAAATTCCTGGAATAGGAGAAGCCACCGTCAAATATTCCCCCCCAAACACTGGCTTATTGACCAAGTATTTCAGCGCAGAATGGTCAGTGTACATATTGAAATGTCCACCCAGTAAATAATGTCTAAATTTCTGCAACACATATACCATTGCTAGCCCTTATCTCTTCGTTATGGTATAGTTCTTCTCTGTAGTTGATAACTTCCTGCTAGCGAACGCAATTGGGTGATCAATCGATCCTTCAATAGGCTGTGTCAGTACCACGTCAAGTGCAACAGACAATGCATCGACTTGAACATGGAAATCTTTTTTCCCAGTATGGAAATACAAGTATTGGCGCAATAGCCATCTTGTTCTTCATATTGTCGATACTCTCTGTTATATTTTTATCATTTAAGAAATATGATCTTAGGATCTTAACTAAGAGAATAACATGCACAACAATCAATCACAAGAGACAATAGACACAAGAGATTTTCCTCGGGGAAACCATAAAGGATAAAACCCCGCAACTTCTTCTGAGATAGAATGAGCACCAATGGCAGCAGTAAAATGTGAAGACATAAAATATGATCTCCACATATATTCTCTCTCTCACTTGAGAGAGCTTCTCCTCTCTCACTCATGCGCCCCAATGAGTGAGTGTGTGTGATAAATAGAGAGGCTCACTCTCTATTTATATTCTTTCGTTCACTTAATGTCCACTCCAACAAGTCGGCCTCACTTAACAATTACTTACCAGGGCTGACTTCTCTAGGAGAGTCTAACAACCCTACTGCCCCACAACTGTGGGTACTTTTCCCTTCGATCAACAAGGAGGGTTACCCTTAACTCAATTATGGGGAATTTTTCCCCAACTTACAATGGAGGGTTAACCTCAATGAATTTACATGACTTGTTTACATTACATATACTTCCCGATAGGAACATCGGGGTACAATACATAAGATATACAAATGAATACATTCTGAAGTTAGAAATACATAAACACTCCCTCTTAACTAGGAAGGTATTCTCTTGACACAATTTATCAGCACAAGTCTTCTTCTCTGTATCATCTAGATAATCATCAATTCATCTTCATCTTCAAGGAATCTTCATCACTAGATCATCACCAAGTCTGGATCATTACTTGATATGGAGCATCACTAGATCATCATCAAGTCTGGATCATCACTTGATCTGGAGCATCACTAGATCATCATCAAGTCTGGATCATCATTTTATCTAGAGCATCACTGGATCATCACTTGATTTGGATCGTCACTGGATCATCATTAAGTCTGGATCATCACTGCATCATCATCAAGTCTAGATCATCACTTGATCTGGCTCATCACTGGATCGTCATCAAGTCTGGATCATCACTTGATCTAGACCAGCGTAGATCCAAATCCTAGGCTCTATAAAGCGCCGAGATGGATCAAATCTCTCGAGGTGCAAACCTCTTCTTAGGTATCCATTGATTTGATTCAAACAAAAAAAACACATCTTTTTATTTAAGGTCCACATATAATATTTTTATTATTAATATTTAATATTATTTATGGTCGATATATAATATTTTTTCGTATTTTTTATTTTGTTAGGAACGAACATTGCATCATTTCCCCACACATGGTTTTAAAACCATATGCAAGGCCCTCCTACAACCATGGGTTGTTTAGGAGGCCTTGCACATGGTCTTAAAACCATTTGCAAGGCCCTCCTAAACCATGGGTTGTTTAGGAGGCCTTGCACATGGTTTAAAAACCATGTGCAAAGCCTCCTAAACCATGCACAATAAAACCATGGTTTGTTTAGCATGCCTTGCACATGTGCACATGGTTTTAAAACCATGTGCAAGGCCAACATTTTTTTGCAGATAATTCAAATTTGTGTTTTTTTCTTGAACCACATTTTTTTTTACGGATCATTAAATATTTACTTTTTTATTGTTTTGTTAGGTAGGAAGATTACAACATCTCCCCCATATTAGATTGTTTTTGTGACCGACATTTATTTTGGTCTATTAGAAAATTTATTTTTTATTAATAAAAATAACGAAAATGATATTATTTTTTATTTTATGTTACAAAATCTATCCCATAATATTCACTATCACTATTATTTTTTTCCGACATGTTACAAACGTTACTAATGTTATATCATGTTACAAAATCTCTCCCATAATATTCACTATCACTATCACTATTATTTTTTGCTGACATGTTACAAACGTTAGTAACATTACATCACGTTACAAGATCTCCCCCATACTGGGCTGTAGAGCGTCTCTCGGCCCAATGATTAAAGACCGATATAATAACAGGATTAGAGCCTATGATAATGCTTTCTTCCTAGGTAGTTTTGAATTTGAATTCCTTGGTATTCTGGGCAGAAACTCATGGTTCGTATTTCTCCTCCTCACGCTTCTCAAAACCATCTCCCCCCCAAACCACGGTCTAGCAGAAGGCCTACACATTTCCGGAGAACCCTAATTTTTTTGAAAGGTGTCTCCTTATTGGAATTTTGACATGATATGATACATTACTAGTAAAAAACCCAATCTATTCCATTTTCAAACTCTAACTTGGTAGATTCGTAAACAGAAGGATTTATCCTCAGTGCTTCAAAAATTTCACATTATATTTAGAGAACTAATCAATCACTGAAATAGTAAATTATAGTAAGTTTTCAACACTGTGATTGATACATAATCTACAAATTGTGTAACAGTTGACTTATATCGATAATATATTAACAACATATGCATAGATCACCCCCCTACGATGCACCATGATTGATGCAAACAAGAAGAAAAATGACAGCTTATAATTACAGCTATAAGGACCATCAACTAAGATGTTAATATTTGTTACATACCTTTAAGAGGAAGATATCCTTTGTCAATGAGCAGAGGGATGCTGAAAAAATCCGTAAAACCGAACGCACTGGTCGGCCAGAACACTACTCTCGGAACACCATAGTCGTTCGCAATATACTGCGTCTTTGATAAAAGTCCATCCGACACTATAAAGCTTACTGGAGGAACGTTGGGAAGATCATGGAGCTTCTCCATCAACTTACCCAAATGAATATGAGCGTTAACCTTCATGGACTCGGAGAGCTCTGGAAGATTTTGATATTGGCTAACGCCAGCTTGTTGGGCAGGCAGGCCATCCGGCACAGTTTCAAATCTTATATTCATATGACTTTTATTACCATCATCGGCCATAATGACACCACAATCAGCGAGGCACGCTTGGACAGATTCAGTATTGACAAAAGTGATATACAGTCCGCGGGCGGACAAAACCTTGGCCAAATTCATGAAAGGCTTTATGTGGCCCTGCAACGGAAATGGAAATAACAGGGCATGGAGGGGCCGCTGATCAACTGAAACTGACTGCGCTGATTCCATCTGTTCATTCATGGATGGAAGCGCAGTGAGAATTACGATTTCAACTTTGAAAAGAACGCAGAGATGCAGAAGTATTTACAGAGATTTTCTACAACATAATTCAATTCATTAAGTTGCATGCTCAGGATAATTTATTTTATTTGGTAACTCTTTTCATAGTAGAAAGTGCAAAAGTGCTAGGTCTTAAATTTATTTTATTTTTATGTCAAGATCTCAGAATAAAATTATGCAATGTTCACATTGTTAAGCGATCAGATTCCTGGTCTGGAATAGCTGCTTGATCAGATTCCTTGTCTCTAATAGCTTCTTGAGAATAATTATTTTTTTTTATATAATATTTTTGTTGTTTGTATTATTTGTATTAATATAGGGAGTGAAACGTTATGACCTTACATTATTACGTCGACAAAATATTTACTACTTTTTACATTAGTTATTCAATATTACAAATTTTACATCATGTTACAATATCTCTCCCATAATATTCACTACTACTATCCCTATTATTTTTTGCGGACATGTTAGTAACGTTACATCACCTGACAAGATCTCCCCCATAATATTCACTTTCACTATTATTTTTTACCAACATGTTAGTAACGTTACATCACGTTACATCACGTGACAAGATCTCCCCCATACTAGGCTGTAGAGCGCCTCTCGGTGCAATCATCACTAGATCATCATCAAGTCTGGATCATCACTTGATCTGGATCATCACTACTGGATCATCACTGGGTCATCATCACTGGTGCTATCTCTCAATTCTACTCGTCACAGGAATTTGTATAGAGCCATCCCTTTTTCATGTTGGTTATAGTACTAGCCTCCATGTAGGTCTTCATCATCTTCAGCACTTATATCTAACCATGGAATGAACCATGTCAGAAAGTCCCACCCAACACTTACATATGAACATGGGAGGAACACATCCAAGAACCATGTCAGAAAGACATGCCCAGCACTCACATCTGACCATGGGAGGAACACATCCAAAACCCATGTCAGAAAGGCCCAACACTCAGATCCAACCTCATCTTGTCAGAAAGGCTCTGCACTTACATCCGACCTCATCATGTCAGAAAGGCTCTACACTTACATCCGACCTCATCATGTCAGAAAGCTCTGCACTAACATCTGGCCTCATCATGTCAGAAAGGCACTGCACTTACATCCAACCTCATCATTTCAGAAAGGATCTGCACTTTCATCCAACCTCATCATGTCAGAAAGGCTCTGCACTTACATCTGACCTCATCATGTCAGAAAGGCACTGCACTTACATCCAATCATGTGGGAACACATCCCTCAATCACATCAGAATGGATCTGCACTGATCATGTGAGAACACATCCCACAATCACATCAGAATATCTCTACACTGATCATGTGGTAACACAACCCACAATCAAATCAGAGCATTTCTGCACTTATATCTGATCATGTGGGAACATATCCCTCAATCACATCAGAGTGGCTCTGCACTGATCATGTGGGAACACATCCCACAATCACATCAGAATATCTCTGCACTGATCATGTGGTAACACAACCCACAATCACATCAAAGCATCTCTGCACTTACATCTGACCATGTGAAGCTCAGCCTTCCACCATGTCAGAAAGGCCAATGGACACATCAATTCCCTTTGGAGGGAACCTTGATCTGGAGAACACCAAGCTTCTCCCTGAAGTACTTAAACTTCACTCTCGCCATTTCTAGCATAGAATCGCATCAGGGATCATTACGTCCAAGGATAACCTGCAAGCTTTGCCAGGACCGATTACATCCAAGGACAACCTACAGGACCGATTATGACTGAGAAACCTACGAGCTTCACCAGGATTTATGCTCAGACAACCTGTCTCACCGAATATGCTAGAACTCCCTGTTTTGAGATATCTCGATTTGGATCACATACTGGATCTTCACTGCTACTCTCTGTATCATACAAAAATGCAAGTCATATCAACCAAATCAAATAGTAGTTTTCAAAAGAAACATACTACCTCCCAAATAGCAAGTGGCAACATATTTTTCCTCGGTCGTACTCAGTGCCATGCGAGACTGCTTCCTGCTACACAAAGAAGCTCTCTTCCTATCAATGGCACTACCTGCCCAATCCGAACCCACATAACCCTCCAGGTTAATCTTCAGATTCGTATCATACTTGATCCCATACTCAACTGTACCCTTCAGGTACCTCACTGCATGCTTTGCAACCATCAGGTGAACATGTCTCAATGTGTTCACAGCAAAGCAAATATATGGTATTGTATTCATCAGGTACATCAAGGAACAAATCATCCGACGATACATCGTGGCATCAACCGAATCTGATGAAGCAACACTCATTAGCTTCAGGTTCAATGCCATAGGTGTGGTCATGGCCTTGCATTCCATCATCCTGAACCTCTTCATGATCTCTACCACATACTTCCCTTATCCCAGGGAGATTCCATCTACATTCTTCCACACCTCCATGCCTAGAAAGTAGTGCATCATATCCAAGTCCTTCATCTCGAACTCAGTAGCAAGTCTCCTTCTTGCAACTTTAATGAGTTCCTCTTTTCTATCAAGAACAAGTCATCGACATATAACAGGAGCATCACTAGTCTTCTGCCTTCAACCTTGACGTAAGGGTTGGAATCTGCTTTACTCTCAATAAAGCCTAGAGTCATCAGTAATTTGTCCACCATGTTGTACCATGTCAAACCTCAGGATATTCTGCAGTCACTCCCTCTAAAGTGAAGCATCATTCTCCCTCTGTCTTTCATACTCTATGCACTGAAACATTCTGTACCGGAGTGACAATAAGCTTCCTCTGCTACTAATATTCTATGTATCCATCTAGGGTCACTGGATACCAAGATTCTCTATCTTGAACCTTTTCAAAATTTCTTGTCGCACCTATCTGTGAACTTGTCATCCTCTATAGGCTTTCATCTTCAACCTTGTAGCAAAGGTTAATATCTTCATCACTCTAGGTGATATTCAAGCTCCTCATGTATGTGTTATCCCATGGGTGTCTTTTGATCTCGTACAAGGCCTTCTTTAATTTGCACACATGAGTTTGCCTAGCATGTGTCTTAACTTCCAATGGCTACAAATGTCTCTTCGTAGTTTATGCCTTCTTTCCGTGAGAAGCCTCGTGCTATGAATATTTCCTTGTATCCCATGATTTTTCCATCTAATACATGATGGAACTACGGACTTCCCTTCAGGTCTCGATACTAGACATCATTCTTCTTGAACTGGTACTCTCCTTCCCTTTCTTCTTGGCTACTTCTTCATAACTGGAAGGCTTTGCATCAATGATGTAGCTCAACAGTGTCGCATAACTACACTATGTCTAAGATTTCTTCTTTCTTTGAAAGTATCATCATATTATTCTTCATCTTGGATTCTTTCTTGAACTGTCATCACTTGTTCTTTGGAACAAGTCTCATCCTTCTTTTCTTGTACGTGATTGTATACGATAATTCCTACAAGTCAAATGCATTATTTGTATGGTGAGAAACATTTCATAAGGCATATTCATAGTGGCAAATTCTTATGCATAAATATATGATCATGCAACTATTTTAGCCAATACAACATTCATCCATATCTCACGAAAACTTTTCTAGATGCCTTCCATCTCTACCAAGACATCATTGAGATTGTGCACTAATCCAATATGTCAGCAAAGAGGTTTCATTCTAGATAAGTAGCAATGGAGAGTTGTATAGCACCATGAGCTACTTACCCATCACATGCATATTAGTAGTATACTGTCATTAATGCGAACATTCTATCATGCATAATACATCAACTGAATATAAACAAATGCATAACAAAACAATATCATGAAATGGCAATTGAATACTTATCTTTATTTGTTTCATGGGTAGACTCATTCTTTTATCTTCATCATCTTCTTCATTCATAACATCATCATTTCTTATTCAAATGCTTAAGATGGATAAGAGGTTCTTCAAGAATTGATTTCTTAATATTCCTCATCGCTTGAGGGATCTTCTTTGAATCGTGAGAGCTAGATATTGAATTGCTCCCATCTTCTCTTCTCTTATTATTAGTTGAGCTTCTTCTTCTGTTCACTCTTCCCAGAGTCTGTTGAAGGTAATCACTTCCTTCTAGCATACATTCCTCGAATGAATGAATCCCATGATCCTAGGAGGCCATTAAAGATGGTTATCACAACTTCTTCATTCTCCTTCTTCTTATACCACTTCAAGTTGTTCTTTGATTTGAGAGACCCTTGTAAATTATTAATGTATGGTCTGTGAAATCTGGATCATCACATTCTTCAATTGTTTTCTCAAAGTCATCTTCTGATTTATGTTCTTTCCTTCAAATAGCTTGATCAAGGAATCAAACATCTCTTTCAGTGTCCTTAGGGAAGACACTTGTGGTATAAGGTGATCCATGATTGAATCAACAATGATCTTCTTGTCCTTGACCAATTTCTTCTTGTGTAACGCTTTTAGCCTCATCTCCCTCTAGAACTGGAACCTTTCCACTTATGTAGGTGTCCAATTTCATTTTCTTCAAGAACCAGTGAGATCCAATACTTCCATGCTTGGAATTTGTCAACCTCACCAAGTTTTTCATCAAGCTGGTGTGATTAGTCATTTTAAATTGAGAACCTCAACTGTAAATAGCAAAAGATTAGATCTTACTGATTTGAGGTGTCCATCCTGGTTACGGAGTTGGTTGATCTAGGGTTTATCAGAGAAAACCTAATTTTCAAAACTTAGAATCTTTCAGATCTAATTGGGTAGAAAGATAGACCTCTTCAAGGTGAGCTGTCCAATGTAATCCTTTTCTAAAAATAGTGGAGGGAAGCTCCCGGAACAGGAAGCCCTAGTTTTCCAATTTCTTCTACGGAAATTCCTGATACTATTTCTACATTATCTCTGAAATTATTGCTCCTCTATGTCTGAAATTTAGTACTAAGGTAACCTCGTTTGTCCACTTTCCAACACCATAGGTTTTACAAGAATTGGTTTCACCAATTGGGACTTATGAGAGTTTTCCCAATGTGACTTGTTTCAGGATTGTTCAGCACAGCCAAGTTGTGTAGACTGCCACGTGTCACTGTTTCACCTTCGGGGTCTAAAACTTTTACCAAAGAAATTATAGTTTGTTCCCTATCTTAAACATCTTGCGAAATTTCATTTGGATCTTTGTAGCCCGAGATATTTCGATTCTCCCTTTGTGTCCTATTTAGAGATGAATCTTGGAAGAGGTTGGAACCATGAATTGGAGGATTCATATCTCCCATAATATAGCGAATCTGAGGCTGAAAATTTTACACAATGTACATCAGGATTTTATCTTTAGACTGTGAACGTTTCAGCTCCTCGGACTTCTCCAATATTGAGATATAGAGAATCTACCAAAACTACCCGTTTTAGTATTTTAGGGTTTTTCAAGCACGGGGTCAAACTAGGGTTGGACTTTCCCAGAGTTTTACCCAACCAAAAATCTCGACCTAGGTCTCTAAATTTTGATTTTGAGGAGGAGAGAAATCCTATGCCAGGATCACTCAAAAATTCCTCTTCTATAAAAATCCCTAATTTCCCGCAGCAAAAATTGAAAATGCTCGGAATGGAATTCTGCTTCGACAGAAACATGCACCCTTCAATGGAAGTTCATCCTAGACTCCTTTTGCTGATGGATTATGGAGAGAGAACCAAAAATTAATAATCCCTAGCATCTACAGCTAGACAATGCCTTCTTCTCAGGTTAGCTTTGATACCATGTTAGATTTTTATCATTTAAGCAATATGATCTTAGGATCTTAACTGAGAGAATAACATGCACAGCAATCAATCACAAGAGACAATAAACACAAGATATTTTCCTCGAGGAAACCATAAAGGAGAAAACCTCACAACTTCCTCAGAGATAGAATGAGCACCAATGGAATCAGTAAAACCCAAAGACAGAAAATATGATCTCCACGGTTTTTCTCTCTCTCACACTTGAGAGAGCTTCTCCTCTCTCACTCATGTGAGAGAGCTTCTCCTCTCTCACTCATGCACCCCAGTGAGTGAGTGTGTGTGATAAATAGAGAGGCTCACTCTCTATTTATATTATTTCTTTCAATAAATGTACACTCCAACAGGTTGGCCTCTCTTAACAATTACTTACCAGGGTCGACTTCTCTAGGAGAGTCTAATAACCCTAGTGCCCCACAATTGTGGGGACTTTTCCCTCTGATCAACAAGGAGGGTTAACCTTAACTCAATTGTGGGAACTATTGCCCCGACTTACAATGGAGGGTTAATCTCAATGACTTTACATGACTTGTTTACATTACAGATACTTCCTGATAGGAACATCGAGGTACAATACATAAGATATACAAATGAATACATTTCGAAGTTACAAATACATCAACACTCTCTTGACAATATTTTGTCCAATGAAACTTAGTATCTTTTTTCAGTAGTTTTTACCTTGGAGTAGTCACCTTCGCATATCCTTTGATAAAATTCCTGTAGATCTAGTATGTCCTAATGTTGCTCTTAATTGTTTAATTGTAGTAGGTCATGGTAGGTCGAGGATGATCACAACTTTGGCTGGATCAAACAAAATTCCATCGTGACAGACCACATGACCCAACATAGCTCCAAAAGGTGCACAAAAGATACATTTCTTCAAATTCATGGAAACTTGATATTAGCGACAATGTTCCAGCATCATTCTCAGGCTCTCTATATGGTCTTTTACAAGGCCAAATACTGTCTAGTCATCGAAGTAAACTTCAAGAAATTTATGTATAAACTCTTTAAAGGCAGCAACTACGATTCTGAAAAAATCACACGTGCATTCTTAAGTCCAAAGGGTATTACCGTATACTCAAAACATCCCTACTCCATCGCAAAGGTAGTATTATGTTGGTCCTCCTTTTCAATTCCTATCTTATTGTAACCAAAAATCTATCAGTGAAAGAGTACATCTCTTATCCTCTGACATTCTCGAGTACCTCATTTGTAAATGGAGTTGGAAATGGGTCATACAAACAAACATCATTTAAATTTCTCAGGTCGACACAAATTCTTACTTCGCCTAACGTCTTCTTGTCGTGTACTATAATTGGACTAATCCATTCAGATTCTTCAACAGGTTCTATAACGCCTGCCTCTAGCATTCGGTCCAATTCAACTTTAACCTTTTCTTTGCAATGTAGATTTAATCTGTATGGTCGTTTCTTGGCCAGTTTTGTGTCGGTCCTCAAATGTATCTTCATTTCGTCGAGTTAACCAACTATTCCTTTCATCTCTGAAAACTTAGTAGAGAATAGATCCTGGAACTCATGCAACAAGTCAGTGATCTTCCCCATAGTCTCATCGTCCCGATAATCTCCAATATTGGCAAATTTTAGATTTTCAGGCGAGTCAATATTTAATTCTTAATCTTAAGTGGACTTAGGAATTGGTCATTATAAATGCCAACTCTGTCCATTGCACGCATACCTTTTGACTCAGGTATATTTATATTGAGCGGATCATCTATAAATTTTCCTTTAATATTCAAACTAGGGATAAACAATGTATTCAAAATATCTATTGATAACCACACATGAATATATTTTACAAGTTTACAACGGAATATAAAGTACTAAGAAATAAATCACAACATCACATCAAAATATTGACGCCATTATTTTGGGTATGGAAACCCTCGGAAAAACCCAAAATGGGAAAACCGGTGCAATAGTCAGATATGGATTTTATTATAGAGAAAATATGGAACTTTTACAATCATCTACTAATCACCCAAACCTTGTGAAGCATTATCGGGCATAATCATTGTACAACCCCAGCTAAAACCCAGCGCACTTATGCTTCGATGTACGACCAGCAATACGGCCTCCTGCACATGCGGTACAGATCCGTACAGTTGTACGACTACTGCACAACTGTTGTATGGAATCCATACATTATGTACATCAACTGTACAAAATTTCGTACAGTGGTATGGCCTCCTTTTCACGTGCTTCCTATGTGTTATGTGCGGTCTTCTTCCTTCCTGGAAGCTCGATCACCATGTCTATTAGCTCCTTCATCTTCTCAGCTAAATCCTCCGTCTGACTTTCTGTCTCTATCTATATCTTATCTCTGTCGGAATACAAGTGGATTTCCTCTCCACCAATTGAATTTTCTTTTATAACTTTAAGTAAAGTGAAAACCCTAATTTCACTTTCACTTAAAGTCAATAAATAATTAGATCACTTTAATTATTGTCCAAAGTAAACTTAAGAAAATAATTAAATACAATTGGCTTCCTAATTTAAGTCTTTTGTATGCAAGGACGCATGCATGTAGGAAGACCTTCCTTGTTGCTCCTAGTTTAACATCATTATCATTCAGTTCTCCTGTAACATTGTAACATTCCATCCAATGGTGGACTGTCGTGCTGCATTGATGGAAATTTGTGGCTGCGACCGAGATTTATTCAAATATATTCTAATTCATTATCTATAGCGTGGCATCAATTGTTGGGTGTTCACTTGCAAAATCAAATGTATGGGTGAATCTTGTGGCTAACTCTTCCCACTCAATAGTTCCTCTTCACAGCTCCACTGATGTATACCAATTCCTTGGTACCATCTCCAATTTGTGGATGAATCGATGAACCCATTCTTGTCATGGATATTCTTACCATGTTGTGCGATAATGCTCAATATGTTCAATAGGATTTTTCAATCCTTTATACTTACGACCAGTATAAATGATTTCTTCTCCAAATATAATCTCCAACAATATTCTACATTGTGGCCATTCAAAGATAGATTGTTTGTGTGTACCTCGCCATCTTGCGGGCGTAGCTTACAGCACAAAGTCCAAGGCAGACAATCATTGTCATTCTGTAACTTTTTTCTTCAACCTCCTCCATAAAAGATGCAAGGTTGGGTAAACCTTCGTATGTAGGTAGCTCGCTTGCCTCGGCTCCTACCCATCGCACTGATCTTGTAATTTTTGCACATCTTCGCATGGAGCCAGTTCTACCAATTTTATAATGTGTCTCCTGAATCGGATGTGCAAGAAATTATACTCTTCCAACTCAGCTTTCCATCATCTATTGGATTTATATAATCGTCTCTTGAAGACATGATATTATGTACTTGGTCCAGGTAATTGCCTTGGCCTTCACTATTCACTGGCTTGACATATATGTGCCCTTCGAGCAGATCAATTGGAATGACCACCCTTATTTTAGAATCTTCAAATGAAAAGATTATTTTCTTAAAATTAATTATGGTCTGATTATCTATCGCTCAATAAATTCCCAAAAGCGCAGGATAGGGATGTGTTTTATTGACGATGTTGATCACTTCAAAGTTTGCATATGTCCTCGGGCCTTTGACTTCAACATGTACTTGAGTTAGTCCACCAATGGGTAGAACCTTCGACTGATTTGCAAGACTTAGTTGAAAGGGAGACCAATCCAGTCATGGTTTATTCATGATTTCCCATGTCTGTCGTGTCAGTATATTGACATCCGATCCCAGATCTAAAATGATATAGTCCATGTCATAATCTCCTATCTGTGTAGTAATTCACAGTTCTCGACCAATTTTTAATCTCTTCCCGATATGGTTAAATCTCTTTTTAGTTCACAGGTCTTCTGGAGTTTCTTCTATGAGTGATTTCAATTCTACGACAACATCTCTATCATGGATTAGTGCTAAAAAAAATTTAAAAATACTTTAAGCTTACTAACCTTTTTCATTGGTTGCTTCCGGAGTAATTGTTCAAATCTTTCGGGCATAGTCTTTACTTGTCCAGATGTCGATGATTGATTGGTATCAACAAACTCTGGTCACACATCTAAGATTACTTCCTTCTCCTTCTGGACATCTAATGGGGCTTTATTTTATGTCACAGGTCGCACCTACGGTTGTCCATGCTGTGTATTTTGTTCTGCTCCTGTCGCAGCACCTCCTCTTGTAAAAATAGTGATGTTTGGTTCTCTCGACACGACAGAAATCATCTGAATGTCTTTCTTGAGGTTTGTATTATGATTTTGCATAGGGTTGGGATTTCCCACAGCTTGAGCCTGTCATTTCACAATCAATTGCGGACACTGCTCGACATTGTGATCAAATGCTTTAAAGTATGTACATGTTTTTGCAGGACTTTGGAAATATTGGGGAAAATTTCATGGATTCCCATAGTTATAACATATGACTTGGCCTCTTACTCAACTAAATCCTCCTCCTCCTTGTTGTTGTCCTCGGCCTCAAAATTTTCCACCCCCCTTTGTTGAGGGTATTATTTTTGTGGCAGATACTAATTATGTTGTTATTGTGGCTCAGGATATTGTGGTTGTTGATATTGCAGTGGTGGATATTGAGCAGGTTGATACTGAGGCTACACTTGTTCATCTTGCATATTCTCATCATGTTTCATCAAGTAGGTATCCACCGTCTTCTCCTACAGCAGATGAAGTGCTCTGCAGTCTTTCTCATTGTGTCATACTGATTTACAAAATTTACAGTACAAACTAGATAGTGTACTTAAAATATTATGTAAATACAAACATTATTCTGACTTATGGCCCCTATTCTGACATATTCTACACCAAGGAATCCCTTGGGTGTTTATCAGGTTCGGCGCTCCTACTACGACGTAATTCATGAGCATTGGGAAATTGTCCTTATGGTGATTGTTTGTTCTACATCTTGTACACCATATATCTTCTTGTACTTCCTTGCCTTTCTTGATGTCTTAGAGTTGAACCGTAAGATTGGCCAACTGTGGTTGAATCTACATCAGTTTCTCCAATCAAAAAGGATTCTAGCTTCATTTTTATTTCCATATATTTGGTCTGCGACACAATTTTTTGTTGCATTAATGGGATCTGGATGTACGGCAACAAGGCGATAATGAACCATTCCTTATATTGTACATCTAACATCTAGAAGCTCACTTTGGCCATTAATGTCTTGAATATCTGGTCAAGTCCCAAATAGACTCTGTAGGTATCTACTTGATTTCTTTGATCTTAGTTGTGCACTATGACTCAGACTTCAGCTTTTTAAACTCGTCCATCATTCCCACTCGAATCTGTTCGAGCATTTTCTAGGAAACTCCTACTAGAACTATAGAAAATTTTATGTACCAGTCTAGCGCACGACCTTGCAGAGTTGTGATCATATGTTCTTTATTTATGTTCTCATCCTCGATCTGTCGCACAGTCCATATGAATTCACAAAGAAACCAATGTTTCTCTTGGTATTCCAACCCATTTCCATTGAATATTGGAAAATTAATGTCGGTCCCATCCATTGTATTAATTGTTGGTACGTTTGGAACCAAATTTTGACTACCCGGACTCCCTTGTCCGCTATTTACATCGTTAGTACTACTTGTATTTACAAATCCACTTGGAGATAAGTCTCTAATATTACCTCCAGGGATGTGCATGGTATTGTAGGTGTGTCGTACCCGCGTTCTAGATCTGGAGCTTCACTTGATTATCTTGATTCTTCTTCTCTATTATATATCGGTTGATATTCTACTTCTTCATCGCAAGACCCTTCGTCCAAGTATGACGAAAGCTCATATTCTTCTTCTTCTCTGGTCATTTTGTAACTCCCTCGTCATGTAAGATTCTTTCTTCACTTTCTGGACCAAAATCTTCTTCCACTTCTTAAACAACCAGCCTCTAGTTCAGCTCCATTATCTCCAGGGAACATCTCAACTCAGTTTGCGCCATTTTTCACAAAGTTTTGTTGCGATATACCCACCTTTTTGTGCACAACTTCCAACTTGTCACATTTGTAGGATACATTTTTCCACATACAAGCAATTTTATCCATGTCTTTAAAGATGACAAATATCTACCGTGGAGTCCTTGAAAAAAATTCACTCTACCTCACTATATGAGGTTATTATGTCAACATCAAACTTAGTAATGTATTCCTTCAAAATAATGTCTATCCAAAAATCTACAGCCCTTAACACAGGATTTCTCACTCTTTTCATTCGCTCAATCAACTGAGGATTTCACTATGTCGGTTCTCCTCCTTGGAAATTTCTTTGTTGGGTTTCCAAATTAGACAACCACTCATGCAACACAATGGGAAACTCGGAAAATAAAATCTCGTGGATATCCATATAGAGGTACCTACCCAACCACTCAGTTGGGTTCCACCGAGATCCTTTGATTTCTTCTTGTGCAAAGTCTAACGCTTTGAAATCCACCCAATCTTGGATTTCAGGTTTCGTTAGTTCCCACAACATATCCCTACCGAAATTATTTGGTCTTGGAAATGGAACCATTTTTTGGATTTCTTCTCCTTCTTTAGACCCTGACCTGGGTTTAGTCCCTTCTACTTAGTGCAACAAAGCCCAAGATATCATCCTGACATAGCAAGCTCAAATGGCAACTCCTGCGACGCAGATGCAGTCTCACCCAAGATATCTTTCTATGGGTAACTGCCAAAACCAAGTTTTTGTAGTTAGGTGGGGGATTTATGATACCTAGGTCATTTACCAAGGCGCTCAACAAAGCCCGTTGGTGGATTAATTATGCTTATTATGGATAGTTATAATACAACCCAACTTATCCGTTGCAACTGATATAACAACAACGCCAATGCAACATAAATGTATTCAACTTATAACAGTGTGACTGATATACATCTAGTCATTCATAAGAAAATCTATAAGTATTCATTCAATGCAACATGTATACAGGTAACTCAAACACATTTAACATTCACACATATACACATAATCGAATGTCGAAACCCATCCAGGAAAAACCACAAAGGTGCTCTTCATCTGGCATGAGAAATATATGCACCTTTTGTCCGCGCACTAAGCTGCGGACTATGTTATGGATCTTCTTCGTTATCTACACAAACTCTTTCTTCCTCTCATGCTCTCTAATCTTCTCTTCTACTCTCTTCCTACTTGAATCTACTAGCGATTCGTACATAGCTTGGATCGACTCAACTTATCCTACACTTCTACACACTCAGCTGCAAATTCTTCAACTCAAAGCACTTAGAACAAAACTAATAGACAACAAATACATAGAAGCTAACAGTGGAGAGGCTAACCGGCATACAGCTTGGGTTCCTCCTTTTATAGACTCTTTACAGACTATGAGGAGAAAGAGAGAGAAATTATTGCGGTTAAATGGTTGTATCATATATCCAAAGCTATTTTGGGCTATGAGGAGAAACTTGATATGATGTATGATACTTTTTTGTCTCTTACATTGGGACTCCCAAGGTATTTTGTTTACAAAGCATCTCTCCAATGTAATTTCAATATGAAATGAATAAAATTACAATTTGTTTATATGGAAATATAATATTGATGGCTATTAATTCTATTTCACATCATATTAATCATAAGAGAAAAATGTATATATAAATCCACTACCTCGTTAACATTTAGTTAATTTCACACCATGAGTAGAGAAAAGAACCATGTATCCATAAACACAATTATGAAATTTTATTACATTGACATTCTATCAATTTCATACCATGGAAGCAAGAATACAAGTGTATATAAAAATTATGATAATATTTTAAAATAAAACATAAAATAACTGTGTAATTATTCTTGTAAACAAGTACTACACTTCCACACCAAGGAAATGTCAACTTTGTATACACCATTGCATGAAAAGACATGTACACGTAAGGAAATGAAATGAATTTGACATCAAAAGTGGATTGAATTATTGTCATTTCCCTCTTCATCTTATGAACCCCACTTATCTTTACTCTATACAATCATAATAAAAGAACATCGGTTCAATAAAATAAAAAATTGGTAGCACTTAAAAATTTAAAAAAAAACATATAAGTTAAACAATTGTCAATCACCTATGATTCCTCTAAGCCACTCTTGAGAGCATCAAACTGGAAGAACATAATGTATTTAAATAAAAAAAAAATTATTCCAGTTATATAAGTTGAAATATAAACAAATAATTAACAATTAACTACATTGGGCACGGTTTGCATATGTTCTACCATTCTTGTGTGACCCTTCCTCGGGGCACAGTTTAATTCTTTGTCAATGGGATCTCAACTTTAGTCATTTAACTATATATATTAAGATAAAACCATATTTAATAATCGCATATATTAAGCTAGTATATTAACATAATAAATGACATTATATTAACATAATAACCCATGATTCGCCAGAGGCGCCCTTGACATCATCAAATTGGGATAACATAATGTATTTAAACCAAAAAATAATTGTTCCAGATATACAAGTTAAAATATAAGCACGTAATTAGCAATTAACTACATTGGGCATGGGTTGCATATGTTCTACCATTCTTTTGTGACTCTTCCTCGAGGCACACTTTAATTATTTGTCAATGGGCTCACAACTATAGTCATTTAACTATATATAGTAAGATAAAACAATATTTAATAACCACATATATTAAGCCAGTATATTAACATAATAAATGAGAATATATTGATAAACCTACAAAGTACCCTCTAATCACAGACCTATCAACTTGACCTGAAGAATGTGTTACTGTTAATTTCTTTGTATCCATTCATGCCTATATATAATAAAAGACGAGATCAATTATGTTTATCAATGTCCAACAAATTACCACAAAATTATGTCCATGTACTACAAGATCACATCAGAGAAAGGTAACATGTTTAAAACATGTAAAAATAAATAATTGCAAGCATATCAATATCAATAGTTACAAGCATACATTATTTATGTTGCAGTGTCTTAGGGTCCACTGCTCATGCCTTGTTCTCTTCAAAAATCCTCCTAGCCTTTGTGAAATCCTTTAGGATTTTCATAAATACATATTGTCAATATTAGATGGCCTTTGTTTATAGGATTTTCCTTCCTTAACGATCTTTGTGATGTTCTAACTAAATTTGTTCAAAACCATAGAAAACGAAGTCACCTTTAAAATCTAGTGACGATAGATAATGATATATAAAAGGTGAAGTACTAAAAACATGAGTTGGTATGTAGAATACTAATCAAACATATTTGACCTAATAAAGTATCTCCTCCTCTTGATAGTTTCTGAGAATCTATGAAGGACCCATTTATGGGAACCTTCTATGTAGATGTGGTAATTCTTTGTACTTACTAACACTACTTATTTATGCCCATGTTTGGGGTATTTTTTTTACCACTGCCTCGTGACTATGTCAAATATTTCATTATGGGCCATTATTCCACTACCAAATTTCAAAACCCACCCTTTATCAATAGTTGGTATATCTTCATAATTGAATGCGTTTTCTCTATCTTCTAATGAGATGATTATTCATCTTTGGTCATCATAATCTTTGTACTATATGCTCGAACATTAATATGCACATCATAGAATGAATGTGTGGCATGAAAAAAAAAATTGGATTCAATTACACTCTAAATTTCTTTGAAATTGTAGGATAAGTTGTACCATGACTAACATGCTTATATCTAATGTCACTAAGACCCTTGTAACTTTCTTCCCATTGCAACAAATGCAAGTAATTCATATATAGGTGTTGTCTCTCTATTTTGTTTTTAACTCTTTATAAATGTTACAATTTTTTTATCAGAAATCTTCAACATACACAAAACTATAGTAAGTAACAATGAGAATTATAAATGCAACTTCACAATATTATATAATAATCATAAAGTATGTAATTGCAATTCATTAGAGTCTTCTTGTTGTTGCTTCCAACATCTACTACAATTTTTTTTACCTTTTCTTCTCTCATGTTCCTCTCTTTCCCTACGTTTGGCTCATTGCTTGAGGAATCTCCATTGGAACTTTGTTTGAAGTTTAAATATGAGGTTAAGGAAACCTCAAAGCTCATATGATCATTCCTACTTGCACCAATATATTGGAGTAGTTACTATCAAACTTAGCATAGATTACTTGCACCAATATATTGGAGAAAAAATATGAGGAAAGAAAGGAGGAGAGAACAAAAATATGAGTGGATGAGGGGAAGAGGGAGGAGTAGAAGGGAAAAAATAGGGAGAGGAAGATATGAAGAGAGGAATAGGAATGAGAGGGGCAGAGGAAGAGAGAGGGGGGGAGGAATGGAGAGAGGATAGGAAGAGAAGGAGGGATAAGAAGGAGAAGAGTGATAGAAGGAGAAGGGAAGGAGAGGAGAGGAGGAGAGGGAAAGGAAGGAGAAGTGGAAGGAAAATACAAATCCTAAATCCCATATACAAAACCCAATTCTCATTTTGCTTTAAATCTACAATCTAAAAAAATGGAGGAAGAGGAATCCAAATCCAAATCCCTTATCCCATCTCCAAAAAAAATCATTTTGGTTTAAATATGCAAACTTAAAAATAAATGGAGGCAAGTAACAAAAAACTTACCTATGAATCCAATAAATCCCATGATTCCCTACAAATATCCTTTTCTTGCTCCTATTGGGTGCCCTAAAAACCCTTTTATCTCTAAGAAGCTCTTCCATATACCCTCATGTGGAAATGAAATGAGGGGACCCCTCTTTTTCACCTTTAATTATAAATTCACAATGAGAGTGATGCAAATATTGAGATTGCATTGTGTGTGTGTGTTTCCAAATGTTTTTTAATTTTTCATAGAGTTAGCCTCGTCCCTTAATTGATTGTCACAATGTGGTGAAAAAACACACATCACAATGTATCATCGTCGCATTGTATTCATCAATACTATGGAAATAGAAGCATCATGTCCATGTCATATTAACGTCTTGTAATATGATGTTAAGATAAACGATGCATCACCCCTGCATCATTACAACGTCATTATAGCATTATAAAAATGTTATCACAATGTCAAATTTAGCACCAATAACTAAACTACAAAATTAATAAATGTTATTGTAATTATTATAATTTTAATAGTTATTAAAAATAAAAATAAAAAATAAAAAGTATTATAGTTAATATTTAAAATAAAAACTATTATTATTTGTTATTTGGAAAAAATGAGTAGAGATTTTATGTTAAAACAACTGTAAAAACCAGCCAAAATTTACAAAATTATACCATAATCCAAACTGTCTCAAAAACTTCCCAAGCAAAAATTTGCAGATAAGACACAACCATAGGCATATAAACTAGTACATCTGACATATCAATAGCCTCAATGCTATATATTCTAACAAATTGTCCTTACAAAAAGACATTGAAAACACCATAAACTAGAAAGGGTGAGGGGGAGCTACACCACTTTGACATTCATGGAATTCCTTGAGTTCTTCATCTGGTTCTAGTGATTTGGAAATGTCCACAACTGCATTAGCTTACTGATGCACATAGTCCTCCACCATAGCTTTAGAGTCAGCATACTAATTTTCTTGAGACTATTCCCTTCTCAAGTCCTTATTCATGTTCACAACGAGGGTGAGCTACTCAAGTTGGGATTCTTAAACCTACACTTGGCCCTCTAGATCATCAAACTGAGTATCCAAATTTGAGACATGATTGGTTAATTGTTCTATGGCCAGCACTACCCCTTCCAACTGTGATGTACTTCTCCTCATAATAACCTTCACGTCTACAATGTTTGATTTGATCTCTCCTAAGCTTCCCCCCATACAAACTCCTCTAGAATTATACCTTAAAAATTGTTCATTCTCTAAACCATATACCTCTCCTCATGAAAAAACTAGACCTTCCAGATCATCAGGAACCTAAAATTTTGAAGGAATAAATCTCACACTTGATCGGAAGGTCTGAAGATCAACCCTTTCTCCTATCCCAAAACACCCATGCACGGCCATTACAGACATAAAAAAAATAATTCCAAACCATGAAAAAACATCCAACTTTATCTCACAACGAAGTAATAGAGTTCGAGCAGATTCCATATAACAATAAATCAAGCCCATCTTTACCATGCAAGAGAACTATTAAGAGCTCCTTCAGAGGTATTAAATGCCAACAAGTTATTGTACTGAGGGTAGAAGTGACATGGCAAATGGATTTCCAAGGGATACGCATCACATCTAATTTAAACCTAGGGGATCCACCAATAATGTTGGTGGCCCTCTTTTTGTTCCACGACTCCATGTTCTAGTTGGACTGCTAGATTGGCTAGATGGTCAACTTCCACATTATTATCATGCATGATATGCAAGAAGTTATAAACTAGAATTTGCTTCAACATATCCAAAATTCATAATTGCAACCTTCCTCGTGTCATATCCGAAATGCAAACTGTTTTCCTTGTTTGTGAAATGACAAGCGAAGAATTCCCCAAAATGATCGCATTTGGACACCCAAAGAGACTATTATTTCAAGTCCCATATACAAAGCATAACTCTCAGCTTAATTATCGGTAGCCACTCCCATACCCCAGGCAAAGGCTTCAATTATTTGTCCACTAGGATCAAATAAGACCCCCCCCCCCCCCCCGCTCCTATCACCCCATATTATTGTTATTATTATTATTATTTAAAAGTATTATTATTATAAATATTATAATTATTAACAATTATAATTCAAAATGCTAATTTGTTTTCTAAGTAATATCTCGGGGAAAACCCCTACAGATGTTGGCCTCTTTCTCCTTCTTGTCTCCACCCACGGTTCAATAACAACACAATACCAACAAGACACCAAGCTCAGTTGACAACGCCCGCAAGGCAGGCGCAGTCTCACCCAAGATATCTTAATGGGTAACTTCCAAAACCATGTTTCCGCATTTGGTGAGGGATTATAGTCCCTTGGCACATGGCGAAGGCTCTCAACAAAGACGATGGGATGGAGTCTTTCACTCTACGATAGCGGCACAACCAAGTGCCACAGGTCACCCGTGCAACACGACTGTGTCCTTAAACCTTAACAACTGGTGCAACTATGCAACGCAACCAATTCCTTATACTTGACAGACATTGTGTGACTTATATTGTACTTAACATATTAAACATGAACTCATACATAACAATCCAACAATAATTTTAAACAGTCGTTCATTCATACTGCGACATACATTCAACAACAACTATAACTGTAATAATGTAAGATAAGCAAACATTCACATGAGAATTCACCATTCAACAACATTCATCCATATAACACAGGAAATAATGTGGAAACCCATCTAGGAAAAACCACCAAAGTGCTCTTCATCTAGCATGAGAAATATAGGTAGCACCTTGTAACCTGCAACTTGCATACTGTTCTTAAGATATGTATTTCTGACTCAATATTCTGGCTCTCATGCTCTCTGTTTTATTGCTTCTATCTACTCCTATTGATACTCACACAGCATGGATTGACTCTTCTACTTTACTAGCGATCTGCGCACATAGCAGCAAGAGCTCAACAACCTTCTCCTTCTACTAGACTCATCTATTGAGCCGACTACTAAACTGCTACTGAATCTAATTTAATCTCATCTAACTCAACCCTTATACAAAGCACGTTCCTCCTATTTATATCATTTACCAGACCATGCAGGGTCAAATGAGTACTACTTAGTTATTACAAACTCAAGTGGCTACAAAATATCTATGTTACATTAAATGTCGGTCCATACCTATCCTGCATAACATTAATCACAGCCTTAACTAACCACAAAAACGTCCTTCCATCTTCTGTACCAGTCATGACTAGTCGCAAAATTGTCCTTCTATCATCTGCTGGTTCGTCCTTCTACAGTCTTCCTTGACTTCCGTCGGCCCAGCGTTAACTTCTCTACCTGCCTCTTCCACTGAATCTGGATGTGCTTTTCCTCATCGCACCAACCTTGTCGTAGCTTCCTTTTTGTCTTTATCCTGCCTTTCTCCGCTACGCGCATGTTTTATTTTTCTACGTCGGTTCATTCGCTTCCTTCTTGACCTATTTTTCCCTTGTCGCATGCACACTTTTCCTCCTTTGCTTGCGTTTTAGATTCTTACTTGTGCACTTTTCCTTCCCCAACAGGCCTCCAACACTCACATGTGGCTCGCCCCGAGCCACTAAGCAAAAATGGATATCTCCGCAAAAATATGTGACTACTTGTGCCTTAAGCCTAGCTCGGGCTCCGACCCAAGCTACGCGGGAGGACAAACCTTGTCCTAAAATTATTTCACCATTTATTTCACTCTATCAAATTCTATTGTTACTTCCTCTTCCTGTGCGGCCAACTGCTCCACTCGGTCGGAACTGATATGTTCCGACGGTCCTGCCTCTAGCAAATGTGCAATATGTTGAAGTTTTTGCTACACAGGCTTAATAAGGCCTGTGAGTTGTGCTGCTTGCGACTGGTGTGCCTCTACTTCTGCTTCACTAGTCTGCTCTTGGTCATGGAGAGCTTGGACTTCCTGCTGGAGTTGCTTGATCTCAGCCATCTTCGTAACCTTTTCATGAAATGTCAGCTTCTTCGCTTCTTCCTTTGTTGCACCAATCTTTTCATCATCCTATCGCATGTTTTCCCTGATCCTCTATCTAGTCTCATCTTCTAGAAGCACTTCCCATATCATGGAAACAGCTTCAACTGCCTTAGCGCATAGTTTTTCTCCTTCGCCTATTTTCCCAATAGTCTCAGACGCTGCTCTGTTGCGCTCTTCGAGCACCTTAGGAGGTGTGCTCGGTACCTGCCTACCCTGAATCTCCTCAACCTGCTTCTTTAATTCCACTACAATTTGTGACATCGTGGAAACCTTAGCAGCTGAGTCTTCATCCTCCTTGTCGTCTTCTGGTGGGAAATCTGCGACCACGCCCTTAATGGCTTCAGCAAGTGCAATGCGGCTTTTCTTGCGCGCCACGATTTCTTGTTGTTTTTCTTTCAGGAGGGCCTTACGCTGCTTGGTCTTCCTTTGTTGTTTTGTTTCCTAATAAGCAACAACATTCTCTCGAAACTATATTTTCGTTATGGTTGCTTATTGTAACTTGTATACTTCTCCCAATGAGAGCTTGGAGAAGTCAATCTACGATGTGTCAAACTCTTTGACAACATCATCAAACACAGCCATCATCATTCATGTTTCCATTGCGTGCCCTTGGATTTGTACTTTGATTGGTGACACTATCTCTGGTGTAACTAACGGGACGTTGGGATCCACGCCATATGTCTCAGCCTCAACAGTGGTTTTAACGTCATTAATGGCCTCAATGAGCTTATTGTGGTTCTCTGCAACTTAACTAGTGACATTCACTTGTTGCATATTCAGAACCTCGAGGCTTTTCTTAGGGACCTCAGCTACAGCGTCTTGTAGTGTGCAAATATAATCCTCTGTCAAGGTATATGTGTTAGTCATTTTGCTAACCTTTATCTTCTAGTGCAGTGGCCCACGTTGTTGTTGTTGTTATTTCTGGCGATTGTGAATGTCCTCATCAGTAGGTGTATATTCTTCATTGCTTCGATGGGAGCCACCATCATCATTGTTATCATCTTTCCCTTCTTGCGATTGATTATCTTGACCATCGCCTCCATTGTTTCCTTGGACATTTCCAACATCACCGCCTGCGCCAACGTTTCTACCTTGGTCAGCTGGTGGGTCTTCTTGGTTTTGTCCCTAAGGCAGCATCTTTTCCAGTGGGACGCGCCATTCATCCGGCCATTCCTGGACAATTGTGTCCACATCATCATTAGTGATCATGAACCCTGCCTGGTGCGCTTGCTTGGCTAGGTCATTTTTCGGCTCCAAAATCATGTTATGAGCACCCGCCTGGAAATTGACGAAGGTCATGTACCTATTCACCGCAGCAATTCGGAGTCAGTGGGATATCCTGATAACATCGCGCAGCACCTTGGCACATAGAAAAAACTCAATCTTATTATCCATCTGGCAGATTTTTTTTTCTTATCCTCCCACAGGTTCTTGTAGTCGGGTGGGTTGGCCCACAAGGTGAATGATATTAGGATGAGTATCCAGGAGTAGTGAAATTTGTATATGGGATCCTCCTGCACCTGCGTTGCTTTTTCCATCAGCTCATTCAGTAAGAACTATGACCAGTTGAAAGTCAAACCTTGTGCGCATTGCTCGGCAAGTTCTACCGCTCCAGCAGTGCATTCATTCGGCCTCATCTTGTGCAACAACTTGCATGACGGGATCCGTGCAGTGAACTACACGTCGGCGTCTTCAATAGGGGGAATGGAGAATACCCTACCCGCATGCTACAGATTATACTTCTGCTTCATCTTAGTGGTATCCCTGTTCTGGCGTAAATACGGCGCAGGGTCATGTCCTTTGTTGGGAAGTCCTGTGATCGAAAAAATAAGCTTGACATCGACCGGGTATGGTTAATCAAGCCATAGGCATCCTCTGTGGAAACATACCAAGATTTGTTTCAATATGTGTTGGCCTGTAGGCCATGGCCAAAATGGGACATGAACAGCAAGCTCGTCAATCTCGCTTGGTCGACTCCAGTATCCAACTTCGTTGGCTTGAGAACCTCGGGCCCAGTTGGCCCGGTCTAAATTGTGACCATGCAGTTATTTCTTTCCAAACCCAACTGCAGGCGAGTGTCAACATCCTCGAATCCCAACTTGGTGAGCTTTGGAATTATTTCCATCAGCAGGGGTACCCGCTCAAGGATCTGGGGTGGTTCTAAAAATGTGCACACTTTTGTGGGAAGCCCTAGCTCTGCCTCAACTCTCCTCAGGCAGACATAGTACGGGAATATTTCTTCTTCCTCCTTAGATTGCTTCCAGGTCTCTACGGGGTGGGGAGTTCTCCTCCATCAGCTGAGTCTTCCAGCACGTCCTCCTCCATTGGATCCTTACCAGGGTTGTCTATTGATGTAATTGTAACTTCGGAATGTATTCACTTGTATTTCTTATGTATTGTAACCTGATGTTTATTCCGGGATGTATTTGTAATGTACTTGAGTCATGTCATGCCCCGAGGTTCCTATCGAAAGTTTCTATAATGTAAACAATTCATGTCAAGTCAAGGTGGGTAACCCTCCTATTGTCTAAGGGTTAAAGTCCCCGCAGTTCCGGGGCACTAGGGTTATTAGACTCACCTAGTGAAGTCAGCCCTAGTTTGGTTTAGTCAAGCTGGGAATTAGTATAAATAGAGAGCTAGCCTCTCTATTTATCACACACTCACTCACACTCAATTCTAGCGCATAGCTGAGGAAGAGAAAGACACTGGGGCAAGGAAGAAAGAGGTTACTGCTGTCGGGAGATCATCTTACTATTTTTGGGTTTCACTTTTGGTGTTGATTCTATCTCTGAGGAAGTTGCGGGGCTTTCTCCATTTATGGTTTCCTTGAGGAAAAACACTGTGTTCATTGTCTCTTGTGTTTGATTGTTGTGCTTGTTATTCTCTCAGTTAAAGATCCTAATGTTATGCTAGCTTAATGTTAAAAATATAACATGGTATTAGAGCTAACCTGAGAAGAATACATTGTGCAGCTACAGAATCTAGGGCTTCTTACTTTTTGGGTCTCTCTCCACAATCCATCTGCAAAAGTATGCTAAGCTGACTCTCCATTGAAGGGCGCATCTTTCTGTCCAAGCAGAATTCGATTCCGAACATTTTTTAGTTTTTGGTGCGGGAAATTAGGGATTCTTATAGAAGAGGAATTTTTGAGTGAACCCAGCATAGGATTTCTCTCCTCATCAAAAATCAAATTTTAGAGACCTGGATCAAGATTTTTGGTTGGGTGAAACTCCAGGAAAGTCAAACCCTAGTTTGACCCCGAGCTGGAAAAACCCTAAATACTAAAACTAATAAGTTTTGGTACATTTGCTATATCTCGGGATTGGAGAAGGCTCAGGTACTAAAACTTTCACAAGCCGAAGCTAAAATCCTGATTTACATTGTGTCCAAAATTCCGCCTCCAACTCGCTATATTCTCGGAGATATGATCCCTCCAAGTTAGGTTTCCATCCTCTTCCAGGATTCATCCCTAAACGGGACACCTGGCGAGAATTGGTATATCTTGGGCTACAAAGGTCCAAATGAAATTTTTGAAGATGTTCCAGAAAGGGAACGGAATTTACTTTTTTTGTTCTAAGTTTTATACTCAGAAGATGAACCAGTGACATGTGGCAGTCCATGCAACTTTGTTGTTCTGAACAGTCCTGTAACAGGTCACCTTGGGAAAATGATCATAAGTCCCAATTGGTGAAACCAATATTGATGAAACCTATGGTGTTGGAATAGGGACATGAGAGGCTACCTTAGTGAAAAGTTGTAGACATAGAGGAGTACTAATTTCGGAGATGCCGCAGAAACAGTAACAAGCATTTATGCATAAGAAATTGGAAAACTAGGGCTTCCTGTTCTGGGAGCTTCCCTCCACTATTTTCAGAAAAGGAGTACATTGGAAAGCTTGCCTTAAAGAGATATATCTTTCTATCCAAACATATCTGAAAGATTCCAAGTTTTGAAAATCAAGGTTTCTCTGACAAACCCTAAATCATCCAACTCCGGAACCAGGACAGACACCTCAAATCAGTAAGATCTAATCTTTTGCTATTTTCATTTGAGGTTCTCATTTCAAAGTGATCTATCACTTCAGCTTGATGATAAGCTTAGTGAAGTTGACAACTTCCAAGCATGGAAGTATATGATCTCTCTGAAGAAAATGAATTGGACACCTACATAAGTAGAGAGGTTCCAGTTCAAGAGGGAGATGAGGCTAAAAGCCTTACACAAGAAGAACTTGGTCAAGGCCAAGAAGATCATTGTTGATTCAGTCACATATCAACTTGTACCACAAGTGTCTTCCCTAAAGACACCAAAAGAGATGTTTGATTCCTTGACCAAGATATTTGAAGGGAAGAACATAAATTGGAATATGACTTTGAGAAAACAGTTGAAGAATGTGAAGATCCAGAATGCAGAGACCATACAGTCATACTTTATGGGGGTCTCTCAAATCAGAGAACAACTTGAAGCGGTAGAAGAAGAAGTGGAGAATGTAGAAGTGGTGATAACCACCTTGAATGGCATCCCATGATCATGGGATTCATTCATTCGAAGAATGTGTGCTATAAGGAAGGGATTACTTTCAGCAGACTCTGGGAAGAGCACACACAAGAAGAAGCTCAACTAATAATAAGAGAAGAGAATATGGGAGCAACTGAAGACCAAGCTCTCACCATCCAAAGAAGATCCCTCAAGCGATGAGGAATACGAAGGACTCAAATCTTGAAGAACCTCTTATCCATCTTAGAATTTGGATAAGAAACGATGCTATTATGAGGAAGATGATAAAGCTAAAGGATCAAGAAGGAGTTTACCCACGAAACAAATAAAGATAAGTATTCAATTGTCATTTCATGATATTGTTTTGTTATGCATTTGTTTATATTTAGTTAATGTATTATGCATGATAGAATGTTTGCATTAATGACAGTATACTACTAATATGCATGCGATGGGTAAGTAGCTCATGGTGCTATACAACTCTCCATTGCTACTTATCTAGAATTAAACCTCTTTGCTGACATATTGGATTAGTGCACAATCTCAATGTTGTCCTAGTGGAGATGGAAGGCATCTAGAAAAGTTTCTGTGAGATATGGATGAATATTGTATTGGCTAAAATAGTTGCATGATCATATATTTATGCATAAATATTTTGCCATTATGAATATGCCTTATGAAATGTTTCTAACCATACAACTAATGCATTTGACTTGTAGGAAAGATCGCGTAAAATCCCCTACAACAAAGAAGGATGAGACTTGTTCCGAAGAACAAGTAACGATAGTTCAAGATGAAAAATAATATGTCGAATGCAACGACATTATTGATGTAGAACCTTCCAAGAAGAAAGGGAAGACCAGTTCAAGAAAAATGATGTCTAGGATGCAGTATCGATACATGAAGGGAAGTTCGTAGTTCCATCTTGTAGTAGATGGAAACATCATGGGATACAAGGCAAGATTTGTAGCATGAGGCTTCTCATGAAAAGAAGGCATAAACCACGAAGAGACATTTGTAGCCAGTGGGAGTTGAGACACATGATAGGAAGAATCTTGTGTGCAAATGAAAGAAGGCCTTGTACAAGCTTAGAAGACAGCCATGGGGTAACACATACATGATGAGCTTGATGAAGATCTTAACCTTTGCTACAAGGTTACATAGAGTATTAGTAGCATAGGAAGCTACTTGTCACTCCGCTACAGAATGTTTCAGTGCATAGAGTACAGAAGATAGAAGGAGTATGATGCTCCACTTCAGAGGGAGTGACTACAGAATATCTTTAGGTTCGACATGGTACGACACGATGGATATATTACTGATGACTCTAGGATTTACTGAGATTAAAGTGGATTCCAAACTTTGCTTCAAGGTTGAAGGTGGAAGACCAATGATGCTCCTGTTATATGTCGATGCACTACTTCTAGGCATGGAAATGTGGACAAGGGAAGTATGCAGTAGAGATCCTGAAGAGGTTTGGGATGATGGACTGCAAGGCCATGACCACACCTATGGCATCGAACTTGAAGCTATTGAGTGATGCTTCATCAGAGTCAGTTGATGCCATGTGTATCATCAGATGATTTGTTCATTGATGTACCTGACAAATACAAGACCCGATATTTGTTTTGTTGTGAACACATTGAGACATGTTCACTTGATGGTTGCAAAGGGTACAGTTGAGTATGGGCTCAAGTATGATACGAATCAGAAGATTAACCTGGAAGGTTATGTTGATTCAGATTGGGTAGTGCCATCGATAGGAAGAACACTTCAGAGTGTTGCTTCAGTATGGGATCAGGTGTGATCTCTTGGTTTAGCAGGAAGCAATTCTATGTGGCACTGAGTACAGCTGAAGCAGAGTATGTCATAGCTTATTCAGCTAGTTGTGAGGTAGTATAGCTGAGGAAGCTACTGTTTGATTTATTTGATCTCCAGATGGATGCTACTTGTATACATTGTGACAACCAAAGTTGCATGAAGTTGTCACAGAATCCAATGTTCCATGACAAGTCAAAGCACATCGAGATCAAGTATCACTATATCAGGGATCTGGTGCAGAGGGGAGCAGTGAAGCTCCAGTATGTTGCGACGGAGGAACAGATAGTTGATGTGTTGACAAAGCCATTGGCTAGGGTGAAGTTTGAGTACTTTAGGGAGAAGCTTGGTGTTCCCCAGATCGAGGTTCCTTCCAAGGGGAACAGATGAGTCCATGAACCATTCTGACATGTGAGAGGATTGGTTCCTTCCATGGTAAGATGTAAGGGTTGAGCCATTCTATCATGGTGAGAGGATTGGTTCCTTCCATGTCAGATATGAGTGCTGATCCATTCTAATATGACTATAGGATTGGTTCCTACATGATCAGATATAAGGGTTGTTGCCATTCTTGGAATGGAGGTGCCTAGTTAGTTACCAGGAATACTCGGTCTAGGACTGAGGGCCTTTCTGATACGATTGTAATATGTAGTCTTACATGATCAGATGTGAGCACATGGCCATTCTGATGTGATTTAGGGATTGGTTCCCACTTGATCAAATATAAGGGCTGATGCCATTCTATGGGAGAATGGAGGCACCTAGTCAGTTACCAAGAAAGCTCAGTCTGGGACTGAGGGCCATTCTGATGTGACTGTAGGATTGGTTCCTACATGATCAGATGTGAGTGCAGAGCCTTTCTAACATGCATGCTGGATTGGTTCCTCGCATGTGCAGATGTAAGTGCAGAGCCCTTTCGAACATGTATGTTGGATTGGTTCCTCGCATGTGTCAAATGTAAGTGTAGAGCCCTTTCGAACATGTATGTTGGATTGGTTCCTCGCATGTGTCGAATGTAAGTGTAGAGCCTTTTCGAACATGTATGTTGGATTGGTTCCTCGCATGTGTCGAATGTAAGTGCAGAGCCTTTTCAAACATGTATGTTGGATTGGTTCCTCACATGTGTCGAATGTAAGTGCAGAGCCTTTCTGACATGAATTCTAGATTGGTTCCTCTCATGGTCAGATGTGAGTACTGGGCCTTTCTGACAGGGTCTTGGGATTGGTTCCTACATGATCATATATAAGTGCTGGGAAGGCCATTCTAACTTAGGCTCAGATATAAGCGCTGAAGAAGACCTACATGGAGGCTAGGCCTACAACCAGCATGAAAAAGGGCTGGCTTTGTAGAACTTCCTATGATGAGAAGAATCATGAGATAGCACCCGTGATGACCCAGAGATGATCCAAATCGAGGGATGATCCAAATCCAGAGATGATCCAGATCCAGGTGAAAATGACTTGAATATGAAGGTGACTTGAAGATAGAGATGACTTGAAGGAGAATATGACGAGGACTCGATGATGATCCAGATGATACAAAGAAGAAGACTTGTGCTGATAAATTGTGTTGAGAGAATACCTTCCTAGTTAAGAGGAATTGTTAATGTAATTGTAACTTCGGAATGTATTCACTTGTATTTCTTATGTATTGTAACCCGATGTTTATTCTGGGATGTATTTTTAATGTACTTGAGTCATGTCATGCCCCGAGGTTCCTATCAGGAGTTTCTATAATTTAAACAAGTCATGTCAAGTCAAGGTGGGTAACCCTCCTATTGTCTAAGGGTTAAAGTCCCCGCAATTCCGACGCACTAGGGTTATTAGACTCACCTAGTGAAGTCGGCCCTAGTTGGGTTTAGTAAAGTCAGGAATTAGTATAAATAGAGAGCTAGCCTCTCTATTTATCACACACTCACTCACACTCAGTTGTAGCGCATAGCTGAGGAAGAGAAAGACACTGGGGCAAGGAAGAAAGAGGTTATTGATGTCAGGAGATCATCTTACTATTTTTGGGTTTCACTTTTGGTGTTGATTCTATCTCTGAGGAAGTTGCAGGGTTTTCTCCATTTATGGTTTCCCCAAGCAAATACATTGTTTTCATTGTCTCTTATGTTTGATTGTTAGGCTTGTTATTCTCTTAGTTAAAGATCCTAATGTTATGCAAGCTTAATGTTAAAAATATAACATTATCCACAATGGTCGTAGCCTTGCATTTCCTCGACAATATTGGCCTGGACGACTCTCCAAGTGCTCTCTCCCCATCCTGTCTTGACTCCATGGTAGGTTGTGCAGATGCAGTTGATGGGTTCTGAACAGGGTTCAGTACAGGGCTCGAACTAGGGGGTGTAACAGGGGTCGGAGCAGTTGCAGGAGCATGCTTCTTTCTTGCTCACACCATCGGGTCGAGTTCTGATTCTTGGTTTGGTTGTTGTACTTCTAGAGACATGATCTATTCTTCAATTGGAAACCCAGGATTGACAGTCACGTCAAATATCTCACTTGAACTAGATATCTCTATTACCATCGGTGTTGGCTCACTCTGTGATAGGCTTCAGCTATGTAAACTCTTAGCTCTAGTTTTCTCATGCTCTCTCTGTGTGCGTAAAAGACTATATGATGGTGAAGCCTTGTATTTATAGTCACCTATGGGTCCTACAGCCATCATACGATGGGAGGTCGAGGTATAATCAATCACATGGGCTTCTCGGCCAACGCATTTCTTCATTACCTCATCAACTTGGGTACTGCATTGTACTTGTCAAGATAGTTATGGAAGTTATGTCGAGGATGGCTGATGGGACCAAAAAGCGCGCCATCATTCTCCTCGTATCTCATCAAATTAATCATGCTTAGCTATCATAACCGCCTCAATCTTTGTTGGATATTCACACTTTAATGTCAGTCAGCCTGTCATTTCTGCTTTTTCTTGTTCTTTCCACTTTTTCCTGCGTTTTAGCTAGTTCCTTCGTAGATGTCCGACATAATAGTTTCCGCCTCTTCGCTTCTTTTTTTTCACGTGTGACACGATTTTAGCCAGGGATGTTATGACCATCATAGTATGGTTTCAAGCGAATTCCATTCACCATCCCTGTGACGTAAGTTCCATCTAGTCTCTTCAGTTTTACTACACCCGCATTAGTGATGTGCGCGATCACATATGGCCCTAGCCAATGTGTCTTAAGCATGCCTGGGTGTTTGAAAATTTTGATGTCATATAGCAACACAAGTCCTCTAACTTTGAATGGTTTGACCTGGATATGGAGATCATGTCGCACCTTCTATCTCTGCTTCCCAATAGTCTGATGAAATCCTGTGATGAAGCGTTCCTCTTCCATCCGACAAACTGCGACAACCTCTGCTCGACAGCATCTATGTTAGCACAACAATCCGTAGACTCGGAACGATATACTCCATTGGCACAACAGCTTCATGTCCATATACCAGTCTGAATGGGGTGTGCCCTGTCAGTCGTTTGCAATTTGTGCGATACGCCCATAGTGCAGTTGATACTTTCCAATCCCAGTCATCTCGGCACACATTGCATACCTTGGTCAATGCATTATCTAGAATCTTGTTAAAAGCTTCGACCATTCCATTCGCCTGAGGATGATAGGGTGTCATCTTCTTATGCTGGATCTGGAATTATGCAGTAAGATCAACAATCATTTTGTTAACAAAATGTGTACCTTGGTCGTTGAGTATAATTTTCGGGCATCCAAATCTAGTCACCACATTTTCAAATAAGAACTTCGTCGCAGTTGTAGCGGTGCAATCTGTAACATGTGCAGCTTCAGCCCATCTGGTTAAACAATCTGTCGCAGCGATAATGTAGTGCATGCTAATTATTTTACCTGGTGGACAGATTGGACCCACAAAATCAATAGCTCACTTTTTGAATGCTTGTAATGTTATCTGTGGTGCAAGCAACATCTTGTTGCGGTACGATTGTTTTCCTGTTCTATGGAAGATATCACAGCACCTGCAGAAGCTTTTAGTATCCATGTGTATGGTTAGCCACCATAGTCCTTCCTGCAATATCTTGCACATGGTTTCCTTTCCTGCGTAGTGTCCTCCTGTGAAACCATCATGTGCTTCACTCATAACCCAAGGTCACTCATAATAAAAAACACAGCGGCACAGTATTTCATCCGCGCCCAACTTATAGAGGTGTCTGGCAATCAATGTTAAGTACAAAGCTCTAACGACCAAGTGTTTCTTCTGATTAGTGGAGAATACTATAGGCACGTAGCCTATACTCAAAAAGTGGATGATTGTGTTAAACTCCTTGTTTTGATCTTCCATCATAGTGACGGCAAACAATTAGGCGTCGGGAAAATTATCTTCCAGGTTGGTTGGCTCTTTTCTACTCTCTATCCTCGACAAGTGGTATGGCCCAACATTCAGTCGACCAGGTTTGACAATGACCTCAAAATAAAATTCTTGAAATAGGAGAATCCATCTACATATCTTCCCCCCCAACACTGGCTTGTTGACTAGGTATTTCAGTGTTGAATGATTAGTGTACATCTGGAAATGTCCACCCAATAAGTAGTGTCGAAACTTCTGGAGCACATAGACCATAGCAGGGCCTTCTCTTTCCATCATCATGTAGTTATTTTCTATCGTTGGCAGTTTTCTACTAGCAAAATCAATAGGGTGGTCAAGTGCACCCTCTCTTGGTTGTGTCAAGACTATGCCGAGCACGACTATGTCGAGCACGACAGATGATGCGTCGACATGAACATGGAATTTCTTTTTCCAGTCTGGGAATACAAGTATTGGTGCAGTGGCCATCTTGTTCTTCAATTTGTCCAAGATTTCATGGCAAGCTGGTGTCCACTGAAACTTTGCATCTTTCTTCAGCAATTTCTCCATAGGTGCAGTGATCTATACATACCCTCTGATGAACTTCATGTAGTAGCATGTATGTCCTAGCACTAATCTGAGTTGCGTGACTAATGTAGGTGGTGGTAAGTCAAGGATAATCGCAACTTTTACTGGGTCGACCAAAATACCATCGCGACACATGATGTGACCCAACAGAACACCAAATGGTGCACAAAAAATACATTTCTTAGAATTAAGCGCGATCTGATACTGGTGACAACGACCCAGCATCATGCGTAGACTCTCAATATGGTTTCTTACCAGACTAAACACAATCCAATCATCAAAGTAGACTTCAAGAAACTTATGAATGAAATCTTTAAAAGCAAAGACTACTATTCTAAAAAAAATAGCAGGTGCATTCTTGAGTCCAAAGGGCATTACCGTATACTGGTAGCATCCCCATTCTGTGACGAAGTTCATTTTGTGGAAATCCTCCTTCACGATTCTGACTTAATGATAGCTAGAGAATCCATTAGTGAATAAGTACATTTATTTCCCTCCAATGCCTTCAAGTACTTCATCTGTAAATGGTGTTGGGAATGGATTGTGCAAGCATGCATCGTTCAACTTCCTCATGTCGACACAGATCCGCACTTCTCCTATTGTTTTCTTATCCTGGATCACTATAGGGTTGATCCACTCCAATTCCTCAACAAGTTCAATGATTCCTACATCAAGCATGCAGTCCAGTTCTACTTTTACCTTTTTTATATATTGGATTCAGTCTATATGGGCGCTGCTTACTGGGTTTAGCATATGGTTGCGGGGGTATTTTCATCTCCCCTAGGCCGCCGACTATTCCCTTCATCTCTGAGAAATTGGTAGGGAACAGTCCTGATACTCATGCATAAGGTCTATGATCTTTGCTACTGTCTCTTCGTCCCAATAATCTCCTATATTGGCGAACTTTGGGTTCTCTGGTGACCCAATGTTTACTTTTTTGATTGTCAGCGACTGTAGGAACCGGTCACTAGAAATACTACTTCCTTCTACTGCATGTGTGCCCTCTTATTCCGGTATGTTTATGTTAGTTGGATCATCATCTGAGTCTCCACCTAGATTGTAGCAAGCCATCCATTGCTGAATGGTCACACGGCATTGGTGGGAATTGGCATCTTCGATAGGAATTTCAACAAATATCTTCTCCTTTATCGTTTGAAGCGCAACATCAATTGTAGGTTGCTCATGAGAAAATTCAAAATGTTTATTGAAACTGATTAGTGAGCCCTTCCCACTCTTGGGTTCCTTGTCGCAATTCCATAGATGCATACCATGTTCTAGGTGTGTCATTTCCAATGTATTAATGAAATGATGGACCCATTCATATCGCGGGTATTCTATAAATACAGTGTGACACTGATTTGTGTGATGTACAGGGCTTGACAATCCTGTGTACTTGTGACTCATGGTGGTGACTTCTTCATCGAATCTGAATTCCATTAACCTTTTACAGTGTGGCCATTTTGTTATGAACTGCTTCTGTGTACCCCATCATCTAGTAGGTATAGCCTTCAGCACATGGTCTAATGCATACAGGTGCTACGACTCTGTTACAAGCCCTTCGAACTCACTTAAGAAGGTCGCAAGGTTATGAAAACCCTCATAGGTGGGTAGCTCTCGTAACTCGTTCTCCACCCATTGCACAGACCTTGTAACTCTGTTGCAGCTTCTCATAGAGACCTCATGCAGCCTGTTTTTCCAATTCTCCAACGCCTCCCCTGAGTCGGATGTGCAGGAACTAGCACTCTTCCAGCTCAGGTTTCCATCGGTTGTCAGATTGATATAGTCTTCTTGCATGGCAGTGACATTGTATATATGGTCGAGATAGTCACCATGTCCCTCATTGTAGACAGGCTCTACATATCTTTGTCCTTCCAATGGATCAATGGGTGAAACTACTCTCATCTCATTATCCTCAAATGAAAGGATCCTTTTTTTGGAATTTATAATGGTCTTATTGTCTATATCCCAATCTATCCCAACCAATGCAGGATATGGATTCGTGTCATCAAAAATGTTAATGACTTCAAATTCCACAAACATGCACAACCCTTCGATGTCGACAGGGACTTGACTCACTCTACCAATTGGTAGAACCTTCGCTTGATTTGCAAGTCACAACTGGATAGGAGACCAGTCCAGGTGCGGCTTGCCCATACTTTCCCAATTTTGTCGTGTCAAAACATTGACATCATAGCCCAAGTCTAATATGATGTAATCCATGTCATAATCCCCTATCTGCGCAGTCATTCTTAACTCACGTCCAGTTTTGAATTTCTTGCTGACCTAGTTAAGTTTATTTTCATGCTGCAGCTCTACTAGTGTTTCTTCTATAAGTGCTTGTATTTCGATGATAGCATCTTTATATTGTATTAACGCTAAGCAACTTGATAGAAATGTCTTGATCTTACTAACCTTTTGTGGATTCTTCTTCTGAAATGTCTGCTTAAATCATTCAGGCATCTCCCTGACTTCTTCTAGTGTCGACAGTTCTTCTGGATCCACAAATTCATGTCACATGTCCATGAATACTTGCTTATATTTCTGGACATTGAATGGAACCTTCTTCTGTGATGCGGGTTGTACCTACAGCTGTAGTTGTTCATGTGGGGTTTCTTGATCACCTCCGGTCGTAGCACCTCCTCATGTTACAACAGCTAATTTTGGATCTCTTAGTTCAACAACAATCATCTGAATGCTCAAGTTAGGATTGGGATTTGGGTTCGGGTTCTATGCAGGGTTAAGACCTGTGATGGTCTTAGCTTGTCACTTTGCGATCAACTAAGGACATTGCTCCACATTATGGTCCTGTCCCTTACAATATGAACATGTCTTCGTAGGTTCCAGGAAATCTCTGGCATAGTGACCTGGTTGTCTATAGTTATAGCATGTAACCTGACCTCTTCCTCTACCAAATCCTCCTCCTCCTACTCTACCTCTGAATTTTCCACCATCCCTTCCTTGAGGGTGTGGTTGTTGCGAGGGGTATTGATTCTGCTGGTAAATCGGTTGATAATGATTATGTTGTGCATATGGTTGTTGTGGTGCATACTGAGGCTGATATTGATTCTGATATTGATTGGGCAGGAATGCATAGGCTGATATGATGCTTGCGTCGGTTCATCCTAATTTTGCCCCTCATTCTTCATCAAGTATGTGTCGACCATATTTTCCTTCAAGAGTTGGCATGCTCTGTAATCCTTCTCTTCATGTCCTGTTGATTTGCAAAATTTACAGAACAGGTTTGTGGGAGTGCTTACAATCTTTTTCAAGTATAGACAATCTTCATCACGGTGTCCTCTAGTCTGGAATTTGCGACACTCGAGTAGTCCATCGGCACTTAATGGGTTTGGCACACCGGATGAGATGTAATTCATGAAGGTCAAACAATTATCCTTGGTGTGTTCGCCCGTTCTGCATTTCTTGCACCATAAGTCTTCATGGGATTCCTTACCCTTCTTGATGTCCTATAGTTGTATTTCCATATTAGCCAACTGCAACTAAATCTACACCTTTCCTGCGGCACCATCCCCGATTGGTGAAGCTTCCAATTTCATGTCCAATTCTAGTTCTTCCATCTGTGACTCAATCTTTTGTTGCATTAATGGGCCTCAGATGTGTGATAATATCACAGCAATAAACCACTTTTTATGTTGTACATCCGACATCTAGAAACTTACCTTCGCCATCAAATTCTTAAACTGTTTGTCAAAGTCCCATACTGACTCTACCAATGCTTGTTTGATTTCCTTGATCTCGGTGATACACTATGAGTCATATTTAGGTTTTCTGAACTCAGAGATCATTGCGAGTCATATCTCTTCAAGGGTCTTCTGTGGTGTTCCTGGTGGTACCACGTAGAACTTCATAAACCAGTCGAGCACATGACACCTCAAAGTTGTGATCATCTGTGCTTTCTTCAAGTCCGTGTTCTGAACTAAGCGAACCATCCAAACAACTTCACTAATGAAACAATGTTTCTCTGGATCTTCTGCCCCATTAAGATTGAATGTGGGTAACCTAATATCATGTACAACCATTGTGTTGGCATTAAGGTTATCTGATGACTGATTTAATGGAGGTGTATTGTCCTACGTGCTAGTCGTAGTACTAGTACTATCAGTATTAACAACTCTTTCAGGAGATGACGCTATAGATATTACCTTTGGTGATACTCCTAGTGTGATGTAGTTGCATCCTGACCTTGGTGACTCGCCAGTCTCTTCGGAGTCTCCTGCTCCTTCTGAAAATGGGATATAGTCCTCCTCTTCATTGCAAGACCCTTCGTCTAACTACAACTGAAGTTCATGCTCACTCTCCTTGAATAGACAAGGAGCTCATAGACATTCCTCTGTCTCTCTTCTCTTTCTTGATCTGAATCTCCTTCCACTCCTTAAGAATCCAACTTCTATTTCAAGTTCTATTCTTCCTGGGAACATCTCAACTCACCATTTCCCATTTTCTTGACAGGTCATCTGCGACATAGCCTTCGTCCAGGGTATGCGACTCAACTACTCAACTGTAAGATACCATTCTCATAAATCAACATCTTGATCCATGTAGTAATAGATAACAAATATCTTCTTCGGGGTCCTTGGAAAAAATTTATTTCAACCTCACTATATGAGGTTATAGCCTCTACTGCAAAATCAATAATATATCCTTGCAAATGTTGTCAACATAAAAATAAACATCTCTAGAGATGGTGTTACTTACACTGGTCACTTTGCACACCAATTGATCACTCCACTTGACTACTTCTCTTCTCTAGAAATTTGTCTGCCTTCTTGCCAATCTTAACAGCCACTTGTGCAGTACAATGGGAAACTCTGCAAAGAAGATCTCATGAATATCAGAATATATGTATTCATCCACCCAGTTTTCTGCGCTCAACTAAGATCATGCGCTCTCCTCTTGCATGAATTCTTGCGTCTTAGACTCCAACCAGTTCTCTATCTCGTTCTTCGTCGGATGCCACAACATTTCCCTTGACTCAAATGGCTAACGGTCCCAGCAATGGAACCATTTGTTGGCCTCTTTCTCCTTCTTGTCATGACCCGCAATTCAATAACAACACAATACAACCAAAACACCAAAAGACATCGGCCCAACAGAGCAAGATCAGTCGGAAACGCCCACGAGGCAGGCGCAGTCTCACCGGAGATATCTTAATGGGTAACTGCCAGAACCATGTTTTTGTAGTTGGCAAGTGACTATAGTCCCTTGGCACGCAGCCAAGACGCTTGACAAAGATGATGGGATGGAGTCTTTCACTCTATGACAGTGGCACAACCAAGTGCCACAGGTCACCCGCGCAACACGACCATGTACTTAAACCTTAACAACTGCTGCAACTATGTGACATAGTCAATTACTTATACTTAACAGACAGTGTGCGACTTATATTATACTTAATATATTAAACATGAACTCATACACAGCAATCCACCAATACTTTTAAACAGACATTAATTCATACTACGACATACATTCAACAACAACTGTAACTGTAATAATGTAAGATAAGCAAACATTCATTTGGAGTGAGAAAATATAGGTAGCACCTTGTAGCCTTCAACTTGCAGACTATTCTTAAGATATGTCTTTTCGACTCAATCTTCTTGCTCTCATGCTCTCTAGGTTTATTACTTCTATCTACTCCTACTGATCCACACACAGCCTAGTTGACTCTTCTACTTTACTGGCGGTCTGCGCACACAGCTGCAAGATCCGCGGCTCAACATCCTTCTCCTTCTACTAGACTCCTCTCTTGAGCCTACTACTGAACTACTACTGAATCTAATTTAATCTCATCTAATTCAACCCTCATACAGAGAAGGTTCCTCCTATTTATATCATTTACCAGACCACGCAGGGTCGACTGAGTACTACTCAATTATTACAGACTCAAGTGGCTGCAAAATATTTCGGCTACATTAAATGTCGGCCCATACCTAGCCGCAAAAGTCATGCATAACATTAATCACAGTCTTAACTAGTCGCGGAAACGTCCTTCCATCTTTTGTACCAGTCATAACTAGCTGCAAAATTGTCCTTCTATCTTCTGCTGGTTCATCCTTCTGCACTCTTCCTTGACTTCCGCATGTCCAGCATTAACTCCTCTACCTGCCTCTTCCACCGACTCTGGATGTTCTTTTCCTCGTCGCACCAACCCTGTCGCAACTTTCTTTGCTTTGTGCTTCCTTTATGTCTTTATCATGCCTTTCTTCACCACATGCACATTTTATCTTTTTGCGTTAGTTCATTCGCTTCCTTCTTCACCTGCTTTTTCCTTGTCACGCACACACTTTTCCTCCTTTGCTTTCATGTCAGATTCTTCCTTATGCACTTTTCCTTGCCCAACAACACACTTCCCCTCACTTCGTGGATGATACCTAGGATATGTTGAACATGAATTGCCATTGATGTCAAAGGATAAAATATCAGATGTCAAAGGATCAAATATTTTAGGACCGGATGTCAAAGGATCAAGGGGATTGCTAAAACAACATCATAAGAAGTTGATGACTTCCTCGTACACAACAAGCTTGAAGAAATGCTTATGGAAGAATGTGGAAGTCACATCAGAGAAAAGATCCCACCATGACATTGGTCGCAAATGCGCATATAATTATAAATAAAATATTGAAAATGGAACACATGCACAGTTACCATTTGTGATACCTATGAATAGAGAAATACAAACTTGTGTTTGAAAGTCCCACAAAGAAAATGGTATGTGGCACAAAGAATTGTAAAGGAAAAATATGGGTTATGAACTTATGTGCAAAAGTTCCACAAGGACGTTGGACTATGTACGCCATAGACCACAAAAGGATAAATTGTGATATGTAGCATGCCGACGTAGATCCTAACTTGTTGAAAATGCAAACCAATGGGGCGTTATCCAAGGTTAAGGAACTTCACCAAGTGGACACAACTCTTGATCCAAGAAGAAAATAAATAAGCAAGAGGTGGATGTGGTGAAGTAAGCTTGTGAATAATGAAGATCTAAGATAATGGTTTGGAGAAGCTTTGGAACTTAGAGGTATGTTGAGGCCTGGAAAATCGTAGGCAGCAACAGCAAGGGATTCTCCCCAGTCAACGTTCCCAACTAGCCCGTGATTGTTTGGTGTAGGGAATCCATCTGGTTTGCGGTCCGACCACCGTAGGTCAAGAAACAAAAATAAAATATTTTACCGGTTGCGGCCCAGTCCACCATATATATATTTTTGTATTTTTTGACTTAAAGTATGATATGCAAGTGCCTATTTAACTTGCAGATTGATTAAGAATGCAAGGAGTGTTCACAATGTGATGCGCAAGTTCTTACCTCTCGTCTTAAACTCCCTCACATCTAAATCACACACAATTAGAAAATAAATACTAACTAGGCTATCTCTAGAGAGCTAGATATTAATTTATGAGTAATGCAATACTATTCACATGTTACAGAAAATCACAGATAGTTGTTCCTAGAACCAAACATACAAACATGAATAAAAGTATACATGACAAGATAGTTCATCAACATTTAAAACTTCCATTACTCATAGTGGAAAACATCACAGAATATACTAGAGAACATTCAGGTAAGAACATAGGTTCAGAAAGTTAGAACGCTCTCACAGTTAATGAAACACAATCGAAAACAAGATAGTTCCCCTTCAACATTGTTCATTTACCACATTGAAACCTTCCACATAGCACCTTCTCCAATAGGCAAAATTTGTAATTTCTTATTGTAAAACGAAGTAGTTCCTCTTACAAACAATAGTTCACAAGTTTTTCCAAGGAAAAAGCCCCTGTAAATTCTAACTTTCCTATATCTAAACTAAATCAGCCAACCGCTTGGGCTGCCCCAACCGTGTGACCTTTGGGCTCCTCAAAACCGTCTAATATCACCATTTTGTCTTTTCCGTGAGTAC
Source organism: Pseudotsuga menziesii (assembly GCA_001517045.1). Taxonomy (NCBI): domain Eukaryota; kingdom Viridiplantae; phylum Streptophyta; class Pinopsida; order Pinales; family Pinaceae; genus Pseudotsuga; species Pseudotsuga menziesii. The sequence continues at coordinate 1,001,391 of LPNX010923610.1, forward strand.
TCATGATTCACTTCATGCGTTACGTTTTCAGATTTCAACTTATGAGTACTTAACAAACCGGGATCTGCTCGGTAACTAACGGATCTTTCCAATCCTGGGCTTTGTCACCATCGATTATGCCCTGTCTTTCCTGTGTCCTCCTTGAGATTCCGTTGATTTCATTACGAACTCTGTCTAACACTGCTCAGCCAACTTTCTGCATCCTTGTCTCCCAGCTATGTCTTCTCGTAGTAAAAAAAAAGTCTCTTGAGTCCGTCTGCAATCAAATGACATTTATCATTCATTAGGACTATATCTTTTCAATCAAACTACATCAACAAAATGAATAGTCATCAAAATAGGCCTTGTATTGCGCTCTCGTCATGAAAACCTTAACAAGTACCAAAACCATTGTCGCTCACACAGAGGTTTAAAAACTCACAACACGACGGGAAGAGAAAACTTATCGACGGGTTAAAACATCGGCCATGTAGTCTCACTCACAGCCGTGTTAGCAGGTCCCAAACAAGCAACGGGATCCGCGAGACCATTAAGTCTATCGGAGTCGGAAAAGATAAACTCAAACTCTGGGCGGAAAATTTCCCAGTCGGTGGGAGGAAAGACATCAACGTCGGACAATTAGTGCATTACACAGCCACAAAGGCGGGGGAGGAAAGACTACAGACTCCGATCCAAAAACAAAGCGACGAAAACCCGACAGAGCATCGGTGAGCGGAGCAGTTATATGGCGGGTACCTAGTTCGTTTGGGAGCCATAAGGGCGGAAGCTAAACAGACTATAGCCTCAGATCCAAAAACATAACATATGCAATGGCACTGTTGCGTCTGCAACAATTCCCCAAAATTCTAAAAAATTTGGGACCCCCCCTTTTTTCTTTGAGTTAGTCAGTTCTCTTCTTGTTTTCAGCTTATTGTTTTTTGGCCTTTGGATTTTGAAGCTTCTTCCAGGAATTTTGGTTGCTATCAATCATGGTTTCTCCTCTTTTAAATGATCTAAGGAATCCCATCTTGAGCTCCTTTTTCTTGCTTTGCAAATTCCTTCAAAGTTTTCTTATATCGGGAGGTTTTTCATTTGACTGTTCCGCCGTTGCGGGTGTTCTTCAGCTCTTAAATTTCTTTTCTGCCCCGCCGTTGCGGGTGACTTCCGGAACTTGGTTGTTTTTTCCACCCCGCCGTTGCGGGTGTTTCTCGGATCTCAGTTGTTGTTTTGCGTCGTCTGTTGCGGGGGTTGGTCATTTCGTTCCGCTGTTGCGGGTGGTGGACTGTTCCGGTATGTTGCGGGCATTGTTTTCATGCCGCGTCGGAGGAGGATGAACACTGTTGTCGCCGCCATTGCGGATCAGTAAGAATTCCGAAGTGCTCGTCTTCCGCCAACTACGTGTATAGGAGCCCTGTAGACTGTTGTTTTTCCTTGTTGTAGACAACCGTATACTCTGAGCGTCCGCCGTTGCGGGGGAGGCCGGACTTTTGGTCATCCGACCAATGTATCCATTGCAGCCCGACTACGGTTCTTGATGGCATGACCTATGTTTTGCGTTGCGGATGATGGAGTAGAGAGGATGGTTTGCCGTTGCGGAGAGGGCTGAGCTTCAGTCGCCCGACATAACTTTCATGACCGCTCCGACTGAGTTGACCTGTCGCACGTGTGGAGTTCTATATATACGGTGGGCATGTTTTGGTTTTTTTTTTATTGTATTTTTCGCCCAAGCCGTCGTAGTCCGCTCCGCATTGTCTAACTCGCGAGTCTTGTGGAAGCATCGTGCTCGTACCTTGTCCAGCTGTCGATTGGAAACTCAACCATTGTCGCCACAGCATCTGCGCACCCCTGCCAGGTAGGATCGTAACCGCCTTGCCTAATGCTTTTCAAAGTTTTTTTTGACTGGATAGTGTTAGCTTTGGTGGGGGTTATTAGGTTTGGTTCCCCTTTGCATTTTGCCGGAATCCTTAGTGTTTTTTTTTCTTCCCGCGGTTAGGCCCATCTTATTCCCCGGTGGTTGTGGTCCGTTCATCTAAGAATACACGGTTGGATAAGTGTCCGCGGTTAGAAGGGGGGAGTTTGTTTTTCTATATAGAACCCTCGGGCCGTTTTGGTTTCGCCTTGAACAAGTGGAGGAAGACGAGGTGCAGGCGGCCATTATGCCGCCTGCACCTGGTTTGGTGCTAGTAATGATAGGTTTCGTCAGTATTTTGATGGGGTTTTAGGCAAAAATTCATGGTAGATATCCGGCCAGTCAGTTCCCCCGCATTTTCCCTTCTCTCAAGCCCTAGCCTGTGCCTGCACTGCACTGTTCGTTGTTTTCCACCACGCGAAACCCTAGGGCCGCGCCGCTGTTGGTTTTTTACGATTTGAGGGTAAAATGAACGGTGGTACTGGTGGGAGCACCCTGTGCGAAAGGTTGTCATGGATTCCCGTAGCTTATGGCCACACCGATGTAATTACCATATCTGCGCACGGCATAAGCTTTGCCATTTTTGTCCTTGCTGAAACTGTGTATAAGTTTGAAAGATAGTTGCGCCTTGCGCTTTTGCATTTGTATTGCATGTCGTTTCATTGGTAAAAATGGCATTTTTGTGAAATAATGCAAGTTGGATGATAGACCGTTTGATGAGTAAATCCCCTTTAGTATTAACGGCTCATTATATTGCAGTAATAGTCTGAGTCTTTTGTGCTGATAGTTTCAGATAGTCAGGATATAGATTGGTCGTGCATACATGTGAGGGTTGCTTTCTTACTTACACATTAATATAAGATAATAGTACATTTCAAAACATTGCATGACTAATTCGATCCTTCAACCTAAAGAGCCTATGTCTGAATATCATTATAGTCATATACACTTGTAAAAGAATTAACTGTTGCATAATGTCCGCAAAGTTGAATTTGCTTAATATCATAATGTTTACATTGCAGGAAGAATTTACAATGTCTAAAAGGCAGAAGAAGAAATCCCTAGTGGTAGAGGAAGTACCAGCACCAGACATAGAAGCGAGAACTGAGTACATCTATGAAGACACTCAATGTGTCATGGGAGTTGAGCCTGAATACAAATGGGGAGAAATATACA
>LPNX010923610.1:1006698-1062036 GCA_001517045.1 Pseudotsuga menziesii
CATAGATAATGAAAGGGGGCTTTTTTCCAGTAATACTGGAGGACCTATTGTAAGAAGAACTACTTCCTTTTGCAATAAAGATTTTAGTTTGCCTGTTGGAGAAAAGCTGTGAAGTTTCCAAATGTTATGCGATGGATGGCCGAAAGATGAACTACTTTATTTTTCAGCTTATGTCCATAAATCGTGAGATCGTTCTAACTATGTGACCTATGTCTTGTTGAATTATTTCTGATTTATTTCGTGGAAAATTCACTCAGAGTAATGCTTGTGTTTCATATAACAGTTATCCATCTGCTTGTTAGAAGATACTCTAGTTCATGTGTTGTAAACATAAATATCAGCTACCTGTAATTGTGTTGATCATACATGGAGATAATGCATTACTCACTAATAATCATTTTCTGGCTCCCCGGGGATAGGTAGTTAGGTGTTTAGATGATTAGTTGTCTTACTGCATGGTTGCATATGTGATTTAGATGTTGTGAACATAAGACGAGAGGTAAGAACCTGCGTAGCACATTGTGTAGTTCCTTGCATCTTTATCACCCTGCATGATTAAGATAGGCACATGCATTGCATACATTAAGTCAAAATACAAATTCCGGTGGACCGGGCCGCAATCGGTAAACCCTTGTTGTTACTTTGACCTACGGTAGCCGAACCGTAAACCGGACGGATTCCCTATACCAAACAGTCAGCGGGCTAGTTGGGAACGCTGATTGGGGAGAATCCCTTACTGTTGCCGCCTGCGGATTTGCAGGCCTCAACAGGCACAAAATCAATGTAAAACGCTAAGTGTTCGGAACAACTTAAGGTTTCGCAGCGGTCCAAAAAACCTGTTTCACTTCCGAAACAGCAGCTTCACAAAGGCCAAATATCCCGATTCAACCTCGACCAACCTCCGATATTATAAACAAGTTAATGATACAATGCGAAAACGAAGAAATCACGATCCTCCTGTAGAATAATCATCATTCAATTTCCGTGACAGAGGCTTCCTAAGGAAACATGGCTCTGATACGTTGTTTAAATGACCTTTGAAACAGTGGCTAGCATGAGAAATAAGCTTCCGAAAAGAAAACGCAGCTCAAAGGGCAACCAACCAGACTCTAAATTCTGTAACCCACAGTAGCTTCAAACATAAGCAATTTTCCGAAAAGCTGGAAGAGAGTTAACCTCAAAATAGTCCAAAATTAAACAAAACAAAAAGAGTTCCTAGATCTAAACGATTCTAGGCAATGCTAAAATTAACAAAGGGGTCCAAAATTTGAAAATTTGGGGAAACAGTTGCAGCTGCAACAATTGGCGACTACCTGGTGGACCTAGATCTCTGGATGATTATTTCTTGAGTAACAGACTGTTTAATGACAACGAACCTATTGAATTCTTCTAGATATCTGGATTTCTCAAATGGCAAATGTATGCACTTTTAATCATTGATGATAGTCCAATTTAGGAGAGTGGAAACCAGGATTTTCAAGTCAAGATAACTCTTTTGAGGCCAGGAAGATGAATTTCATTTGTTACCTCTGTCTTCAGGTAGCTGTCAGTTTGGACGCCACAGGATTGTAGCATATGGTAAGCAGAAATATTCATTTGTTCCTCATTCCCATGCCATTTTGCACCTTTTGTGCTTTTGAGCTTTTGTCTTTTCATATGAGTCCTCCTGCGTGCCTTTCTTTCTGAATTTGGATTCAGGCTCCTCTATCCATAGTGTCCTTTTGTGTGAGAGATGTATTCAATTTTCAACTCACGGACGGAGAGGAACTTTTGGCGATTTAGTACTTATATGATTCAATATTTGTTTTGATAGATAGTGCTTTCATAGGAGTTCTCGACTCTTATCTGCCTTTTGGCGTTCAATTCTTGGCATGGGATCATTTATATATAATATAATGTTTACCCTGCTTTCTTTCCATGGGCCCTTTGCTGTCACTCCCTAGGACATTTTAAATGTGATATGGATGGAGCCTCAAAATAGTATTCCAGACCCTTTGATTCTGGTTTATTTTACAAGGGTTAAGCAGGACTTCAATGTGTTCATAGCCACTCAAGAAAATTGCTAAAATAGAAGAAATTCTTTTAGATAAACAATAATACACAGTCTTATACCCAAGAACTTTATTCATTCCAAAAAATATGATGTTCTCCATGCAACCGCGAGCTTGCCTCCTTTATTGCAATCAGTCAAAATTTAGACTAAAACAAAATAGAACTACATAATTCAAAGTAAATGGCCAAGTCAAATTACTTATATGCAATATTAAAGAACACAAACAAACTTGGGAAAAATAAGGTTTGAGAACTAAACCATTTACTGGTAAGTTCTCTTCCCACCCCTGTAAATCTTGCAATTTATAAGATGAGGGGCCAAGCTTTGCCGACATCTGGAAAGGACCTACCCACAATTGCTGAAATTTCGTGTGTTTTCCTTTCTCATCATGGGGGTGGTTCCAGCCTTGTGTTTATCAAACCATCTTTTTACTACCTCTTGTTATTGTTTAAAGCGCTCTCTGTCTTTAGATCGAGACTCTTCTGCCTTCAGGAGATTATATATCCTCATTTGCAAGACTTCATTATCTGATCCTCTAGACTCCTGAACTATTATGGAAGAGGGTAGCATGATATTGGGGGGTAGAATGGCCTCTTTACCATACACAAGGGTATACGGAGACACTCCTATCGAAGACTTGGGGGTGACTCTATCAGCCCAAAGGGCGTTTGGTAACGCTGAGTGCCAACTCCTCTAATTTTCTATCACCGTCTTTTTTAAAATCCTAATCAGTTTCTTGTTTGTAGATTCAGCTAAGCCATTTCCCTGTGGATAGTAATTAGTAGAGTAATGCAACTTAATCCCTTTCTCATGAGCAAAAGTAGTTAATCGTATTGAGGAAAAGTAAGTAGCATTATCAAAAACTAAAGAAATTGGAACTCCAAACCTGGTCATAATATGGTCTTGCAAGAAGTCTATGACCGCATCCTCATTTATTTTGCGCAATAGGATGGCTTCGACCCAGCGAGTGAAGTAGTCGGTTGCTGTCAGAATATACTTGTGTTGCAAGGAAGAATTCGGCTTTATCTCCCCAATGATATCTAATCCCCATTGCTCAAAAGGCTCCGTTATCATCACAGGCTTCAATGGTCCTGCTGCTTTAGCTTGTCTTCCACTACACCTTTGACAAATGTCACACTTTCTGACATGGGCGTGTGCATCTTTGAAGAGCATGGGCCAATAGTATCCAGCTCTGAGAATTTTGTGAGCTGTAGTATCTCCGGAAAAATGTCCCCCAGCAGGCCCATCATGCAAATCTGTCATTACCTTCTTCGCATCTTCTTTCTCTAAGCATCTAAGAAGAACTCCGTCGTAATTTTTTTTTAATAATATTCCTTCAATAATTTGATATGAGGCTGACTTAAGACGCAGTGCTCTTCTTTGCTTAGAATTCCAATGTTCTGGTAACGATCATGTCTGAAGGTAATGCACAAGGTGTCGATACCAAGATTCCGGGGCTGTGAAAAGAGGACATGGCATCCATCAAATGTAACTCAGCTTCGTCTTCCCAGTCATGTTCTTCATTGTGTCTATCTTCAATCATCAGCCTGCACAATCCTTGCCCTTTAACTATAGAAGCTGGCTTGAATTCGAGGTCATATTCCTGAAGAGTTGGTACCCAATTGCCCCTTCTTTCTCCTAACTCCTTCTGTACGAAAAGACACCTCACAGCTGGGTGTGGGATGATTACCTTGGTCCGGTTCTTTAGTATGTAGGGCCTTAATTGTTTCACCGCTTTGAACACTGCGTAAGCTTGTTTATCTATAGCCGGGTAATTCAATCTAGCCCCTTGCAGACCAGTGCTCATAAATGATATGGGGAACTCATCTCCCCCATCTTCCTTCTGAGTAAGCACGGCTACTAGCGAATCATCAAATGCGAAAGTGTACAGAATAAAATATTTATCAAAATCTGGGATTTTGAGGGAGGGTGCGTGCGCAACAGCGGTTTTAATCTTGCTGAATGCGTTCTTCTCAACATCAGTCCATTTGAATTGTACACTTTGCTTTACCATTTGCTGCAAAGGTTTAACAATATCAGTTAAGGGTATTAATAGGAAAATTGTAATTAGGCAGATTTATGCCTTACAATTTAAAAGAGTAGTTAGAAAAGGGTGCAAAGCCTATGCTGTAACTATTACAGATGACGCAAGTAAATCTGAAAAAGATAAGTTAAAAATAGAGGATATTCCTGTTTTAAACGAATTTACTGATGTTTTTCCGGAGGAAATTCCAGGATTACCTCCTAGGAGGGAACTGGATTTCACTATTGAGCTGGTACCAGGTGTTGTACCTAGCTCAAAAGCTCTGTATCGTATGAATATTTTGGAACTTAATGAATTAAAATCATAGTTAAAAGAATTAATAGATAACAAGTACATTCGACCTAGTGTGTCCCCTTGGGGAGCACTAGTCATCTTTGTCAAAAAGAAAGACGAAACTATGCGACTATGCATAGATTACCATCAACTAAATAAGATGACAATTAAAAACAGATATATGTTGCCCCGCATAGATGATCTGTTTGATCAGCTGCGTGGAGCTACGGTGTTCTCAAAGATAGACCTGAGATCAGGATATCATCAGGTAAGAATTAAAGATGAGGACATCTTCAAGATAGCCTTTAGAACAAGGTATGGACATTACGAATTTGTCGTAATGCCATTTGGGCTTACTAACGCCCCAGCTATCTTTATGTGTCTAATGAATAATATAATGCATAAATATTTAGATAAATTTGTTGTCGTATTTATCGATGACATTTTAATTTATTCTAAAAATGAAGCAGAACATAAGGAACACTTACGGATAGTCTTACAAGAGCTGCGAGAGCAACATCTTTTTGCGAAGTTTAGTAAGTGTGATTTCTTTAGAGATGAAATCCAGTACTTAGGTCACGCAGTGACTAAAGAAGGGATTTCAGTCGATCCCGAAAAGATTCGGGCAATCGAATATTGGCCAGTTCCAAAGGACGTAACAGATGTTAGGTCATTTATGGGAATTACCGGTTATTACCGGAGATTCATTGAAGGCTTTTCAAAAATAGCTAATCCAATCACTTCCTTGCAAAAGAAAGACAAGAAATTCGATTGGAACTTAAAATGTGAAGAAAGTTTTAAGAAATTAAAAACCTTGTTAACAACTGCACCTATTCTAAGAATAGCAGATCCTAATAAGGATTTCGTAGTATGCACTGATACTTGTAATGATGGTTTAGGTAGTGTGCTGACTCAAGTTGGGCATGTCATTGCCTATGAGTCCAGGAAGTTAAAGATCCACGAAAAGAATTATGCAACTTATGACTTAGAACTTGCTGCTATTATACATGCTTTAAAATGTGGCGACACCACTTAATAGGCAGAAATTTTATTTTAATGACTGATAATAAAGGTCTGAAATACCTTTTAGATCAGCCCAACTTAAATGCAAGACAAGCAAGGTGGTTAGCCTTCTTAAGTGAATACGACTTTGAAATTCAACACATAAAAGGAAAAGAAAATAAGGTGGCTGATGCTTTAAGCAGAAACGCATAACTGAAATTTACAGCAGCGATTAGTACTTATGCTTCTAATTTAAATGAACAGCTGACAGAAGGGATAAGACAGGATGAAATTTATAAAAAATTACAAGTTACAGCTAAAGAAGAACCTACAGAAAGTCTAATAAAAGGTTATAGTCTGAATAAAGATGGATTTTTATTATTTAAGGACAAACTGTATGTGCCTAATGTGCCTAAGGTCAAGTTGCTGATTCTGGATGAATATCATAAAACACCTTATTCAGGACATCCAGGCTACCAAAAGACTGTCACCATGTTAAGAAAATAATATTTCTGGCCTAATATGAAATTTGAAGTAGCTGAATACATAGCTAGATGCTTGGATTGTCAACAAGTGAAAACTGAACACCAACATCCAGCTGGTTTACTGCAACCTTTGCCTATTCCTAGTTGGAAATGGGAAGTAATCAGCTTGGATTTTATTACTGGATTGCCCAGAAATCAGAATCAGAATGATTCAATTATGGTGGTGGTTGACAAGTTAAGTAAAGCAGCACACTTCATTCCTGTCAAGACTACCTAGAAGGCTGCCAATATAGTTGATATATTTCTAAAGCAGATTTTTAGGTTACATGGAGTACCTAAGGTTATTATTTCAGACAGGGATCCTAAATTCACAGGGAATTTTTGGAGGTCCTTATTTAAGGGATTAAACACAACACTAAATTTCAGCACCTCTTTCCATCCTCAGATGGACGGACAGACTGAAAGAGTGAATCAGGTGCTGGAAGATCTGTTAAGGATCAGCCAGGTAAGTGGGAGGACTACTTGCACTTGGCAGAGTTTGCTTATAATAATAACTATCACTCATCAGCTAAGTTTAGTCCATTTGAAATTTTGTATGGGCGTAAATGCAACACTCCTATCTCCTGGAATAATCCAGTAGATAGATAGGTGTTAGGACCTGAATTATTGAAGGAAATGGAACAGATTGTAAAACAAGTGCAGGAAAATTTGAATGTAGCACAGGATCAGCAAAAGAGCCAAGCAGATTTGAAAAGAACTCCCAAAGAGTTCTAGGTGGGTGAGCATGTGTTTATAAAGGTAAGACCAAAGAAAAGCTCCCTAAGACTGGGGGGTTGTGCAAAACTTGCACCACGTTACTGTGGTCCGTTTGAAATTTTATCCAGAATTGTTCAAGTTGCATATCAGCTAGCGTTACCCCCTAACTTAAAAGTGCATAATGTTTTTCATATTTATGTTTTGAAAAAGTATGTTCATGATGCTACTCATGTGATTGATTGGAATGTTGTATAGGTGGAACCAGAAGGAGAAGTTCTGGTGGAACCGGACTGTATCCTCGGGAGGAGGGAAATTACTCTGCGGAACCGTGCCATTGGACAGGTGAAGATGCAATGGAAGCACCTTAGTCCTGAAGAGGCTACTTGGGAACTGGAAAGTAAGATGCGGGAAGCATACCCAAATCTATTCGAGGAGGTTGCAGAGGATGAAGAATAAGTAACATCGAGGACGATGTTACATTTTAAGGGGGTGTGTATGTCACATACCCCAATTTTGTAAAATAATGTTAATTGTTTTTATTATATTCCTGAGACATTATGTTAAATTAATGCTAAGTAGGAACTGATGACTCAGTAGAGTCAACAGAAGTGGAATGTAATTCAGAATATTTTATTATTAATAAATAAATTGTGGAGACAACAGCATGGGAGAGCTGTTAAAAAGAGGTTACTGGTCAAACTGGTGGATGGAACTAGGTGGAGGGCAAAAGACAAGTGGCAGCATCCTCAAACACTTCTTAAGTTGCAGGTGGCAACTTCCCTATATTTGGGGTCATGATCCCCCAAGAAAGTGGGATCAAAGCAGGTGGCTCATTAAATGACAACTAACCCAAAAAGACCTAGGCAATCTTTTAAAAGTTCTCAATGAAGAGAGCTGAGGCTGCTCAGATATTTTCCAGAGAGAATTCATTTAGGTGAATGTTATTCAGGAAATTCATTGAAGAAAGAGGGAAAAATAGTAAGGAAGTTGTTCTGAGAGGAATGCTGCAGTAACTTGGTTATTACAGCTTTTTAGCTGGGAGAACTTACTAATAAGTTCTGGGTTAGTAATGAGTTTGAAGACTGGTATCTGACTTTGCTGCACCTAGTTCCAGCCAGGGAGACCAAAGCAAGCTCAGGGGTCCTGAGGAGTCGCTGTTTGAGCGCTCTCCAGGAGTTGGTAGGGAGGAACGGCCTCCCATTGCTATTGTTGCTCCAGTTCAAACAGGTTATGTCTCTTAGCTATTCTTGTTTTAATGAGTGTGAATTGATGACTGTTATGCTTATATTATATGACAGAAGATTTAGCTAGTTTAGTGATGTAAATGTTTCAGTTTATCAGCAATTGAATCTGTTGATGAAAAATAAAGACCCATTGTGTTTTTCCACATCTGGGTTCACCAGACCGTACTCCAGCACAGGGGTAGAATTATAGAAGGATGATATGATGATAATATAGAATAGGATGATAGTAAAATTATAGAGTAGTATTACTGGGTTATTTGCAGAGGAATTATCTTGGTATTGGGAGTAGTATTTTTCTGTACTATTCTGGTTATTTAGTTACTTTCAGTAACCTGAATTGCTTCATAGATTTACAGTTTATTTTCTTTCAATCTTAATGACTGTTTTATCTAAGAATTAAATGGAAAGACAGAATAGCTAGATTTCGAATTCATTCTACAGGTACTTCAGTTCTTAGTAAGATTTTCTTACAAAAGAACATATATAAATGTACATAGGTTACTCACTAAAATTCAGTTTTCTCTAGTTATTTATAAACAAAATATATAACTGTAGTTTATAATTCTTAAAATATTAACAGGATAAAATACTAACTATGTAGTAATCAGATTAGTTCTATTATAAATAAATCATATATTTGTTAACTGGTTATGTAAAATAAGATATTATAGAACATAGAAAATGTAAGAACACGGTAGATAAATAATAATTTATTTTGTGTTTATAACTAAATAAGAATACAGTTAACAAATATAACATTTATAACACAACTCTAATATATATTTAATGAAACAATGTATTAGGTTATAATTTAGACATTAACTGAAATTAAATTCTATACTAAAAGGCTGTTCATAACAGATATCTATTTTACTGCAATAAAAACATAAACTTATTATAGTGCAGGATAATAACTAAATGATAACATTCCAACTCTCTCAGATAAAAGTAACTATGTATAATTAATCACAAGAATAATATTACTGATACATAAGGTGTTATATTTACAAAATATTCATTTTATTATATGTATGGTATAAACAATGAATGTAAATTAAAATTACTATGTACAGAAACAATAATATTGGGAATCTAGTCGATTTTAACATTACAGGATCAAGCAAAAATTTTGTACTTGAAAAGAGAGTAACTGTTAGTTACTCAAGTACTTCACCGAAAAAGTTATAAATTAAACAAATAGAGCTACAGTGTGCTCATTTTACCAAGACAATTTATTTAATACGATTTAACCAAATTAACTTACAGAGATATATTATTAACCCAGGATAAAATTCCAAGATCTTGTAAATTTTCTTTTACGGCCGAGCCCAAATATTATTATTATAATAAGTAAACAAAGAAATAAATAGATTTCAGTAAGGCACTGTAAGCACAAGATAACCAAAAAGTACTGTTAAATAACTCTGGTTTAAGTTAGGGTTTTAACCCTGTAAGTACAAAAAGAAAACTAACAAATTTATAAAGTCGAGGGTTTCAAACCCCTTTGTTTCCAAGTTATTCATTAATTTAACATTTACACAGTCAAGCCAAGCAAAGAGTCTGAAAGACTTCTTAAGCCACGGCTTCTCCAAGTTTCTCACAACAGAACTAAAATACAGTTACGGCCTGAGCTAGAGCCTCCTTACGCGGCTTAAAGGCCTCATTAACTACTAGAAAAACAACAAAAGAAAGTAACAAGCAAACTGAAACCCCAAGGGTGACAGTTTTGACAATGCAACCATTTTGTTCCAGATGGACCAAGCAAATAGTAACGGCCATGGTTAAAAAACAGGCTTATCGTAAAACTTGAACCGCTGTTGTAATCTCGCACAGCCAAACGGAGGAAGGGGTCGACCTGTAACAAGAAGAATTCATTTAAAAACTGTTAGAAATGATTCTATTTACACTATAAAAAACAAATCAATGAATAAATTTAAGGACTGACAGTCCTCTTACCAGAAAATTTGGGTAAAGCGTGACCACCATCTAACTGTGAAGCACCCATGAATTCTAGTAAGAAAACCTTCTGCAGAAAGGGAGGAAAGGGTTAACTGCGCAGCACACATCCAACCCTGTCCCAAGGAACCATACTTCAACATTCGCGAAGGAGGAAGCCGTGGCAGTCGAGGGTTTGAACAAGGAAACGGTGAGGGAGAATAACCCTAAGTATGTTCAACAGCCTTCGTAAAAACCCAAACAATGTCACAATAACACCTCTCTACAGGCAGTGGACAAACCTTCAAGGAAGAACAACGATGAGGAGGCTGTCACACAGCAAATAACGACAGTTCCTTGAGGAAAATCGCAGCACAACAGAGACTGCCTGAAGGCAAAGGAAGAATGACGAAGTTAGGGTTTGACTACGGCCTTTTAACAATCAAATGCATGGACCAGGAAGTGTCACGTTATCACGTAGATATTTTTATGCGATTCGGGTAACTTTTGTATAGTCCAGGATTCCACAAATGATTTCCAATCATTTTATTGTTTATCCATAGTTCACTTATCTCGAATTGCACGTAGCATGAAACCTACATTATATTGTCACAACAAAATCTTGTTAGTAATCATCAAGGGCATGGGAAACCATATGACCCTTATGATTATGTTCATAATTTATACTGCAAAATTTAATCCTTACTTTTGTATTATAACTTATACCCTTTGCATATTTCCTTTCCTTATTGCGATGCTATCATCAAACGATTATATTCATGAAAATGACAAGGTTCTTATAGAGTATAACTTAAGAGACGAGGAATAATGGTATTCTCTTAATACAAGTATCTATCTTGATACCCTAGTAATTAAGGAACCAAAGTAGATTTATATTTAACCAAGTATATTTTTGTTCATGCAAAGGAGTTAAGGAAGCCATCATGGTAAAAGATGATAGAAGGTAAACTTAAAGATAATCCATAGACTTGTTAAGTATAAAGACATATACTATGACTCAGTTTATTATAGATTTGGCTTTTGTTCTTTAAGCCAATCTGTTAATAATTGAAACTAGAATATTATTAAGTCATGAAAAAGAATTTCTTTATTTACATAATCTAACCATGATAAGTAAGTCTATATTTATAATGGTTACTTATTTTAAATGATGTAGTATGGAACTAGCAGGTTTGTATGAAAATCTGTTAGATCTCTAAAGATGAAAAGGTTCTATTCTATATTTGAATAATATTACTGACTATAAATAGATGATTACTCTCCAAACAAGTATAGTATAGAGAAATTTAAACCTCTAATACTAGCTTCTTTTATTTGACTGCAGTATGCATTGAGATTGTAATTCTTAAAACTTGGGAGAATGAAAGTAATAATTGGATACATAAGCTCTTTAACACTGTATAGTATTCTTTTTCAGACATGACATAGTTTAGTGTGATGGATAACTAAAAATAGATCTTGATCTTACTTTTCTACCTGTAAAGAAAAAAACTAATTAAAGTATTTGATCATACATTTGACAACCATGTTAGACGTGAAACATTTCTTTAATATTTTGAGGACTATAGTATATTGTGACTAGAAAGGAAACAGTTGCAATCATTACTGTCGAACTAAATTCTATCCCTCAAGAAGTAAAAGAATAGAAACAGTGAAGTAATTATACCTTGAATACTGGAATTTTGTTTAGTATCTATTTTCTTTACTGAGTTCAATGTTTGCGACAATCCTTAAATCAAATGATTTAAAAAAAATTATTAAGCAGCACCCAAAGCTTCTTACCTGCAGTCTGTAAAAATAGGAAGAACTCTCTGCATTAGCTCGGAAGCTAAGTAAGCCCAGTTTTTACATGACAGTCTCTTTTGTATGGTTGCAAAAAGAACAAAATCAGTAGACTAAAAAGAACTGTTCTACTGCTAAACATAACCAACAAATAATTAATTTCGATAACAGATAACTAATCAAACATTTAGTGACTGCATTTATTGAAATTATGTGTATTTTAAAAAAATTAAATTTTTTTGAAATTTTGGGGTTTTGATAGGTGGAGAGTGAGGGGGTGAGTGAATAAGAGTATGAACAGGGGAACCATAAGGAGTATCTGGGCCTGGTTGATTCAAAGGCTGTATGAATTCCTGTAAGGCTATTTCTTCAAGTTCTTCCCAATCCCCAACCAGCACTGAGTCTTCCAATATAGGACGACCTTTCCTTTTATATTATCTTCTGGGAAATTCAGGGATAATCGGCAATCCTCCAATATTCTTCACGTATGCCCTAGTGTGTCTTCTCAGATCATTAACAACTTCGTTGTCGACAGAATACAAATTTTCTCTACCCCCCTCTTCAGGAATTGGATTATGAAACACACTACTTTTTGAACTGTTACCAGTGGAATAGTCTCGGGAAAATGGGTTTCCTCGGCTAGCCATGCACTGGTAGCCCTCCTTCTAGCACTAGAAACTGTTGAGGCCTGGAAAATCGCAGGCAACAACAGCAAGGGATTCTCCCCAGTCAATGTTCCCAACTAGCCCGTGACTGTTTGGTGTAGGGAATCCATCCAGTTTGCAGTCCGGCCACCGTAGGTCAAGAAACAAAAATAAAAGGTTTTACCGGTTGCGGCCCAGTCCACCGTATATATATTTTTGTATTTTTTGACTTAAAGTATGATATGCAAGTGCCTATATAACATGCAGATTGATTAAGAATGCAAGGAGTGTTCACAATGTGATGCGCAGGTTCTTACCTCTCGTCTTAAACTCCCTCACATCTAAAACACACACAATTAGAAAATAAATACTAACTAGGCTATCTCTAGAGAGCTAGATATTAATTCATGAGTAATGCAATACTGTTCACATGTTACGGCAAATCACAGATAGTTGTTCCTAGAACCAAACATACAAACATGAATAAAAGTATACATGACAAGATAGCTCATCAACAGTTAAAACTTCCATTACTCATAGTGGAAAACATCACAGAATATACTAGAGAACATTCAGGTAAGAACATAGGTTCAGAAAGTTAGAACGCTCTCAGAGTTAATGAAACACAGTCGAAAACGAAATAGTTCCCCTTCAACATTGTTCATTTATCACATTGAAACCTTCCACATAGCACCTTCTCCAACAGGAAAAATTTGTAATTTCTTATTGTAAAACGAAGTAGTTCCTCTTACAAACAATAGTTCACAAGTTTTTCCAGGGAAAAAGCCCTTGTAAACTCTAACTTTCCTATATTTAAACTAAATCAACCAACTAGTTGGGCTGCCCCAACCGTGTGACCTTTGGGCTCCTCAAAACCGTCTAATATCACCATTTTGTCTTTTCCGTGAGTACTCATGATTCACTTCATGCGTTACGTTTTCAAATTTCAACTTATGAGTGCTTAACAAAGCGGGATCTGCTCGAAAACTGGCGGATCTTTCCAAGCCTGGGCTTTGTCACCATCGATTATGCCCTGTCTTTCGTGTGTCCTCCTTGAGATTCCATTGATTTCATTACGAACTTTGTCTAACACTACTCAGCCAACTTTCTGCGGCCTTGTCTCCCAGCTATGTCTTCTCGTAGTAAAAAAAAAAGTCTCTTGAGTCCTTCTGCAATCAAACAACATTTATCATTCATTAGGACTGTATCTTTTCAATCAAACTACATCAACAAAATGAATAGTCATCAAAAGAGGCCTTGTATTGCGCTCTCGTCATGAAAACCTTAACAAGTACCAAAACCACTGTCGCTCACACAGAGGTTTAAAAACTCACAACACGACGGGAAGAGAAAACTTATCGGCGGCTTAAAACATCGAAACATCGGCCGTGTAGTCTCACTCACAGCCGCGTCAATGGGTCCCAAACAAGCAACGGGATCCGTGAGACCGTTAAGTCTATCGGAGTCGGAAAAGCTAAACTCAAACTCTGGGCGGAAAAGTTCCCAGTCGGCGGGTGGAAAGACATCAACGTCGGACAATTAGTGCATTACACAGCCGCAAAGGCAGGGGAGGAAAGACTACAGACTCCGATCCAAAAACAAAGCGATGAAAACCCGACAGAGCATCGGCGAGCGGAGCAGTTATATGGCGGGTACCTAGTTCGTTTGGGAGCCGCAAGGGCGGAAGCTAAACATACTACAGCCTCTGATCCAAAAACATAACATTTGCTATGGTGCAAAATCAATGTAAAACGCTAAGTGTTCGAAACAACTTAAGGTTTCGCAGTGGTCCAAAAAACCTGTTTCACTTCCGAAACAACGGCTTCACAAAGGCCAAATATCCCGATTCAACCTCGACCAACCTCTAATATTATAAACAAGTTAACGATACAACGCGACAACGGAGAAATCACGATCCTCCTGCAGAATAATCATCGTTCAATTTCTACGACGGAGGCTTCCTAAGGAAACATGGCTCCGATATTTTGTTTAAATGACCTTCGGAACAGTGGCTAGCATGAGAAATAAGCTTCCGAAAAGAAAACGCAGCTCAAAGGGCAACCAACCAGAATCTAAATTCTGCAACCCACAGCAGCTTCAAACATAAGCAATTTTCCGAAAAGCTGGAAGAGAGTTAACCTCAAAATAGTCCAAAATTAAACAAAACAAAAAGAGTTCCTGGATCCAAATGATTTGAGGCAATGCTAAAATTAACAAAGGGGTCCAAAATTTGAAAATTTGGGGAAACAGTTGCAGCTGCAACAAGGTATCAATGGCTCGTTGATCGTAGTAAGCATCTTTATGCAGCGGAGCCGAAGTGCGCAAATCAGTCAGTGACTAATAGCGAATAAGTGCGGTAGATGAAAAGGATACTTGTATTCTGGATGTGTGATGTTCTTGCTTGGTAAAAAATGCAGACCATGAAACAACAAATGTGACTGCATTGAAACTCTATTCAAATGCAAAACACATATTAGCTGAGAAGATACAGATCGCGGTAATTATCGCACGTTGTGTTTTTGGTCAACTGTCTATTCAAACGCATATCAAAGAAGTTACAACAGTGGCAGATTGTGAAGACATTCACAAGGATGAGATATTTTTTATATTTGGGATTTTGTAATATAGTCTTATTTCATATAAGGGAAGTCGGATGGGGAAAGTAGCAGGGGGTTGTAGCCTCCTTCCCATCGGTGCTGGAAGATATAATCAGGGTGTTGTAGCATCCTTTCCTATTGGTGCATATAAAACCCATAGGGTTGGATCCTCCTTCCAGTTACAGCTGGTAAATATAACTTGGGTATTGTAGCATCCTTTCTGTTGGAGTAGATAAAACCCAGGGAATTATATCCTCCTTCTAGTTGGTGTTGGAGAGCACAAACAGAAGTTGTTGCTTCCACAAACGAAGAGCGCATTTTTTCAAAGGTCATAGCTTGAAGCCACATGTCATCATTTGCACAATCAATACATATCTGTTCAGGTCAGTGCCTGAATTTCATGAGTCGATGATCGCACAGATTGAATTTTTTGAAGGTCGTTTCCAACAACTCACACATTTTACTTCTGAATCAGGTCAACACCTTAAATGAGTGGGTGTTCATGATTATAAATTTCAATCTCCCACTGAAGCAAGTATACACATATATTTATAGATATGCAATTATTTTCCAGATATCTGTGTGATGTTGCATTTATTATTGAGCTACTGGAAAGTCTTTTTAATTGGTTAAAAATTTCATACATAAATAATATACATATTAGTGCAATTACTGATTCACTCCCACCTCTCAGTAGTAAGATAAATCCAACAATTGGTATTAGAGTGGGTGTCTTCAGTAGTAGACTAATATCTGGAAGAAGGATCCAACGCTGAAATGATGAAACTGGAAATGCTTCCTAAATCCATGAAGTACTCATTAGAAGATGAAGGACTAGCTAAAGTAGATTTTGAAGGAGAATTAATCGGAGATTTGGAATAATTAGAAAATTCCAGGAAAAAAAACAAGGTTCTTGAGGAGCAACTTTCAAAACATAGAGAACAAGCTGAAGAAGCAAGGAAGCTCAAATTGGAAATGATGGAACAACTAAATCATCAGGAAGAAAAGTGCGAAAAACTGGAAGAATAAGTCATTCATCTAAAAAGGGAACTACACATGACAAATGATCGGTTGATCTTTTGGAAAAAAACCAGCAAAGAAATAGGTAATTTAGAATACCAAAGAAGATTAGTCACAAAACGAGGGAACATACTCTAGAAACTATGTGAATACAGTCAAGAGTTTCATGCCAGAAGGAAAAAAAAATTACAGAAGAAAGGTGCCCTCTCCTCAGAACATAAACCATATTCAACCAAGAAGATCTCTACCCATAAGGTACCAGACGCTTTTCATAGGAAAATGATTTTGTTGTAGAAATTTCGATCACAAAGCAATAGACTGTAGAGATTGACTAAAGAATTATCCTAAAGAGAATAGTTCCACCCATAGAAGAAATGATGTTGAAACAAAGTCTGAAGCCTCAAAAGAAGAATTAAATCCCTTCGGTCCCTGAAGCACATAGAGTGAATTCCAATGTTGTTAGAATCACAGACATATGACCAAATATTGCGAAAATAAATCTTCACTACTCGGGACAAATGGAAGTGGTCATAACTCAATAAAAATATGGCAGAAAAAGCTCAATCAACCAAGTCCAGAAGGATGCAAGATGGTGCTACATGCTCAGAGCAAGAAAGGTCAATGGGTCATTAACAATGGGTGTTACAAACATATGACAAGAGATAAAGGAAATTTCTTAACTTTCAAAGAAGAAAGAGGAGAAAACTTATATTTTGGGGTCAATGGATCAGTCAAGATCATAGGAAAGGGCACGGTCACTCTTCATGGAAACCAAAGAAATAAAGCAGACAATGTTTTGTTAGTTGAGAATATGAAGCGTAATCCTCTCAGTCTGAGTCAAATGTGCGACTAAGGACATACTCTCACCTATGACACATAGAAATGCAAAATAACGAATAGAGACACAGGCATCTTAGTTGCAACCATAACCAAAACTTCAAACAATGTTTATATGATGGATGAAAAGGAAGAAAAATGTTGTGTAGTGTTATAAAAACAGGATCGCAAAGCAATAACAATAAACCATAGACAAGATGCGAATACTAAAACACATTACAAGAGAGACAGAAATATAACGTCGTTCATCCAAGATTGGCTACGTCCACACATAAATTTTCAGTCCTTTATTATTATACAGTCGAACAAAATGGAGGGATGCAATCTACAGTAATCCCTCTACACTTCCTCTTCACTCTCTCACAATCACAGGGATCACTTTTGCAATGCTACAATAGCATACATAGCCACATTACAATGCATTCCTTTTATAAAGGGGATACCATGGGAAAATATGAAGTGGGCTGCCCAAAACCATGGGCCGGTAAATCACCCATTATTGACAAAGTCGTGACTTTTAAATTAGAACATTTAACAAGGCATTTTTTCCTAAATTTTCGCTAAGACATTACCCCCAAACCCCTGCCAAGGGGGAGCTCCCAAAATAATTGTCGCCTCCCCCCTTGACCCCCTTAACAACTACAACTTAAATAACATCTCCAAATCAGGAAGATAGGGATCCATAACTAATAATCTCCCACTTGTAGACTGATCACAACAACTCCACTGCTGTTGCACTTGTTGGACTATGCTCGGAACCTTGTACCTGGAAAATTTCTCATCTTCACCTGCATGCTTGAAGGCTAATAGAAACCAAGCAGGAACTCAGTTTCTCTCTTGTTATTACCTTTGTTAACATGACTGCAGGATTCTGGCTAGTATGTATCTTTTCCAATTTTAACAATTCATCTTCCAAAACGGAGCTTATGAAATGGTACTTGAGTTGTATATGTTTAGTCTTTAAATGGAAGGCGAGTTCTTTGCAATATGAATGGCACTCTCATTGTCACTATACAACTTGTTATTCTCCTACTTCTTACCCAATTCCTCCATGAACCTCTGCAACCAAATCATCTCTTTATTAGCCTCTGTAGCAACAACATACTCTAATTTCGTTTTTGAAAGTGCAACAACCTTTTACAATTTTGAAATCCAACTTATTGTTGTTACACCCACATTAAATACATACCCTGTGGTGCTACTCCTGTTGTCTTTATCACCTGCCATATATGCGTTAACATATCCATGTAGAACAATTTCTAAAACTTCAAAACATAATGCATGAGAAGTGGTACCTCTCAAATACCTGAGAATCCACTATACCGCCATCCAATTCTCTTTACCTGGATTGTTCATATACCTGCTCACAACTCCTAGTGCATGTGCAATATATGGTCTTGTGCACACCATGGCATACATTAAGCTGCCAATTTTTGATGAAAACGGAACATTGGACATGTATTCTATCTCCTCTTGTGTCTTGGGACACATCTCCTTGATTAGTTTGAAATGGATAACCAAAGGTGTACTAACTGGTTCTGCATTCTTCATTTTAAACCTATGCAACACCTTTTCTATGTACTCACCCTGAGACAATGTCAATTTGCGATTTTTTATGTCTCTTGTTATTCTCATACTGAGGATTTCCTTTGCATCACCCAAATCCTTCATCGTAAATGATTTAGGTAGTTTTCTTTTGAGCACATTTATATCTTGCATGTTAGACCTTGCAACAAGCATGTTTTCCACATACAATAACAAGATAATATATATTTCATTACCCGTCCTCTTGAAATAAACACAGTTGTCATGATGACATCTATTATAACCCCATCCTGTCATAAACTTATCAAAATTTGAATACCACTACCTTGGACTTGCTTCAGGCCATACATGCTCTTCTTCAACTTGCAAACAAATTTCTCCTTCCCTTTGACCTCATACCCTTGTGTTTTTTGCATATAAATCTCTTCCACCAAATCCCCATGGAGAAAGGTTGTTTTACATCTAACTATTCAAGATACAAATCTTATACCACCACTAGACTTAAAATAGTCTTAATTGAAGTCATTTTAACAGCAGGAGAAAATATTTCATCAAAATCTATACATTTCTTTTGTACAAACCCCTTTATAACAAGTCTAGCCTTGTACCGCTTCTTGTTTCCTTCTGTTAGCACCTTCTATGCTGAGTGATTGAAGGAAGATAAGACCAAGAAATAATAAGGGATAAATTAAAAAATTGGTAAAAATATGACCAAAAGGTATGCATTTAAACATTGGCAAAAGGTTAATATTCACGAGTTAAATCAAAATGTGCACTTTGGTTTTTTACTGAAGCGTCGGTGGGTGTAGATTTGTGATCGTGTGGATCTACGGTCGTAAAATGACCCGTTGGGAAAAGTTGTACGAGAGCGAAGATTTTGGTGGATAGCGGAATAAGTTAATGAGTTAACAGGATTGACGGTCAGGAGATAACATGGATTAAATCTACAGCCATAAGTTAATCCGCAGTATAAAGATGCAAGGTTAAATGATGATAAAGGTTGGCGGATTGCGTAGAAGGGGTTTGATCTAACGGTTCATATGAAAGATGTAATTTGATCAACGGCCATAATCTAATTCAGAGCCCGAACTTGTGAGATAGTTAAAACAGATGAGTGGTAGCGGAATTCAAACCGCTTTCCACGTGGCATTCTTTAGTAAGTTCCGTTGGGAAAAGTGGTAAAGAAAAAACAGCTTATTGGAAGCTCTGGAACCATTATCCACCATATAAAGGTGAGTTGACCAAGGTAAAAGTTATTTTTTGTTTACAGGTTGTGGGTGAATAGAAGCAGAGACAGTGCGCCATCTTTTTTGAAAGTCAATTCCTTCACATCTGTTAGCTACCAGGTAAGCCTAAACTCCAAGATTCTTGTTGAAGACTTGTTTCCATTGCTTATTATGGAAAAAGATCAGAGTTTGAGGGTATTATGCAGGGTTGTAGATGAAAGAGAAGAAGCAGTTATTGATAGGGAAGGGAATGTTTTTTACCCAATTTTGTCGGTATGCAGTGTCTCTGTTTCAAAGGAACGTCTATGGCAGTATAGGTTACAAGGATGTCTTAAATGTCTGTAATTATTTCCTATATTACTTTGTTGTCGAACAAACTTTACCCTTCCCGGAGTTCGTCGAGTGGTGTGCAAACAATTATTCATCTTCTGAAAGGGTTGTTATGAATTATGCAACTTCGAAAATTCTCTGTAGAGTTTGACGCAAAATTTGTTCGCAAAGTGTTAAGTCTACCTGATAATTTCCTCGTAAGTCCTAAGTCTTTCAATGAACAAGTTTTGATTGAGTTGTACAAAAATTACGAAACTAAAATTATATGGCAGTTCTTGTCTAGTATTTTAAAAGTCGGTCAGTCATTAGAAGGTTTGTTTTTGCCATACAATGTCAGTATTTTCAGAGATGAAGTTCAATTAGTCATGTCAGTGGTTACTCAAGTTTTTGGTCTAGATAATGATAAACATGTGAGTGAAGTCATTTTGGGTTTTTTGCTAAGTATAGGCTCGACCGAGCCTGAATCCAATTTAGTCCAATGTTTCAATTTTGATGAGTTTTTAGCTGAAGCAATCCATACCCAGTTAGTTGAGTTTCCCAAGGTTAGGTTTTTCAAGTACCAGTCTTATTTGTTGAACATGTTATTGTGTTCAAATGTGTCAGAGCTATAGTTTCTATCTACAATGTTTTCTTCAGACCTTCCAAAGCAGATCAGCATGTTCGAATTTGTGAATACGATCATGGATGAGGTATATAAAATGATTGTTGATGATGTCTTACCTAAAGTATTGGAAGACATAAGAGTCATGTTGCAATCTTCTTCAAAGGGAAGAATAGGGGATTGGTTTTTACACAAGGAATTTACTGTTATAAGAGTGTATGGGTTCACTAGAGAACCATACAAGTTACCTTCCTTCTTAACACCAAGAGTGTTTGCATTAGAATTCATTAGACAAAGGCTGTGTGCAGAAGAGGAACACTTCGGAGCATTCAAGAAATCTTCTGATGTAAAATTCCCTCTAAAGGTTGGTCCTTTCATCTTCAAAAATAAAAGTGCTTTGTTAGTTGTTGAAATTTTTTTGGAAGTTATGGACTTCCAGAAAGAAGAAAAAATGAATTATGACCCGCATCAGATTATTTCTCAGAGAAGGCAATTGAACAAAAATAAACCGTTTGATCATCAAGTCATTGAAGGATTCGATAAAATGGATAATCTTTTTAGTTTTGAAGAAGATCCAGAGGTTATGAAAGAAGA
Organism: Pseudotsuga menziesii; assembly: GCA_001517045.1. NCBI lineage: Eukaryota > Viridiplantae > Streptophyta > Pinopsida > Pinales > Pinaceae > Pseudotsuga > Pseudotsuga menziesii. The sequence continues at coordinate 1,027,688 of LPNX010923610.1, forward strand.
GATGATGGAAGCTGATGAAGATAAGAGAGATAAGTTGGCTTTAACAGTTCAAATGTCTATTAATTCTGGTGTTATTAATAAAAGGACTCTCTCTGAAACAGGTTGCATGGACATGGATGAAGAAACTTCAAGTAAAAAAATCAAAATGCAACCTCAGAATGAACTAATCAATTCAAAAGAAGTAAGTTCATAAGACTTAAATAAAATGGTTTTGTTTTAGAAAAAATCTATACAAATGCAACAATATTCTTTTGAAGATGAAGGTAAAATAGAATCTAACTCTCGGTACAAGTCTAAGACAGATCTGATGTCAAGTTATGCTGATAAGGATATGCAATCGTTGGATGAAACTAAAAGTCTACTTCCCCAAGTTAGAAAGTTAATTAATAAAAAAAATTCATTGGTTTCTACTCGGGATATAGAGAGAAATGCCCTGAAATTTGTTGTGTTGAGTGACAAAAAGGTGTCTGAGATGGAGGTAAAACTAGATAAAATTAGCGTTCCTGATAAAATGTAGCTTCACAAACAAACCGGAGATGTCATCTATTCTGATTTGCTACATGCTACTGTGAAATTTACCAAATTGCAATATCTTGTGGATAAAATGGAAGTTCAGTTAAAACATGAAAATGTTGAAAATAAAGCTAATTTGATTCAAATAAAGAAACTACAAGGAGATATCATAAGTTTAGGGACTGAACCAAACAGTGTGCAAGCAAGAAAGAATATTCTAGAAGACAAATATAATACTATTCAATTGTTGAAAAAGAAGCCCAAGGTCCCTAACACTCAACATGTTCAGTCTTCAGAATTGATTGCACTACAAGAAGAAAAAGAAAAGGTTTACCAGGAAATGATGGAATACAAAGGGAAATTATTGAAGATGCAGGAGGAGAAGAACAAATGGGAAACATAAAAAGATGATTTGATAATTCAGGTTACAAGGTTGAATAAAAGTCAAAATGAAGAAAAGAAGGTTATTGAGGAATTAATGAATCAACCTTTCATTGATACAGAAGAACCCCTTGTTAATGTCAAAGAACCAGTAAATGAATTTTCTATAGATGATTTGCTAGTTCCCATGTCTCAAGTAAGTTTGAAGGAAGTGGAGATTAAAGGGTTAAAGGACGAGAATAAAAATATTAAGTTGGAATTGGCTAAAAGTATTGAAGAAAAGAATAAACTTGGAATGAAAAGAACCAATTGCAGAAAAAATTCAATGAACTGAGAGAGAGAAACACAGGAAAAGTTCCTTTGCAGGGAGCTAAACATTTGATCTGGGATACCTTATCTGTAGAAATTACCAAATTTAGACATTATTTAAATTTTATCAATGATGAAAGTGCATTAGTAAATTTGACTACTCAGAGATTAAAATTAGTAAATGAAACCATGGAAAAGAAATCTATGGACACTGCTCATACTGCTATTAATTTTTTAAATTCTCTGACATATCAAGATCTGCAGGATATTGGGATCAAGGACATGGTAGCTGTTATATTGTGGGCAAAGAAGTTTATTGGTAAACATCATCTTATGAAAGTTGTGCAGGAAAAAGCAAACCAGATGTCTTCTCAAGTCAAGGATTTCAAGATGACTTTTCAAAAATTATTTGATGATGGTCTCCCTTCTTTTTGGGATGACAAAGGACGACTATTTTCTCAAGAACACTATCATAGCCTATTGGTACATAATCGCATGGATCATTCTAAGTTTGAGGATTTAGTCAAAGGATTAACTGGAAAAGTCATTGTTGAAAAGTTGACGGAATATTTTGAATTGTTGGACTAGTTTTTAGTTACTAAAAAAGGATTACCAACTGTGTCTTATGAATCCTATGTGGATTTGGAGGTGTCAATAAGAGAAATGACTGAGTACGACATTCCAAATTTGGAACAGTGGAAAATTGTGGAGAAATTTTGGAAAACCAAATACAGATTACATTCATAAGGACAGGTGTTGCACTCTCAGGAAGCTATTTGTTCGTGGTACCTTGCAATTGTGGATTTGCTATAATCAAACAAAATTGTTATTTGAAACAAAAGCATGTAATTATTATTTCTAGTTATTAGGGAAATATATACAAGAACTTATGATTAGCAGTTAGTTGGTTTTCGACATACTTGGAAGAAACTATTGTGTATATATTTGAATTTTACTGATGTATCAGGTGTAATTGGAACCCGTAAGATTGGACTTATGTTTTGTGAGAACCTTTTTGAATAAAATTACAGAGCTGAATGCTGGTTTATCTTCAAAGATTCATGTATTGTTTATGTTACAGTCCATACTTTCTTTCCCTCTGAATGTTTTCTAAGTGTTTACCTTCCATTTTGTTTTCTTTCATGTCTAAACTTAGTGTGTAATAGTTTCAGAATTCATACATGTTATGCTCTGGCTATTGTTTCAGATATCCACAAATATTTCTTCTAAAGTTGATATGAAATTCATCCTGTGATGCTCTATATTAATGGATTGTTCATGTTTCTTTCCTATTGCCCGATAATCAATGTATGACTGTAACTGAATAATTATCTTGCCTTTGTTGAGGTTCTAAGTATGCAGCTTTGTATTATCTTCATTTGTTTTGACTCCATAGCCCAATGGTTATATGTTACGTTTCAACCATCTACATAGCTTAAAATTGTTGATTCATATCTTTGGCCTTGTTAAATTCGTATTCAAGAGATCCCTCTCTGGAAAGAAAAGCCAATTTCTTTATAAAAGTGGTTTTGATGTTACCTTGAGATTGCCTTCCACAACCTTAGGTATATTTTGAGTGATAACACCTTCTTCTTCTTTCATCCTGTAAACCCATTTATTTTGTAATGCTCTTTTACTTGCAGGAAACTCAACCAAATCCCATGTCTGGTTTCTTACCAATGAATTCATCTCCTCATCCATACCTTGCTCCCACTTCTTTTTAGTTTCCACATGCATTGCTTCTTCATAACATTCTGGTTCTCTAGATTCAGTCATCAATAAATAGTATAGTGAAGGATAGAATCATTCAGGTGGTCTACTTAACCTAGTATATCTTCTTACACTTGCAGGAGTTTGAGGTATATCCTGTTGTTCTTGATTTTCTAGTACCTTTGGAACTTCATGTTCTTTTATTTCATCAATCATTATGTACTTTATGTTTCCCTTTTCCCCTTTCTTTCCCTGCAACCGATCTTTGTACATAACCCTTTCATTGAATACCACATCTCTACTCCTAATGATTTTGTGATTTTCATAATCCCATAAGCGATAACCAAAATTATCAACCCCATATCCAATAACAGTGCATTTCTTGGATTTATCCTCAAGCTTTGTTTTATTTTCTTTATCAATATGGACAAATACTTCATAACTAAAAGTTCTGAGAAATGAGTAGTTTACCTTTTTACATGTCCATGCCTCCTCTAGAATTCCACCATCCAAAGTGCTTGAAGGCCCTTTGTTTATTACATTTTTACATGTCCATGCCTCCTTCAGAATTCCACCATCCAAAGTGCTTGAAGGCCCTCTGTTTATTAAATAAACAACACTATATACAACATCGTCCCAAAATTATAAGGGAAACCCTGCATGTACTCTCATACACCTTACATGCTCCATAATTTTCCTATTCATCCTTTCTAACACACCATTTTCTTGTGGTGTTCATGGGGTTGTTTTCTCCCTATGAATCCCATGGTATGAATAGTAACTATCAAACTCCTTGTTGTAGGATTCACCTCCATTATTAGATCTAAGACACTTCAATCTTTTCACCATCTCATTCTCAACCAGAGCTTTCCACTTCTTAAAAGTAGCAAACACATCATATTTTTGTCTAATGTGATAAACCCAAGTTTTTCTAGTTGCATCATCAATAAAAGTAAGATAATAAAGAGAGCCACCAAGATATTGTACTTGATTCGGTCCTCATACATATGTATGCACAAGCTCTAAATTTTCGCTCTTCTTTTGTCTCCCAACCCTAAGAAATCTAACTCTCTTTTGTTTTCCATAAACGTCGTTCTCACATAATTCCAAACTTACATGCTTCATATATGGAATCAATTTTCTTGAGTGGAGAATCTGAATCCCCTTCTCACTCATGTGGCCAAGCTTGTTTCTGTGGAAGCTACAGAGATAGAATAATTAGTATTCTGAGGACATAAATACAATGTACCTATCTTATCTCCTTTTTCTATTACCAATGCTCATTTAGTGATATTCCACCACATTTTTTCAAACGTAGACAAACAACCATTATCTCCCCACTGCCTTGTTGAGATCAAATTTCTTTTCATAGCAGGAATATGCCTTACATATTTTAACATCCATTCATTTCCATTATTTAACTTAATTCGTACCTTACCCATTCCAACAATTTTACATAATTCATCAACCCCCAATAAAACATTTCCAAAATCACTTGGAACATAATCATGAATTAATTTTCTATGGGGTGTACCATGACATGAATATACTATCTACTAACCAGTAATCACTAGTATTATCTAATGCAAGAATCAAAACATCATGTAACACATCACCTGCTACATTAACTTCTTGATTAGTCTCCTGCTACCCGTTTCCTTTCTTCTTTGGAGCTCTGCAATCTTTCTTCAAATGTCCTCTCTTGCCACAGTTCCAACATTCTATCTTTCCAAGTCTGGACTTGGATCTGCCCTTTCTAGAATTGTTGCAATAACCCTGACTCATTCCTCTCTCGCTTTGTCTTCCCCTGCTCTCCATGGTAAATGCATTACCTAATGTCTCATCTATGTTTTTTCTTTGCATTTCCTCGCTATAATAACACCAACAACATCATCCAATTTAATAGTAATTGAACCAAAGAGAATTACTTACGTCCATGACCAAGCCATTCCAACTTTCTGGCAATGAGCACAAGATTAGAAGAGCCCTAACCTCGTCATCAAAGTTCACTCTTATAGAACGTAGTTTACTAGTTACCGTATTAAATTCATTTAAATGGTTAGCAACATATCCACCTTCTGACATCTTCATATTAAATAAATGCTTCATTAGAAATACCTTGTTGGAAGCCAAGGGTTTTTCATAAAGCTTAGCTAATGCACTCATCACACCCTCCATTGTCTTTTATCTTGAAATATCAAAAGCCACTAACGAATCCAGGCATAACGGTATTGTTCATGTGCCTTTCTATCAAGAACCACCCATTATTCGTCCTTCATAGTCCCCGGTTGTTTTTTTTTCTGCCCAACGATAGGAACATATCCTTTTGGTACAGATAGTCCTCCATTTGCATCTTCCATAACTATATTTTTAGATGTTAAATTTATCAACCCTAAACATTCTTTCTTCTTCCATTTCTCCCACTCGATCCACAAACCCTTCTTTCCTGCGAGTTTACCATCCAAATAGAACTCTTGGAATTGATACCAATTGTTAGAAAAACAGGATTGTAGAGCAATAACAATAAATAATAAACAAGATGCAAATATTAAAACACATTACAAGAGAGAAACATATATAATGTCGTTCACCCAAGATGGGCTACGTCCAGATAGAAATTGTCAGTCCTTTATTATTATATAGTCCAACAAAATGAAGGGATACAACCTGAAGCAACCTCGTTGCACCTCCTCTTCACTCTATCTGTTATGCAACCAAGTCCCGGAAATAACATAAAAAGAGCTGAAATAGACAATAAGAGAGTAATCCACACCTTAACAATGAATAACAGAGATAAATATCAATCCTCTTTGATGGAGGAACTTCCTTACACAATACTAAGTACACAAGACAAGACAAGACAAGATACTATGATGACTAAAATGAGAATATCTCCTTCCTATATACAGGATACAAAGGTGTACAATAACAACTAATAGACCCAATTCAACATAAATAATATGTAATGCACCACAATATGAGGAGTAATGTGCCACACTATATGGGGAGTAATGTGCCACACTATGTGTATAAAGGACTCATCTTCCTATGTTGAATCTTTTGCGGGTAAGTTCTTTCATTTAATGAGATATTATGGAATTGATCAATTTCTAAGTTGTATAGTTGTTATTTCAGTAATTTCTTCAGGCTCCAAGATGATTTTTCCTTCCTCATCAAGTTTTGGTAATATCGTTTGAAATGGTAGCTTGTCACCGATTACCTTCTTTAAACAGCAAACATGGAGAACTGGATGGACTTGTGACGATGCAGATAGTTCCAATTTGTATTCCATACTATCAATAGTTTGTAACACCTTGTATGGACCGTAGTATTTAGGTGAGAATTTATTATTATTACTGGTGTTCTTCAGGGACATTTGTTTGTATGCTTTTAGTCTTAAAAACACCCAATCCCCCACATTAATGTTGTGTTCACTACAGTGTTGAACTACTTGTTGTTTCATTCGATTTTGTACTAGATTCAAGTTGTCCTTTAAGAGTTGAAGAACTTGTTGTTGATGCTTCATGTGGTGTTCCATTGCTTGAACCTTAGAGGAGTCTCTTGGTGAAGATGTTATGGATGGTGGATGATAACCATAAAGCGCCATAAATGGGGTCATTTTTTATGATGTATGGAAGGAAGTGTTATACCACCATTCTGCCAAGGGTAACCATTTGACCCACTGTAATGTTTATCAGTTGCAAAACATCGAATATACCCTTCCAAACATTTGTTTACTATCTATGTCTGTCCATCAAATTGAAGGTGATAAGATGAGCTATGAGCCAGTTGAGTACCCAAACAAGAAAATAATTCAGTCCAAAAATTTCCAGTCAAAATGGGATCCCTATCACTTACTATAATATTTGGAGTACCATGTAGTTTTTGTACTGTCTCCATAAAAAAAGAATTGGCGATCGTGATTGCTTTGAAGGGGCGAGATAGTGCACAAAAGTGTGAATATTTATTAAGTCTATCAACAACCACCATGATGACAGTCTTTCCTTCATACTTTCTTAAACATGTGATAAAATCCATCGATACCTCTATCCACCTTTGGCTTGGAATCAAAAGTGGTTGTTGCAGACCAGTGGTCTTAATTGTTTCCACTTTATTTTGTTGGAAAACCAAACATTCTATCACAATTTTTTAAACATTGATTTTAAGACCATCCCAAAAAAAAGTTCTTTACCCTTTGGTAGGTTTTTAAGAAAGTTGATTTCCCTCCTGTCGGTGAGGAATAGAATTCAAAAAGTACCTTTTTCTTGAGCTGGGAACTCTTACCAAGATATAATCAATCCTTGTACCATAGCAAGCCATCTTTCCACCTAATTGTATTATAGGCATTGGGATCCTACTGCAGCTTTTGAATAAATGTCCATATCGTTTTGTCATTTTTCCATTTGTCCATTACTTCGGCTATCCAATCTGGTTGGATGATCGAAATAGCATAGAGTAATGCTTCAACATCCTCATATTTCCTAGAGAGTGCATCTACGACAACATTTTGCTTCCCCTTTTTGTAAAATATTTCAAAGTCATATCTCAACATATTTGTCACCCATTTTTGTTGCTCTTTTGAAGCTAGCCTTTGTTCCAAGAAGTATTTAAAGGCTATCGTGATCAATTTTAACCTTGAAATTTCTCCCTGTAAGGTAGGTGCACCATTGCTTCAAGGCATGTAGTATTGCTAACATTTCCTTCTCATAATGGGATTTTGTAAGTTCTTTCCCTTGATTGGATGACTTGTGAAGGAAAGAGGGTGTCCTTCTTGCATTAGTACATCTCCAATTCCATTTCCTGAAGCATCACATTCCACAATAAAGGTTTTTGTGAAGTCTGGAGTCTCCAAAACAAGAGCTTTACACATGGCCTATTTGAGTTGTTGAAAAGCTTGGGTTGCCTCTGAATTCCAAGAAAATGCATCTTTCTTCATAAACGATGTTAGATGAGTTGTTATTCTTCCATAGTTTCGAAGAAACTTGCGGTAGTACCCTGTTAGACCTAAGAATCCTCAAATATTATTCATGGTTTTGGGAATCTTCCAGTCCATCATGAATTTAATTTTTTTAGGGTCTACCTTGACACCTTCATGAGATACAATATGACCCAAATACTCTACCTCATTTATCCCAGAGAAACATTTGGAGGGTTTTGCATACAATTATTTCTTTTTTAGTGGTTGTAGTACCCTGTCAACATGTTGAAGATGTTCTTCCCAGACTTGTTATAGATTAGTATATCATCAAAGAATGCCAACACAAATTTTCTAAGTAAAGGCTTGAAAATAGAATTCATCAAACCTTGAAATGTGGAAGGCACATTTGTTATACCAAATGGCATGACCAAAAATTCATAGTGACCTTCATGAGTTTTGAATGCTTTTTTGGAGATGTCTTCATCCTTCATCCGAATCTGATGATACCCGGAATGAAGATCTAAATTTGTGAAGATAATTGCTCCATGTAATTTGTCTAACCATTAATCAATAATGGGAATGGGAATTTTATCTTTAATGGTGATCTTGTTAAGCTCTCTATAATCAGGACACATACATCATGATCCATTTGGCTTGGGTATCATTACCACTTGTGCAAAGTAAGAACTTTGGCTAGGCCTAATTATACCAGCCTCTAACATTTCAGTAACCATACACTCAATTTCACTCTTTTGGATATAGGGATGTCGATAAGGACTGATGTTAAGAGGAACACTGTCAAGAATTAAGTGGATAGCATTATCAAAGTCATGAATAGGTGGGATACCTTTGGGAATATCTTCAAATACCTTGGAATTCTTATTAATGACTCTTTGGAGACCTACGGAGATATGGAACTTTAAGGTTTGAACATATAATGAGCATAATTGTGCAACTACACCTTGATGTCCCTTTTTTAACAAATTTTTCATACCATTAGAACTTATCACCTTTCTTGGTTTTCCTGTTATACCATTTAACTCATATTCTTTTCCTTCCCATGAAAATTTCATGAAAAGTTTTTTAAAATCAAAATCCATTGTTCCCAATGATTGTAACCGTTGGACACCTAAGACAAGATCAGCACCATCCATTGGGATAGAAATCATTGGACTATTCAATACATATTCCCCCATCGCCAGATTGATATTATGGCACTTCCCTGAAAAATTTATAGTTCCTCCCTCTGCAATCATTACTTGAAACTCTAGTGCTGGATATACAAAGAAATTAAGAACTTCGGATAATTTAAAATGAATGAAATTATGAGTACTATCAGAATCAATCAACATTGTTACCTTCTTCTTTTTGATGTATCCTTCTATCTTGAGAGTTTGAGGAGTGCTAATTCCATCCAATGCATGACAAGAAATGGTGGGAGTAATTTCTTATGAATTAGCCTCATCTATTTCTTCTGAAGTCGCCTCTTCTTGAGATGCCTCCTCATATTTTAGTTCTTCCTCTTCACAATCTATGTAGAATTATTTATTCTCGTTGCACTTATGTCCCTTACTATACTTTTTGTCACAATTAAAGCATACTCCTTTTGCTCTTCTCGCGTATAGTTGTTGGGATGTCAACTTTTGTGGTGGTTTAGAAGAAGGAACATTATTTTCTCTATACATGTTGGAGAAGGCTTTTCTAGTAGTCATTGCCATATTTTTACTTTCAACCTTCCTTGCCATCATGAAAGCCTTCTCTAGGGATGATGGTTCAAAGAGACATACCTCATGTTGAATGTTATCTTTCAAGGTTCCAATAACGAGATCTAACAAATTATCTTCTGAAATATTCTTCACTCTGAGACTTAGCTACTGAAATTGCTTGATGTGCTCTGTAACTGGACCTTTTTCCTTGATATTTACCCACTAACTGAAGAAGGTGTTGCTATTTATAACCCCATAATGTGCAATCAATTCTTCTATGAATATAGACCAAGAGATAATCATAGTCCTTTTTGCATTCACAAAGCCATTGGTACCATACAAATTGATTAGGTTCTAAATACAAGGATGGAATAGTTACCTTTTGCATAGTGGGCACCTGGTGTAGATCAAAGAATTGCTCCATCTGAAAAATCCACGTGATTGAATCCTTTCCATCAAAATTTCTCATGTCATTTTTGGGGATAAAGTAGTTTCTTGGACATGAATTGAACCCATGATGTTATAGTGAATCAACAACTTTTGAGGACTTCAACTTCCTACTCTCCAATTGTTTTTCAATTTTCTCCAGACGTGACTGGAATAAGTCATCTATTTCCTCCTTATCCTCTTCTTGAGTAGATAAATGAGGAATAAATTTATATTTTATATCCTTCATCAATCCCTTCAAGTCTTGAAGATCTTCTTTTCTTGCCATCCCTTTGAGATCCTCTTTACTAGCCATCCCTTTGAGATCCACTTTACTATCCATATTCTTTTCCAACTTAAATAAGTCATCCATTTTCACATTTCCTTTAATAATATATTCCAACTTGGACACTCTAAAAGATATGTCTTCCATTTCATCATATGTCATGGATGATTCCTCTTTGGGTTTGAGTGGAGTCTGATTATTTCCACTTGCTTTTGGCGACATTTTTAAAAAGAATCATATATCACACCCTAGGGTTTACCACAAATAGTTCCTTCTACTAAAAACTATTCAAATGCAAAATGATGTACATTTTTCAAACCCTAATTGGAAGTCTGTTTTAGGGTTGACTTCTAACTAAGGTACAATTTGAATTTTGACTCCTATGGGTATAAACCTTAGGCCTTTGTTACCCTGATCTATCATCTTTCCAATGCCGCAGGTTTGACTTAATTTCGATGTGCCAACAAAATGTTAGTGCAACCAAAGCTTCTTATTTTTGGCCTATAGAGAAGAGCACACTTGTATTTTATGCCACGTGTCCAATATTTTGTGTCTGTATCTAAAACATCTACCAAATATACCCTAGTCCATATTCTTTCATATTCAACTAGTCTCACTCAATTTGGATCTCATATGCCTCAGATATGACCTTTTTCCCAAGAACACATGTTTTAGACTAGGTTTAGGACTAGTCAAAAACCCTAGATTCCTCTGCAGTTTTCTCCGAAACTGTAATGGATCAAGATCTGAATTTCAGACTGGAGATATTTTGGCCTATTATAGAAGTGGGGTATTAACCTCTATCTTTGAATCCTTATAGAAAAAAATTTGTAGAGTGCCAAGATGACTCGTTTTGTAGAAGTCAGTCCCAAGGAAATAGCTTTGATACCAAATGTTATGCAGCCAAGTCCCATAAATAGCATAACAAGAGTAGAAATAGACAATAAGAGAGTAATACACACCTTAACAATGAATAACAGAGATAAATATCAATCCTCTTCAAGGGGGGAACCTCCTTACACAATGTATTGAGTACACAAGACAAGATAAGATACTATGATGACTAAAATGAGAATATATCCTTCCTATATATAGGAGACAAAAGTGTACAATAAAAACTAATAGATCCATTAATAGACTCAAGACGACATAAATAATATGTAATGCACCACAATATGGGAATTAATGCACCACACTATATGGGGTAATGTGTCATCTTTAAGGGCTTAACACTATCACGTTCTCTCTCTCACAATCACATAAATCTCTTTTACAATGCCACAATACAATACACATTCATACTACAATGCCTTCCTTTTATAAAGGGAATGCCATGGGAAAATACCACGGGTTTCCTAAAACCATGGGCCCTTTGAGAACTTTAAAGCATTTAAACGTTTATGATTTCTTCTTGAGGAAGAAAACCCAGTTCATTTGAGTGAAATCATCTATGAAAAGTGCAAAGTTAGTATGTGAAGGATATGCACATATTGAAGGAATATGTTTTGAGGAAACCTTCACTCTAGTAGCTCGAATGGAAGCAATTATAATGTTTCTAGCCTATGTTGCTCCAAGAATATCAAAGTGTACCAAATGGATGTTAAATCAACCTTCTTGTATGGAGAATTGGATGAAGTGTACATAGAACAACCTGAAGGATTCTCTCTCAGAAAATAAGAACTTTGTTTGTAGGTTGAAAAAAACATTATATGGACTAAAACAACAACCAAGAGCCTGGTATTCAAGGATGGATAAATATCCATGACAACAAGGTTTCAAAAGGGGTAATATAGACAACAATTTGTACATAAAAGTCGAAGGTGAAGACATAACCATGATCGAGGTATATGTAGATGACATCATTTTTGAAAGCATTGATGACAACTTTAGTCAAAAGTTTGCAATGAACATGCAAAAAAAAAATTGAAATGTCCTTGCTTGGAGAATTGTCCTTCCTTTTGGGATTACAAATATCTCAACTAAAAGATGGCATATTCATCTCTCAAACTAAGTATATAAAGGAAATGTTGAAAAGATTCAATATGGAGGAGTGTAAACCAGTGTGTACTCCTATGATTACCAGATGCAAACTAAGTAAGGATGTGTCACGTCCCCTCCCCTCTACCTGTCGAGAGAGAGGGCACGACTACACTCTGTTGCTCTGTCAAACCGGGGAATCTAGCCCCATGAACATAATAATCAAAATGCATTGAGATAAAACATACAGATGCATAATATATGTACATACACTGGAAGAAAATCTCATTCAACACATTCATGTGTTCATAATAATTCTTAAATAAATACAGTTGCAGAAATTAAATACACGGTGAACACTTATCTTGAAAATGAGCTTCCACGCAACTAGTTATGTCGCTACAACATTCCACCCAACCATAGGCCAATGTGCTCATCAATCTCTCAGCACCACTGCCACCCCCGAGCTGGGCATGATTTCCACAAGGAACTAGGGAACAATAGGCTCACACCTAGCCAAAACATATCAAAACTCAACCAAGACAATCTACAGTTGGGTTTATCGGGATGCTAAGGCAATGTAAAGGTAGAATTGCTAATCTAGTGAGCTCAACCAAAGAGCTTGGGACACCTGCACCAGATCTATATAGCTTGGCATTCCACAATACCTACACACCCAACACAAGGAAGTATTCCCTTCACTGTTACACAGTCCCTCGGGCCATACCTTCCCTTCCATTGCTCTGCAGGGTGTGCATAGAAGATTTGCTAGCCCCTCTTGATCTGTCTGTGAGGTTCCTCTCTTCACTAGGTTTATCAAACCAATTCTAGGCCTCTTCCACTCCTAAGTCTTTTAGACCAAAACAAAGGTGCACACAACAACAAAATGCAAATGTTGGGTTTGTAGAAAAATGGTTTGGCAACCAAAATGAAATTGCAGATAGAGAAAACATCTTTGGGTGTGCAATACAATTTCAACAAATGTTCTTGGACACTACAAGATAAAAAACAACCTCTCCCTACCCCCAAATAGTGAATCTCTGCTACACATTCACTCAGCAATACAAAAACGAGTTTTCCCAGCCATAGAAATGAAGGTAATTGCAAGAAAAACGTGAAGGAAAATGCATAGCAAGATCCCACTGTGTGAGGAAAGGAAGAACGTGGGTGAAGAATGGAAAGGGAAGACATTTGTGGGTGATAACTTACCCAATGATTCAAAATATGTTTTTCCAAAAATGGGTGGCTTCCTCAATATGAATTTAACTGCCATACTCTTCCATCCCCGAGGCATTAACTACCTCAACCAATTTTTGGAAGAAATAAATGATCGGGCACAAAATACAAAATGGGTAGTTGACAGCTTTATGGGTTCTCCTATTGACATTTGGCTTTACCCTATTGGCTCAAGGGTTTGAATATTTTCCCTTCCTATTCCTTGTGAAATCATGCCCCCATCTCTTTGTTGCCTTAACATAGCTAGTTGTGGGTATGTTTTTTATTAATTGCATATTTACATGATGTATTAATTTATATTGTGCTTGGATAGCACGATAACCATCAGCATTGATTTTAATTGCCGATACATAAAACACTAAATCAATGGTGGGGCTTTGCCCTTTAGCTCCTCGTCATGATTTAATAACATTATTTACATCATATACAAATTTAATATAATGGGGTCAAAATCGAGATATTACAGGATGATGAAGCGAACAAGGTAGATTAAAAAATCTATAGGTCAATGATTGGAAGTATGCTATATGTGATAGCCTCTAGACATGATATAATGCAAGTTGTAGGTCTAGTCGCAAGATTTCAAGCTGCTCCAAAAGAAACCCATGTTCATGAAGTAAAGAGTATTTTCAGATACGTGAAAGGGACTCTAGATCTTGGATTATGGTATCCACGCAGTAGTGAACTGGCACTAGAAGCATACACAAATAAGTATTGGGAAGGAAGCATTGATGATAGAAAAAGTACAATCGAAGCCGCCTTTTTCTTAGGAAAGTTATTAGTTTCATGGCTAAGTAAGAAACAATCCTCAGTATCCCTATCAACTGCAGAAGTAGAGTACATTGTTGCAGAAGCATGTTGTGCACAAGCATTATGGATGAAGAAAACCCTAAAAGATGTACAAGTAAAATATGACCAGCCCATATCAGTTTTTTGAACCAATACTAGCATGATTAGTATCTCAAAGAACTCCCCGGATGCGGGTGATGAGTCACATGGTATTGCCAACAGATGCAACGATGACGGTTTCACAGGTGTTGGCACCTTGATTGAAGAGCCAAGGAATCAATAGCAGTTTGTGTCCTCAAGCACGACACGTACACCGCGGTCCCAGGATGAGATGGGTGAAATCATGGTAAGCTCCTCGCATGGGAGGATGGTGTGCTTCGCACATTTTAGCAACAATTACCAGGAGTAATGAACAAGGTTAATCACAAAGATATGCAGACCTCTACGGGAAGGAAGGATTCTAAAATGACAGGAAAATCCAGAAGGACAATTGCAGGGACGATCTCACACAACTGGGTTTGCATTGCCAAGTGATCTTGTTGGGTTCCATCGCACTACTTAACAAGAGAGCAGAGGGACTTAATTGCCACAGAAATTGTTGATAGAGTCTGGGTCAAGCACTCAGAGATAGGCAGGCACTGGGAGAAGCACTCGCACCTTCGCAAATTGCACAGAAGAAAGAGGAAGCGAAAGCACCTTCCTTGTAGGGCAATGGCAGACCCGACATTGGGGGATGAATATCAGTGGGAGCGTTTATTCAACAAGGAGACGCCTGCCCACATTCACCAATCCATTGCGGTTATGGAGGAAGAAATCTACGATGAATTCAAAGTGCGGCTGGGAGAGGGTGTGGTTATGTCTCACTACTGGCACCTTAAGTTAATTATGTCCCGCTCCATGGATGAGAGGGAAATCTATGCAAAGCTCATCCGTATCATGGTGGGAAAATTCAAGGAAGAAGCTGAGAGTAACCTTGACCACATGAATAGCCTGCTGCATCTCTCAAGACCTCCTTTTCAGCGCGTTTCGAAAGGTGAGGATGTGGCCATGGCGGATTCCAGTCAAGCGGATGAAGGTAAAGGACATGGACATGGTGCAACCGATGTGCAGGATGAGGCAGAATCTTCTCGGAGGTGCTAGGAGGTTGCACTCCTCTACTGCTAGTCGTTCTATTTTGCTATTCATTTTGTCATGATCTATTGGCTCGTGATCTTTTTTGTATCCATGATTGAGCTTCCAAGCTCTAAAGCCGAGTGGCTTTCATGCTCTCAAGGCTTTCCACCGTCTTTTGTATTTTGTATTTCCACCTATTTCTGTTTGGGGTTGGTTAGTAGACAATGATCTATCTCCATGTTCTAGGGAGCAATGCATGTAAATATTTTTAGCTTTTTTCAGTAATAGAATAGATCCTTCTTACTTTCAAAAAAAAGTATCTCAAAGAACTTGGTAATGCACTCAAAAACCAAGCACATCCCTATTAAATATCATTTTGTAAGGGAACAAGTTGTTGAAAATGTAGTCAAATTAGAACATGTAGATACAAAGGAGCAAGTCCTAGATATCTTAACAAAGTCGCTTCCTAGAGAAACCTTTAAGTATATAAGAAGGAAACTAGGAATAATCCTTGCCTCACAAATTGAGGTAAAATATGCCAGCTCCTAGTATTTGACGCAAAGACAGAATTATCTACGACATGGCACACCCGCAGCAGTGAATGCAAGGCCAAGGGGAGTCATCAAAGCATAAGATTCCTTTTCCATTGATATCAAAGGGAAAGAGAAAGAGAAAGAGACATCCCAATGATAGGGGGAGCAATGACAAAATAAAAATCCAAAAGAAACAAGATCGTGATCATAAAATAAGCCTTTTACGCACAAAAGTAAAGCTCACCTTTAGGGGGAGTTTATGACAGATGTTATCATGTAAGGCAATGTTGACATCAATGACAAACATGGAGGTTGTTGAACATGAATTTTCATTGATGTCAAAGGATCAGATATCAAAGGAACATATGTGAAAGGATCAGATCTCAAAGGATCAGGGGGATTTCTAAAAAGACATCATAAGAAGCTGAAGACTTTCGCGCACACAGGCAACTTGAAGAAATGCTTATGGATGAATGTGGAAGTCACATGAGAGCTAAGATCCCGCCATGACATTAGTCTGAAATGTGCATATAATTATACATTTAAAAAAATGAAAGTGGCACATATGCATAGTTACCATTTGTGAGACTTATGAATAAAGAAAGACAAACTTGTGTGTGAAAGCCCCACAAAGAAAATGGTATGTGGCACAAAGACTTGTAAAGGAAAAATATGGTTTATGAACCTATATGCAAAAGTACCACAAGAACTTTGGCATATTTTCACCATACACCACACAAGGATGAATTGCGATAAGTAGCACGCCGAAGCAGATCCTAACTTGTTGAAAATGAAAACCAATGGGGCATTATCCAAGGTTAAGGAACTTCACCAAATTGACACAACTCTTGATCCAAAAAGACTATAATAAAGCAAGAGGTGGATGTGGTATAGTAAGCTTATGAAGAATGAAGATCTGAGATAACTATTTGGACAATATTTGGAAGTATTTGGGGTATCAATGTCTCGTTGATTGCAGTAAGCATCTTTATGCAGCAAAGCCGAAGTGCACAAATTAATCAGTAATGAATATAAGTGCGCTAGATGAAATGGATACCAGTATTTTGGATTTGTGATGTTATTGCTCAGTAAAATATGTAGACCGTAAAACATCAAATGTGACTGAGATACAAACTCTATTTAGTCGCAGAACGCAAATCAGCTGAGAAGAAGCAAATTGTAGTAATTATCACACATCATTTTTTTGGGCAACTGCTTGTTTAGATGCAGATCAAAGAAGTTACAAGAGTTGCATATTGTGAAGACATTAACAAGGATAAGGTATTTCTATATTTTCATTTTTTCAATACAATATTATTTCATATGAGGGAGCTCGTGCGGGGCAAGGAGAAGGGAGTTGTAGCCTCCTTCTAGTCGGTGTCGAAGAATATAATCACGGTGTTGTAGCATCCTTTATGTTGGTGCAGCTAAAACCTAGAGGGTTGGAACCTTCTTCCAATTACAGCTGGAAAATATAATTGGGGTGTTGGAGCATCCTTTCTATTGGAGAAGATATAACCCAGGGGGTTGTAGCCTTCTTCCAGTTGGTGATGGAGAACACAGATGGAGGTTGGTTATTCCACTACCGGAGAGCATAGTTGTCCACAAGTCCAAGCTTGAAGCCACAAGTAGCAATTTGCGCAATTAGACATATATATTTTCAGGTCGGTGCCTGAAGTTTGCGAGTTAACATTCGTGCATGTTGAAGTTGTTGCAGGTCAATGCCATCGACCTGTAGATTGTACTTGGGAATCAAGTCAACACCTGAAATGAATGGGTTCTCATGTTTGGAAATTGTAATCTCTCTCTGATGTAATTATACACATATATTTATAGATATACAATTATTTTTCATATATATGTGCATTGTTGCATTTGTTATTGAGCAGTTGAAAAGTATTTTAATTAGTGAAAAAAATTCATAGATAAATAATATATTGTTAAGATTTTCAATGGTTATACAATATCTAAGAACATTTTAGAATCATAACATTATAACCATATACAAAAGGATCACTAAAAGAAAGACAAGCATGGCCACACAAAAGGACACGGAGATTTATCATGGGAAACCCTCACAGGGGAGAAAACCCAGTAAAACTTCCTCGACATAGACTTCAACCAAGTACAATTTAAGACCCAAATAATAAGACTTATAATATCCCAAGAATAATACTATATTGCTTCCTCTCCTCTAGATGGACTATTTCTTCTCTCTCTAGCGCAACTGCTTGAGTTCCATGTGTTTTTCTTGTGTCCAAGTGATTAAGGTGCCTCCCTTATTTATACTGATCAATGGAGAGGTCTAATAACCTAACAGGGCCGACTTACCTTGGGAGACTCAAAATTAGATTTTAATAATACTTTTGTGGGTACTACTGACCTAACTTACAAGGGAGGTTTTACCTCAAGACTTTACATGACCAATTACATCAATGACATCCATAATCAAAGGAACAACATCTCTGGAAGGGGTAATAACAATAATAATACAAAATAGAATATCTTCCACAGTTACATTTCTTTAACACTCCCTCTTAACAAGGAAGGTATTCTATAACAAAACAATACATATGTACAACTGACTGGTAATTCTATACATCATAGGAAGTTTTCACAACTACACCAACATTACAATTATCCGTGGAATATCACCATCACAAAGCATCACATCTCGATCATCACATCACGAACATATTCGTATGAGCATCATATCTTGACACATCATCACAAGCATTGCATCTCGTCGCATCATCATGAGCATCACATCTCAGGTATCCTTATATGAACATCACCTATAACACAACATCACAACTTAATGCAAAATCATCCACAACATTAAAAAATACTTGATCATCCGCAAATGAATGCAGGACCACAATGTCCACAAATGAATGCAGGACCACAATGTTCGCAAATGAATGCAGGACCCCAACGCCCACAAATGAATGTAGGACCACAATGTTTGCAAATGAATGCCATACCACAACGTCCGCAAATTAATGCAGGACCACAACGTCTGCAAATGAATGCCAGACCACAATGTCTGCAAATGAATGCAATACCACATCTCGTTGGGATCTTCCTATTGAATATACGACCAACCTTCCTAGGATCTTCCTTGTGAGGATTCCACCAACCATGTTGGGATCTACCCTTAGTGATACAACCAATCATACTAGGATCCACCCTCAGTGATGTCACCAACCATATTGTGATCTACCCAAGAAGATATGACCAGGTTCTCTATACAGTGACCAAACCACTAGGCTCGTTATTCTTTTCATGTACATCCACAACTTGTTCCTCTGTAGGAACATATTCGAGCTTCACGACTCCTCTCTGCACCATATCCCAAACTTTATGAAACACTAGGTTCTATGCAACTTTGGTTGGCACAATAAATATCGGTCACATCTATCTCTACATCAAACAATCCTGCCATATTGCTTCGCTATAGGCTGAATCATGCTACAATGTACTCATCCTCGGTTGTACTAAGGGAAACACCGGTTTGTTTTCTACTAAGCCATGAGATCATACATGATCCCAAACTAAAACATCATCCCAAGGTGCTCTTTCTAGCACTTCCTCTTTGCATCTACAATGAGTCTGTCCTCTCCTGTCAGGTCACCGGCATATACCAGTCTTTCGCATTCAACCTTAAAGTAAAGGTTGGAACCCACTTTACTCTTGGTAGACCCTTAGTCCATTAGGAAGTTGTCCATCCTGTGGTACCATTTCAAACTCAAATATTTTCTGCAGTCACTCCCTCTAAAGCAGAGCATCATCCTCCCTCTGAAGCAAAGCATCATCCTCCCTCTGTATTTTGTACTCTATGTATCGAAACATTTTGTATTGGAGTGACTGGTAGCATCCTCTGCTACTGATCTTCTATGTATCCATCTCAGGTCACTGGATACCAAGATCCTTTAACTTGAACTTTGTTGAAAAGTTCCTCTTGCACCCATCTGTGAGCTTGTCGTCCTCTGTAGGCTTCCATCTTCAACCTTGTATCAAGGGTTAAGATATTCATCACTCTAGGTGATCTTCAAGCTCCTCATATAACTGGATGTCCTTATCCATGGGTTCCATGTGGTTCTCTACTCGATATACACTTCTACTTCACTAGAGAAGTGTGTTTGGTCAATGGAGTATGCCATGCCATAGTCTACACCCTCTTTCTGAGAGAAACCACGAACCTTGCTTTGTATCCCTTGATTTTTCCATCCGTTGCATACTTGATCTTGTATATCCACATAGAAGACACTACAAACTTCCCTTTAGGTCTTGGAACTGCATCCTAGAAATCATTCCCCATGATCAACTGGTATTCTTTGATCATAGTCTTCTTCCATTTTTCCTTGGCTACTTCTTCATATTTAAATGTAGTCATTACGGAGTAGAAGATTGAAGATTGTAAGAAGGAGCTGCGTTGGAAAGTCGAAAATGTAAGAAGGAGCTACTTCTTCATATTTAAATGTAGTCATTACTTCTTCATAGCTGGAAGGATTTGCATCAATGATGTCACTCAACAGTGCTACATAACTAGAGTGTATATGGGTCCTCGTACTTTTGTTGGAAGTCATATCATACTTTTCTTCATCTTAAGGTATCTCTCATTCCCAAGATGGTCTTCATCTCTCGAGGTGGATCTACCACTCCCTTTAGGTCATATCATGATTCTTATATTCTTTTGAATCTCTGTATTCCGCCACTATGTCTCTGACCCTGGGAGCTTCAGGTTCATCTTCATGTATGTTTATTGGAATGAATCTTCTAACTGAACTATCGTCACTTGTTCTTTGGAACAAATGTCATCCTTATTTTCTTGTAGGTGATTGTACACAATCTTTCCTACAAGTCAAATACATCAACTGCATGGTTAGAAACATTTCATAATATTCAAGACATATTCATAATGAAAAAATATATAACCATGCAACTATTTTAGCCAATACAACATTCATCCATATCCCGTATACATAGAAAATTTATAGATGTCTTCCATCTCTACCATAACATTATTGAGATTGTGCACTAATCCCAATATGTCAGCAAATAGGTTTCATTCTAGATAAGTAGCAATGGAATGTTGTATAGCTTCATAGGCCACTTACCCATCACATGAATATTAGTAGTATATTGTTAATTAATGCAAACGTTCTATCATGCATAATACATTTCCTTGAACACATATGTATGTACATAACTAAACAATGTCATTCAAGCAACTATATATATAGGAAATGACAATTCAAATACTTATATTTGTTTGTTTGGTATATTTCATCTTGATACTGGAGCCTTCTACTTCATCATTTGATTCTAGGAAACTGTGTACCGGTTCCGAGTGTCACTAACTACATTCCTTCTTATCCAATGTTGAAGTGGATAAGAGTATGATATTTATCTTCACCAGTAGAATTCATATTCCTCATCACTTGAGGAATCATCCTTTTCTTCTCTGAATCTTCTATTAGTTAGTTCATCATCTTCAGCGGTGTGAGCATGATGTCTTTTCTTGTTTGACTTCTTGTTGAAGGAGCCACTGTATCTGGGACAATCTCTAGAATAGTGTCCCTTCTCATCAAAAGTGTAGCATCGAATGTTGAACGAATCTCTTCTGAATTCCTTTTGTCTTTTGTTGTGATGATGGTCCACCTTCTTTCTATGATTTCTTTTGGAGTGAATTGTGAGAGCTTGATCTACAGTTGCTCCCATCTTCTCCTCTCTTGTTATGAGCCAAGCTTCTTCTTGTGTGCATTCTTCCCATAGCCTACTGAAAGAGATCAGTTTCATTCTTGCACATATTCTTTGAATGAATGAATCCCATGAACTTGGGAGGCCATTCAAGGTTGTCATAACAATCTATCATTCTTCCACATTCTCTTTGACTAATTCAAGTTGTTCCTTGATTTGAGCAACCCTTGAGAAGTAAGATTGAATGCTTTCTGACATTTGCATCTTCACATCCTTGAGTTGCGTTCTCAAGGTCATCTTCTTGTCGATGTTCTTTCCTTCATACAAGTTGGTCATTGCATCAAACATAACCTTGGGAGTCTTCAAGCATGATACATGTGAGATCCAATGGAGATGGAAATAATCCTCTTGGCTTTGACTAAGCCCTTCTTGTGCTTTGTCTTCATCTCCCTCTGGATTTGCAACTTCTTTTTTGTCATATTTCTCCAAGTCATACTTCTTTAGGTATGACAAGCACTCTATACTTCCATGTTTGAGAGTTCTTGGCTCCTTCAAGCTTGTCCTCAAGCTTGGTACTGTTTGTCATCATGATAAAAAATGAGAATCTCAAATGGAAATAGAGAGGATAGAACTTACCGATGAGATTGGTTTAACTTGATGCTTGTTTGAAAGCTTTTCTGGAAGACTGCTTCTGGTGGACTTAGGGTTTGACATATAAATCCTAATTTTTCAACTTAGGTATCTTTCAGATCTGATTGGATAGAAATATGTGCCTTCTCAAGGAGAGCCGAGGAGCATATTCATTTTCTCAAAACTGTAGACAAAACTACAAAATATCTGATGCCCTAGTTTTCCTCGACAGTAGTGTTAGGTAAAAAATTGAAAATACACATAATGAGAAAATTCTTCCATAGAAATATGTTCCCTCCTAGGGCGATTTTGATAGTCCTTTTTCAACTGATCGATGTAGGGAAGTGCCTGAAAGAGGAACCCCTAGTTTCTTCAATTTCTTCTACATACTTACCTGATATTGTTTCTATTGTATCTCTACAATTCCTGCTCCTCTGGGTCTAAAACATCGTCATGAGATAGCTAGATCTGTGTTCTTTACAACCCCATAGGTTACAACAGAATTGGATTCACCAGGTGGGACTTATGCGAATTTTCCCAAGGTGGCTTATTTGAGGGTTGTTCAGAATAACGAATTTGTATGGACTTCCATGTGTCACTATTTCACCTTCGAGGTCTGAAACTAGGACCATAGAAACTAAATTCTGTGACCTATCTGCAACATCTTGCAAAATTTGATTTGTACCTTCCTAGCCCAATATATAGCAATTATCTATAGGTCTCCTGTTTGAGATTGAATTCTGGAGAAGGATGGAACCCTGATTTGGAGGAATCATATCTCCTAAAGTATAGAGAATATGTGGCTCAAATTCATACATGGGGTACAACAAGATTCCATATTCGTACTGTCAAAGTTTCGGCACCTAAGCCTTATCCAATATCAAGTTATAGTGAAAGTACCAAGATGACTAGGTTTTATCTTCTAGGGTTTTCAAGCATGAAACCCTAATCTTTAGTAGTCGCCATTGTAGCGGTATTTTGACTGTACAAAGAATTCTTTTAGGGTGGCTCTGATACCATGTTAAAATTTTCAATGGTTATACAATATCTAAGAACATTTTAGCATCATAACATCATAACCATATACAAAAGGATCATTGAAAGAAAGACAAGCATAGCCACACAAAAGAACACAAAGATTTATCCTGGGAACCCCTCGTGGGGGAGAAAACCCAACAAAACTTTCTTGATATAGACTTCAACCAAGTATAATTTAAGACCCAAAGAATAAGACTTATAATATCCCACGAATAAGACTGGACTACTTCCTCTCCTCCAGATGGACTGTTTCTTCTCTCTCTAGCGCAATTGCTTGAGTTATGTGTGTTTTGCTTGTGTCGAAATGAGGAAGGCGCCTCCCTTATTTAAATTGACCAATGGAGAGTTATAATAAAACAACAGGTCAGACTTACCTTGGGAGACTCAAAATTACATTTTAATAATACTTTTGTGGGCACTATTGACCTGACTTACAACGAAGGTTTTACCTCAAGACTTTACATGACCAATTACATCAATGACATCCCTAATAGGAGGAACAACATATTTGGAAGGGGTAATAACAATAATAATACAAAATAGAACATCTTACGCAATTACGTTTCTTTAACATATACATATATGCGCAATTACTTATTCCACCCCTCTCAATAATAAGATAAATCCAACAATTGGGATCAGAGCGGGTGTCTTCACTAACATACTAACATTTGGAAGAAGGATCCAGTGCAAATATGATGAAATTAAAAATGCTTCCTAAAACCATGAAGGATGCACAAGAAGACGGACAACTAGCTAAAGTATATTTTGAAGGAGAAATAATCAGTGCTTTATAAGAATTAGAAAAATCCAAGAAGAGGAACACAATTACAAAAGAAAGGTGCCCTCTCCTTAGAACATCAACCATATGCAACCAAGAAGATCTTGACCCACAAGGTACCAACCACTTTTCATAGGAAATTACTTTTGTTGTAGAAATTTTGGTCACAAAGGAGTAGACTGTAGAGCTCGATATAAGAATTATCCTAAAGAGAATAGATCCACCTATAAAAGAAATGATGTTGAAACAAAGTCTAAAGCCTCAAAGGAAGATTTAAATCCCTTCGGTCCCTTAAGCACAAAATGTGAATGCCAAAGATGCGGGAATCATAGACATGTGACCAAAGATTGAGAAAATAAATATTCACTACTCGGGATGAATGGAAGGATCATAACTCAAAAAAAGTATGGCAGAAAAAACTCAATCAACCAAGTCAAGAAGGATGCAGGCTGGCGCTACATGCATAGAGAAATAAAGTTCAATGGTATATTGACAGTGGGTGTTCCAAACATATGACAGGAGACAAAGGAAATTTCTTAAATTTCAAAGAATAAAGAGGAGGAAATATATATATTGGAGACAATGGATTAGCCAAGATCATAGGAAAGGGCATGTTCACTCTTGGAAACCAAATAATTAAAGCAAATAATGTTTTGTTAGTTAAAAATATGAAGAATAATCTTATCAATGTGATTCAAATGTGCGACCAAGGACATACTCTCACCTTTGACTCAGAGAAATGCAAAATAAAGGATAGAAACATAGGCAACTTAGTGGCAACCGCAACTAGAACTTCAAACAATGTTTATATACTGGATGAAAAGGAAGAAAAATGCTTCCTAAGGCAAGTGGATGAAAGCTAGCTTTGGTTGGCACATACGAAAGGGACATATCAACTTTGACAATCTTGTCATTATTAGCAAAATACAGGCCGCAAGGGACATCCTAAGAATCACAAATCCTTTACAATCAACCTGTAGACATTGTCAACATGGAAAAGATACAAGAGTAAGTTTTAAGACAAAAGAATACATTACATCAATACCGTTGGAGTTGGTACATACATATATGTGTGGACCTACCGAAACCAAAGGGTTAAAAGGTGAACGCTACTTTACACTTTTCATAGATGGTTTCACTCGAATGACATGGGTTTTCTTCCTTAAGAATAAATCAAAAACATTTGAATGCTTTAAAGTTCTCAAATAATTTGTTGAAAATGAAACAAATCAAAAAAATAAATGCTTAAGATCAGACAACAGTGGAGAATACACTTCCAGTGAGTTTGAAGACTACTGTGAACAACATGGAATCAAGAGACAATTCTCAGCAACTAGAACGCCACAACAAAATGGAGTACCTGAAAGAAAGAAAGAAAACAAAACTATGAAAGAAATGGACATAACCATACTTAATGATTCCAAGCTTTCTAACATCTTTTGGACGCAAGTTGCTCATACTGCTACCCACATTTTAAACAAAGCACAAATCGAAACAGACAACAACATGACTCTGTATGAAATCTGGAAAGGGAGACCTCCACTGTTAAACATTTCTAAATTTTTGGAAGTAAGTACTATATAAAAAGAAATGATGAGAGTCTTGGAAAATTCGATTCAAGATCTGACAAAGGAATTTTTCTAGGGTATGTCATTGGAAGTAAGGCATACACATGTTATAATCTAATTTAAAGAGGATAGTTGAAAGTTCAGATGTAAAAATAGATCAATAATTCAAATACAACAAGATATAAGATTATGATCAACCTATGCTTGAACAAATCACAGAAGTTGCACATAATGAAGAAATGACCATTGAGCAACAGGGCAATTTGCTTCAAGAAATAACAATGAAAATAAGTCGACCTGATACAAAAAATCCTTCTATATTTGTTCAAAAGAATCACTCAAAAGATCTAATTATAGGTGATAAAATCATGGTGTAGAAACTAGGCGAATACTCTTGAATGATGGCACTGAACAAGTACATTTTTCGTTGATGCCTTAGATAGAACCAAACAACTTTAATGAAGCCAAAACTGATGAGCACTAGGTCAAGGCCATGGAAGAAGTACTGAATTAAATTAATAAGAACCAAACTTGGGAACTTGTTCCAAGACCCAGAGACAAGAATGTTATAGGGACCAAATGGGTCTTCTGGAACAAATTGGATTAGGAAGGAAAGATTGCAAGGAACAAGGCAAGGTTAGTATATAAATGATATGCACAAATTGAAGGAATAGATTTTGAGTAAACCTTCACTCTAGAATCTTGAATGGAATGAATTAGAATGTTTTTATCCTATGCTTGCTCCAAGAATACCACAGTACACAAAATGGATGATAAATCAACCTTCTTGAATAGGGAATTGGAAGAGAAAGTGTGCATAAAACAACCTAATGATGCGCTATCTCAGACAATAAGAACTATGTTTGTAGGTTGAAAAAGGTATTATATGGACTAAAATAAGCACCAATAACCTATTATTCAAGGTTCGATAAATATCTATGGCAAGAAGGTTTCAAAAGGTGAAATGTAGACAACAATTTGTACATAAAAGTTGAAGGTGAAGACATAACCATGATTGAGGTATATGTAGAAGACATCATTTTTAGAAGTAACGATGACAACCTCATTCAAAAGTTTTCCACAAACATGCAAAAAGAATTTGAAATGTCCTTGCTCGAAGAATTGTCCTACTTTTTGGGATTGCAAATATTTCAACTAAAAGATGGCATATTCATCTCTCAAACTAAGTATACGAAGCAAATGCTTAAAAGATTCAATATGGAGGAGTGTAAACTAGTGTGTGCTCCTATGATTATTGGCTGCAAACTAAGTAAGGATGATGAAGTGAACAAGGTAGATCAAGAACTCTATAGGTCAATGATTGGAAGTCTACTATATGTGATGATATCTTGACCTGGTATAATGCAAATTGTAGGTCTAGTCGCAAGATTTCAAGCTGATCCAAAAGAAACACATGTTCAAGCGGTAAAGAGAATTTTTAGATATATGAAAGGGACTCAAGATCTTGGATTATGGTATCCACACAGTAGTGAACTGACACTAGAAGCATACACATATGCGTACTGGGAAGAAAGCATTGACAATACAAAAAGTACAAGTGAAGCCGCCTTTTTCTTAGTAAAGTGCTTAGTTTCCTGGCTAAGTAAGAAGAAATCCTTAGTATCCCTGTCAACCGTAGAAGCAGAGTACATTACCGCAAAAACATGTTGTGCACAAGTATTGTGGTTGAGGCAAACCCTCAAATATGTCCAAGTAGAATATGACCATCCCATATCAGTTTTCTACGATAATACTAGCGTGATCACTATCTCAAAGAATCTGGTAATGCACTCAAAAACCAAACATGTCCCTTTTAAATATCATTTTGTAAGGGAACAATTTGTTGAAAATGTAGTCAAACTAGAATATGTAGATACAAAGGAACAAGTCACATATATCTTTACAAATCCGCTTCCTAGAGAAACCTTTGAGTATCTAAGAAGGAAACTAGGAATAATCTCTGCCTTAATTGAGGCAAAATATATCAGCTCCCAGTATTTGACGCAGAGACAAAATTATCTGCGACATGGCATACCAGTAGTAGTGAGCATAAGGTCAGGGGGAGTCAACAAAGAAAAAGGTTCCTTTGCCATTGATGTCAAAGGGGGAGAGAAAGAGAAAGATAATTCCCAATGACAAGGGGAGAGAAAGAGAAAGATAAATTTTAATGACAGGGGGAGAAATGAAAAAATAAAAAGCCAAAAGAAACAAGAGCATGATCATAAAAGAAGACTTTGACGCACATAAGTAAAGCTCACCTTCAGGGGGATTTTATGACAAGTGTTATCACATAAGGCCGTGTTGACATCAATGAGAAAGGGGGAGATTGTTGAACATGAATTGTCATTGATGTCAAAGGATCAGGTATCAAGTACCAGATGCGAAAGGATCACATGTCAAAGTATCAAGGGGATTGCTAAAAGAACATTAGAAGAAGCCGAAGACTTCCTCATACACAACCGGCTTGAAGAAATTCTTATGGAATAATCTGGAAGTCACATGGGAGCAAAGATCCCACCATGACATTGGTCGCAAATGTATATATAATTATACATAAAGAAAAATATTGAAAATGGCACATATGCGCAGTTACCATTTGTGAGACTTATGAATAATGGAAGACAGACATGTGTGTGAAAGTCCCAAAAAGAAAATGGTATGTCGTACAAAGACTTGTAAAGGCAAAATATGGGTTAGGAACCTATGTGCAAAAGTCCCATAAGGATGTTGGCATATGTGCACCATACACCACACAAGGATGAATTGTGATAAGTGACACACCAACGCAGATCCTAACTTGTTGAAAATGCAAACCAGCGGGGCATTATCCAAGGTTAAGGAACTTCACCAAGTGTACACATCTCTTGAGCCAAGAAGACTATGAATAAGCAAGAGGTGGATGTGGTAAAGTAAGCTTGTGAAGAATGAAGATCAAAGATAACTGTTTGGAAAAGCTTTAGAAGTATTTGGGGTATCAATGGCTCGTTGATCACAGTAAGCATCTTTATGCAGTGGAGCCGAAGTACACAAATTAGTTAGTGATGAACATCAAATAAGTGCACTAGTTGAAAATGATGCCTATATTCTGGACGTGTGATGTTCTTACTTAGTAAAAGACATAGACCACATAACAACAGATGTGACTAAGATGGAAAATCTATTCAGAAACAGAACGCAGATTAGCTGAGAAGATGCAGATCACAGTAATTATCACACATCGTGTTATTGGGCAATTGTATGTTTAGATGCAGATACTCACACATAGATCGAAGAAGTTACAACAATTGCATATTGTGAAGACATTCACAAGGATAAGGTATTTATGTATTTGCAGTTTTTCAATACAATATTATTTCATATCAAGGAGATCGGACAGGGAAAGGATAAGGGGGTTGCAACCTCCTTCTAGTCGGTGCTAGAGAATATAATTAGGGTGTTGTAGCATCCTTTCTGTTGATGCAGATAAAACCCAAAGGGTTGGAGCCTCCTTCTAGTTGCAACTATTAAATATAATTGGGGTGTTGTAGCATCCTTTTTGTTGGAGCAAATAAAACCTAGGGGGTTGTAGTCCCCTTCCAGTTGGTACTAGAGAACACAAATTGAATTTGGTGCTTCCACAATCGAAGAGCGTAGTTATCCACATGTCATACCTTGAAGCCACAAGTCATAGTTTATGCAGTGAGACATATATTTCTTCGCGTTGATGCCTAAAGTTTGCGAGTCAGTGCTCGTGCAAATTAAATTTGTTGCAGGTCGATGCCAACAACTTGTAGATTGTACTTGGGGATCACGTCGATACGTGAAATGAGTGGGTGCTCATGTTAGGAAATTGCAATTTATCACTGATGTAATTATACACCTATATTTATATATTTAGAATTATGTTTTAGATATCTATGCGTTGTTGCATTTGTTATTGAATTGCATAAAGGTCTTTTTATTTGGTGAAAATTTGTCATATATAAATAATATACATATCTGTGCAATTACTAATTCACCACCACCTCTCAGTAATAAGATAGATCCAACTGGATAAACCCTAGATTCTTCAGGGCACAAGGCCAATAAACAATAGGGCTTGAATCCATTACAACAATATTCTCATTAGGATCTCAACATGTCACTTAGGAAATCGAATATGAGTGGGGAGGATAATACACCATCCCACAATCACTTGGGTTAGATCCAATTGAGAATTAAAATGCTAACTCTTATTATAATTACTATTATGATTATAATTGAAGGGTGTCAAGTGCAAGTTAGGGGGGGATCATCATCATCTATGAGGGAACTAAGAGGTAAATTATGCTTGAGGGGTTGGGATTGGGATTGGGACTATGAGGGACAATGAAGCTAAGTGATTCGCCCTATACAAATGCCTCTTGCTCCTCAAGGCCCAAAGGATTCATGTGGTGACAATCATGGGAGATTATATGGTCACGCTAAGAGAAATTATAAACAAATATATCCTAAGAGACCAAACCATTTACTCTTTAATTACTTGGTAGACAATTCAAGGGTGAAACAACCACTAGTTATGAAGCAACACCATTTCACTATTATAATCATTTGCTTTCTTTGTGAGATTAGGTACGTGAAATTTCAATGTGGTGAAAAGCATGGGTGAATAGTGAGGGATAGATGTATTTTTGTGTGGCCCTTCCTTGTTTTGGTTCTAGATACTTCAACAGTGTAGTAGAATGCTTAGCTACATCCTTTATGGGGTGCAAATGTTCATAAAAGGATTGAAACACGTGTGCTTGTTGTTATAAGCAAAATCCCTTTTAGGACTACCTAATGAATGACGTATCATTATAAAGGTATTGAAAATTACTTCAAATATGTCAAGTTATAAATTCGATTTGATGCTACCACCTACTAATCCATTTACTTAGAAAACCCACTAGGTAAGCTACTTGGACCACATCCTTGAAACTAGTTCAAAGACTTGTGGCATCTCTAAGTGAGTCATTCAAGCTCAAAATGGGGAAAATGATATGGTTTTGGAAAGGTATCAAGGTAAGTTACAACATGGAAACTCTAAATTTTAGATTTAGTGCCCAAAAATAGCACTTTTTAAGTTGTGAACCTCTATCGTCAAACTATTGCCTTAAAACCAGTCCTAATTTTGTCAAAGTTCACTCTCAATAGTTGGGGGTAAAAACCAAGCATAAGTTATACCATCAGAAAGGTCTCAAATATCCCTACATCAATACCCAACCCAAATTTCTCCATGGGCCTGATTCATAATACACTTTTATCAATAAAGTCATGACCCTTAAATTTGACCCCCCAAGAGACGTGCAACTTGGGCACTTTGTAAATTGGGCATATAAATTTGTTGTTAGGAAAGTAAGGGATCATTGGAAAGATTGTTTTGAGCACTACATGGTACAACCATTGGATTTTTTAATGATATAACATAATACTTTTTATATTTCCTATGAACTGGCTCATGTGGAACTCACATAGTGACAAATGGAATGTGTCAACATTGAAATTTTTGCAAAGTGTCCTCACATCTAACAAAATTCAACATGATCAACCTCGACATGTACTTTGTTGATATAGTAGGGTCTTGAAGCTCAAAAATAAGTTGATAATACCAACCCCCCAAAAGGACAAAACATTAGGAGCATGAAACAAGTCAAACAAGGCTAGATTTCTCAATTTTTATCCATTAGTGTGGGCGTCTTGAAACTCTTTGAGATCCTCTCAGTTTCACCGTTAAATATTACATCAATTATGCAAGATGCCATGCCATTTATGCAAGAATGTGATAAGTCTCTACTAAAATATATTCTAAATGTGATATTTAGTTAGGATGAAAAAATAGTTATTCATGAGTTGAACACAAAGAACCTTAGATGCTTGCATCCATATGTGGTTTTAATGTAGTGAGCCCATATTTGCTTCATGTAGTATTTTCATACTTTGTTGTTCAAAATCCACCCGTCTTTAATGATAGATATCATATATAATTTCATATTGAAACCCCTGCTTACAACTAGAAATGCAACTAATATCTTTAAAAAACAAGGTATGCTTATATCAAGCCATCAAGTACTGCAATGAACTAAAAAATAGTACATCAAACAAATAAGGAAAGGCCACATGATTTCAATAATAACAAAGCACGTTGTAATACTCCTTTAGATTAAATGGATATAAACCACAAAATAAAGTTGGGGGGTGAGCAATTGCAAAATGGCATACATTACTTGTTAATGATGAGACTTGTAAACTTGATGCCTTAATTTGAAGGATATTGAAATTACTAATGTAGTCACCCTCAAAAGACATAAAAAGTGCACAAACACCTTTGAGGGGCAATAAAAGGGAGCCCTTGCCTAGCTAAGGTAGGAAGAAGTTGCTCAACTTGTTGCATGAAGTGCATCAAAACCTGCACAAGGAAGTACCAATAGTTCCCGCTTCTTAATGAAAATGGGTTGTTGCACCCAAAAGAGATAGAGACAACATTATCCATGTCTCCCTTATGTCTTTACACCAAACTTGAATACAACTAAAATTGTTCACAATGCTTTGCGAAATAACAAAGGTACCACACACACACACACACACACACACACACACACACACACACATATATATATATAGATATATAGTACACAACACCAAAGATAGGTGCTTGCAACGTCCACGCAAAACCCCCCATGTATTCTATGAGGAACGTGGGAAGGTTGGATATTGTAACTATGAAGATGGCTCAACAAGAGCATCACACACACACACACACACACATATCATGTGGTTCATGGCACCAATGCTCTCTACATCCATGAAAAATACCCTAGTATTTTGCGAGGAATGTGGGAAGATCGAATATTGCCGCAACGAAGGTGGCTCAACAAGAGCATCAAATATGTCCATTAAGGGCTCAAACATGCCACTTATAAGGATTGAACCTGGGCGGGGAGGGCACCAATCATTCCTCCAAACCACCCAAGCTACGTCTAATTGATGAAATTTAAATGTGGTAATATGTTTATATTATCGTTATTATCCAAAGTGACCTCTTCCTTATTCCCCAATGATTTAACCAAGACTTGGCATCTGTATGCCAACCTGAATTAAATCACAAGTGATTTTGACTAGAGTTTAAAGTAAATCTTAGAAAACTTCTTCTTTTTTACATTGTTTATCTTATTCTTATACATTAAATACCTAATCATAATTAGACTATTAATAAGAAAAAAGACTCACTTTATAAAAATAATAAAATACAATATATATTTAATATATTTTATAAGTTTATTTTATTTTATTTTATTATTTATACAACACTTTATACATTTATAAAATATTTTTTAATAAATATAAATAATTCATAGGTTCGTGTGGCAAATAGCCTTGAGATATTATGCAACCCACCTAGAACTGAAAAATAAATATTTTTATTTATTTGAGAAAACATTATGTTAAAAATTATTGTAAAGTTTTTATGACCAAGTTAGTCAAAGATGATTGTAATTGAATATTTTACTTATTTAAATAATTAAATGAAGAGACACCTATCCAAAGAAGACTGTAGAATAGTGTTCACTGACCCACTAGGAGGAATGAGTAGCTGTAGAAGGCTAAATGACAAGTGGCAGCACGAGCATTTCACTTTCTATCTGTTGCAGGAGGCAAAATCCCTAAAATTGTGGTCATGTTCATTGAGAAGAGGAACTGAGAAGGTGTCTCATTTAATTACAAAACTAACCCAAAGACCTAGGCAATCTTATAAATACCATCGATTTGAGCAAAAGACTCATTACATTCTATTCCGAATGATTAGACCATTGTGAATTGCTGCAAACTGAAAAGTTAGGCACACAAGAGGAATTCAGTGAGGGGATAGCTAAAGTGAAATTGTTGAGAGTTAAGTCTGCTAGTGAGTTTGCCAAGTTGCAAAGATTTCTATGTGTTTTGTTACACAACCTATTCATCTTGGTGGTTTAGTGAACATACTTGGGGTCCTAAAGCAAGTGATATTGGCTGCTTTCAAGAGACGGTTGGGAGGAACAATCTTCTTTGGGTGTTTGTCCCTCTTCTGCAATTATCCAGGTTCTAAGCTATTTGTTTATTATCTGTAAAATTACTTCATATCTTTATTGCACGTTTAGAAATGTTAAGGATTTCTCTGAACTAAGTAATCATTACTGAATTAGGAATAGGTTAGCAAGATCTTATGTTCTAAGTATTATTGTAAAGGATGCTACAATTTTTTTCCTTCCATAAAGTTAATGGCAAATGGTAGATTATAGTAGAATTCTCTGTTCATATTACATAAAATATTAACAGTTTTTTTTATTTTAAAGTTTATAGTACAGTTTTTCCTAAAAGCTTCATTTCATAACATTCATAGATTACTGTAATCATTGCTAAGTAAACCTTGAAATCAAATTAACTCTTATCACTTATTATTTAGATGATAGAATTGTTTAGGATAGTACAATTTTCAAATGCTTGAAATCACAAGTTCTCTATCTAACATTGAGATTTAGGGACATAGTTACAACTAAAAGGTCCCTACTAATATGAACCTTACTAAAGGTCTATTATAAAGACTAACATTCTTATTACAATCGAAAGGCTTAAACATCTAGAGAAGTAAACTAGTGTTAAGAAACTCAAAAATAACTTACATGGAAATAAAATAAAAACTCCACAGGATATATATATGTGTGTGTGTGTGTGTGTGTGTGTGTGTGTGTGTACATGTATGT
>LPNX010923610.1:1062507-1121252 GCA_001517045.1 Pseudotsuga menziesii
AAACTTTAGTACTATAAAAGGAAACAAATATTTATAACCTGGAGACATACGATTGATAAGGATGACAGATAAATCCTACTAGTATTCACTATTACGACCTAATGGCCTTTTTTATTTAAATAAACAGTTATAGCCGATAAACTATAAAACGTTTCCAAGATTTAAGTTAGGGTTTTTCTTTTTTTAATCTTTTTAAAATATGGTAAACTAAACCCTCACTAAAGTTCACAATATATATTAATATAACAAGTTAATATTATATAGTTTACACAGGTCATGGGATCAAAGCCTGCCAAGGCTATTCAGTCAAAACCAAATTTTAAACCTACAACATTATCAAACTCCAAACATAAGAAGGTCATAGCCAAAAACTTAGCTATTTCCTTACGTAATAGAAGAATTGCTTTAAATCAAGAGTTTGAATCCTGTAAAGGGAAAGCGTGTCAATAAGAAATCAATTATTTACCAGGTAGTCCATAACTTATCTTCCAGTTGTAAACCTCTTGTGAACTGACCCAAAAGCTATTAATAAACCAGACACTTTTCTAACAGAGTAAGAATTGATATTGTTCAAATAAAAATTGCAACAGCCTTACGCCTTCATCATTTTACCCAGCTAATGAATTGCTAGCTCATATACAAAACATCATAAGCATTTTAATTAAACGATTTCGGGATCACAATGGCCTCACGGCTTAATTGCATGATTTACAAATACAGTGAAACCCTCATGGGGAATTATATACAGAAACAATTTACAAGTTTAGAGAAATAAACAAAATACAAACGATGTAGCCAAAGCAAAGATCAATTCTCAGTTTTATAGCCAAAAACGTAGTGAGTTACAAAATTATAAAACCCAGCGAAAAACTTGTTCTTTTAAAACCTTAACATCTCTATCTACAAGCTCTGTACGAGCTCGAAATTAAAACATTACATTACATAACAATCCCCTTCAAGACTCCACGGTCGAAGGGAGAAACAATTTAAAAGACAACTGAAAAATTGCCATAGGCCGAACCACCGGAGGGTTTACCATTTTCAACTAAAGTAGACGTGGGAATGGATTCCAATACAGAAAAAATGCAGAGCCACAAATCCATAGAGACATAGAGCTTCAAGCCACAATGAGAAAGGAGTGCGGGTACAGGTCTTACCAAAACAATGGCCTTTTTTCCTTTGTGGAGACCAACCCTTACCCAATGCAGCAAACCCAATCGAAACTCCTGCAAACAACATCATAGAGGTCAAATATATATATATATATATATATATATATACGAAAAGTCGTTTGGAAGCAACGAAAAACATGAAATGAACCAAAGAATACTTATCTTGCTGAACTCGACGATGGTGACGAAGGCTTTACAAACAATCTGCAGATTAAACTTAAATTACAAACAGGCAGTGCAGATCGAAAATCCAATCTGCACTCTTAGAGTTTGGGGTATAGTGAGCTAAGGGAAGGACAAAATCCTATAGGATAATGCAAAGGACCTGAAAGGACATGCCGAGAGTTGAAAGGCCAAGAGCCTCGGCTCTTACCCAATGTAGAAGCAAAAACAATACAACTCAAAGGAAAAAACCGAGATGAGTTAAACCCCTAGGGTTTACGATTTGACACATCTGCTCTCCAACTGGACGTCGTAAGGCCATCACGTGGCCCTCTTAAATGCCACCGGTGTTTAATATTTCAAAACCCAAAACTCTATAGTATCAACTCTTCGATTATCACCTTTTTGTCATCACTTTTCGTTATGCTTGTTATAACTTATGGTTTAGTCAAGCACATAGTTATTTTTCTTAGGATTAGTTGTTTTGCAAAGTTTAGCTAGGGTCCTTTCCTTGTGTGTTTTAGTTTAGACCCTTTGGCGATGGCCCTAGTAAGGAGAGACCCCCTCCTCAAAACACCTGTAATGAATAAAGGGTTTATGCGTTGGCTCCAGAGCTAAGTAAGACCATAAACCCATCCTCCTAGCATCAAAATAGAGTTAACAATATTCTGAAAACATAACTAGCAAGTACACTAACTATAGTTGACGCTTTTAAAAAAACATGGCGTTCCTTTGTGACTTGACGACAAGTAAAGTAATTTCATCATAACGGTAAGTCGCACTAATGTTTGTCGTAATTAAGTTATTATGTTCAACAGATAAAAGACTAAGCGCAAGTTAAAGATTGTATGGATTCATTTACTTTATTTTGCAGTTAGACCATTAATAACAAATCTTTTATTTATGAATTTTGGAGTTGTTACATATTCTCATGATTGTCGTGCCATTTCGTGCCATACAAATTAAAAAAAGTGGGTAATGACAAGGTTCTTTAGTTATTTATTTAAAAGTATATTTTCTTATTTTGATTGTATATTAATATAATAATAGTAACCATGTAATTTGAAAAAAATATCAAAATAAATTGTAAGAGTTTATCATTACAAATTGGTTTACATTAATTATGTTATTATTAATTAGTTTATATTAATTATTTTTTTTATATCATTTTATAGTTATTTTATATATAATATTATTAATAATTGGTTTATATTAAATATATTATTTTTAATTGTTAATTTGTTTACATTAAAAATATTTTAATATTGATTTAAAATGGTTTAATTTAGATATATTTTTAATATTTATTTAAAATGGTTTAATTTAGATATATTTTTAATATTTATTTAAAATAGTTTAATTTAGATAGAAGTAGTGGATGTTTTGGATATATTTTTGGTGATTTTTAA
Organism: Pseudotsuga menziesii; assembly: GCA_001517045.1. Taxonomy (NCBI): domain Eukaryota; kingdom Viridiplantae; phylum Streptophyta; class Pinopsida; order Pinales; family Pinaceae; genus Pseudotsuga; species Pseudotsuga menziesii. The sequence goes on from LPNX010923610.1 coordinate 1,065,251, forward strand.
TTGGAATTTGGTGATTTTTTTCCAAAATCTAAATTTTAAAATATTTAAATCACGATTTTTTAATACATATATAAATTAATCATCCTCAAATATCTCAAAGACACCTATATTATAGGAGTTTAATAACTATCATATATTTTTTAATAAAATATAAATTGTGAAAAACAAACTTAAAAAAAACTTAAAACGTCTAACATTTTAATTATTGTATTTATATATATATTATATTATATAATATTATATTTTATAAAAAATAATTACATTTTAAAATATATATAATATTAATGGAATATTGTATTTTAAATCATCATCATATTATATTTTATAAAAAATAATTACATTTTAAAATATATAATATTAATTAAATTATATATATATAATATCATAGTTTAAAAAATAATTGCATAAAAGATGTATAATATTAATTATATTTTAGATATATATTATATAAAAAATGTTATATATATATATATATTTTACACGCTTTAAAACGTCTCCAATGATCTATCGAAAAGTTGAATGGAGAGGAAATCACATGAGTTGGATTGCATTTTATAAAAAGGAATAAAATCATGATCATCCTATTAAAAAAATATTTATATTTTTGAGTTATAAGGAAGATCATTTTTGAACTCAACCAACTTACATCATATCCATTATTAAATTTCATCATAATATTCCAAGGAAACATAAAATATACAACTAATGTTACATATTAAAAAACCCTCCACATGCAAAAGGGAATAAATAAAGTATTATTGCCATAATTATTAGTCAAATATCTAGATTTTGGAGTTGTGTGATGTGATCTATATCTAATGTTATTATAATAATTATTATATAATGAACCTTCATAAAGGAAATAACTGCTATTCTCATTTTCATGAATGTATGCATGTATTGCTTAATGGGCCATAGCTATGATTATATATATATGGCATATAATGTCTTGTTTTACACTAAATGTTAAAGCAATAAGTTAAGTTTCAGTACCAACTAAGTATACATTGGTTTACCAACCATTATTATAAGGAAATAATAATAATCATTATGTCTTGTCATGTTATACATGATTATAGGTATTGCTTATATAAAAATTCAAATCAACACATGCATGAGTCAAAACTCACCAAAGTCTAGAAGATTGAAGAATATAATAATAAAGCAAATGTCAAAGCTATAAATAATATTTATACAAAAAACTAAAACCTACAAATAAAATAATTTGACTTTACTTGTCTACAAACATAATCTAAATGATTTTATTATTTAATTTTTAGTTTTTTTTATTCAAAACAAAAATTATAATATGAATTTTATAATATGAATTTTAACCTGATCCTTTTCTCAATTAAATATATGTTATTAAAATTATTCCATAGTGGATAGTGTTTATTATTAAATTGAGTCATGTGATTTGAATATACACATCCTTGCAAGCAAATGTACGTGCCAATGCTTATCAACTATGTGAAACTTCACATGTAATTCTAGTCTTTTATTTAAAAAATAATAATAATATTTAAGTAAGTTGTCCTTAAAAAATAATAATATTAAAAAGTTGTTGGTTAATATTTCATTGCTTCCTTTTTTAAATGCCACGAAAAATGTTTTAAAAATGACAGATTTGAAAAAGTTCAACTTTGAAAACAAGTGGTGCTTGAAGTGACTTGAAATAATAAGCTTTCATTTTTTTTATTGATTATTATTTCTATAGTATTTTTACAATAAAATATTTGTTACTTTAGTTTTTATAATAAAATAAGTTTTAGTTTTTTATAATAAAATATTTATTACTTAAAATATTTGTTACTTTAGATTGTTTATAATAAAATAAGTTTTAGTTTTTTATAATAAAATAAGTTTTTTTATAATAAATATTTATTACTTTAGTTTTTTATTGTTTGAGATAATAATATTTATCAATTGTTTATTCATTTTTATATTAATTAATATTATATATATTATTTTTAAAATAATAAAATGATTACTTTAGATTTTATAGTTGAAATGAATATATTATGTTTATGATATGCCAAGTGCTAATGCTCTTTAAATTTTTAAATATTTGTTTTATATGAGTATAGATATCATGTGCACATATCATGCATTTGGTAAATAACTCAATAATTAATACTATAATATGCGTATTATACAAAATGAGACAGTGTTTATTTAGGGTATAAGATTAAAAAATGTCAAATAAGTTTAATAACTGTTATTTTATGATATAAAAACCTTTCTACTCTTGTGATGTCACTGATTACATGCATATATAAATAAATATTTATTTATTAACTATTTTGAAAAGCATATACCATGTTTAATAATATTTACTTATTAATTATTCTATAAATAATAATCATTTTTTCATAAGATATGTATGTTTTAAATCTGGTATAAGATTGAATGTTTTTTTTTCGAACTAAAACAAAGTTATACTTATATAAGATAATTATGTTTTGTTTTTATTTTATATATGATTATAATTTTATTTTTATAATATTTAGAGTTATTCCATGAATTTTGTGCATCATTTTTTTTAGCTAACCTTATTGTATAGAGTTTATGGAAATGATTCTAAATTTTGATATGTAAATTTGACTTTTTCAAGATTTGGGGTGGAGAAGAAAAATGTTACTCATTTTTTACCTTTTCATTTCTACATAATCTTTCATCTCATGATACTTGGGTTATTCTTTTTATATCTCAACTTGTGTTAGTTGGTACTTAGTTGTGATATTTTATATTTTCAAGCAATAGATGGATATGATGTTAAACTTTTGACCTTCTTTTGTTTAATGAATTAATGTAAAGTTCTAAAAAATAAAAAGTAATTAAAAAACTCTATGTAGTCTCATAATTTATAAAAAATAAATAGTAATTAAAAAAAGTAATGTTAGCTTATTAAAAAAAATTAATGTAGATTCATCTTAAACCAAGAAGTATCAAACTTTTTGTGATATAATTTTTATTTTTTATGTTATTTTTTTTATAAATAAGATTTCATTTACAAATTGGATCCTTCTCATGCTTAATAGATATTGGTTTAAAATGGATCTTATGTACAATATTGGGCATGTTTTCACTATCTACCCTTCTTGTAGGTTTTTTTTAATTAAAACCAATATTGATTGTATTAAAAGAAAGTTGTAACAACCACATTGTAAGTAGTGATAAGATAATACATATCAACTAGAAAAGCCTAATAATGGAGATTAGAAAATTCCCTAAACTTGTTAGTTGGATCTAGTTTGGGGATCCCTTGTTTGACTTTGTTGGTATGAGAGTAGACTATGGAGAGAGGGGGTGTTGATAGCCCATCTCATCTACATTAAAGAATTGCAACTTTTTCTTCATTTCAAATCCAATGTTAATTCGATTAATTCATGGAATGAAAAGTAAGGAATCCCACCCCACCTCACCTCACCTCACCATTTTGGCTTCACATTCATTGATTTGATTGTTTTCCTATGTTTGCCATGTAGTCCACTTGGACATTGACACTTCTAAGAACTCAATATAACTCAATAAAGTCTATAAACTTTTCACACACCTTGGTTTATGAGGATCAATATAAGAGACTTGTGGTATGCATGGAGATGGAGTTTCATCCCTGCTAAATAATAACTGAAATTACTAATAACTATAAGGGATTTGATCTTTTTTTGGTTTGAGAATGTCCATCCCTTGGTACAAAAGCAAGGCTTCTGCTTTATTGTTTATGGATTCACCTAAACCTTAAACATATATTAGTTCACTCCTCCAATCACACCTACCACCCTATTTATGTAATATTATTTATACACAAATTTTCAATGCCTTTTATTTGTTGAGCACTATTCTTTTTATATACTTTACTTATCAATTCATTTTATACACCATTATTTTCAAGTTTTCTTCCTCCTTTCTAATTCATTTCGGTCAAATTTAAACTCTTCCAATTTTATTATATAAATATTTATTTATACAAAATTAATTTTATACACACTTTTAATTCTATTATATAAATATTTATCTAATTTTTCTTGATGAAGTTTAACTAGAATCTTATTGCTATCCAACCCCACTAATTTTAAAGAATTGATTTGATGAATGCTTCCCATTCTATGATATAAATATTTATTTATACAACATTAATTTTATGAACGCTTCGAATTCTATTATTTATTTATTACATAGTTTGAAAGAGTATAAATAGGTATAAATATTTAATGTATATTTGACGAATATTTATTTACTAGATGATTTGAAAGGGTCTACACAATAATAATGAACATCCGGTAATGGTTTTAATTAAGAAAGTGCTCGAAGTTGGTGAAAGTATAATACTATAAAATATAGAAGCACTGTTCCTTTTTTTTTCTCCCATGTCCCGATGTGTTTTTTTTATATATTATTTTATATTCTTTAAAGAATAGTATTATTTAATATTTATTAAAGAATAAGTGTAACATAAGGAAAAATGGGAATTTTAAAAACTTGTTTAAGCAATTTAAAAATGAGAGTTTGCTTCTTTTTAGACTTTAGCACATAGGAAAATGACCTGTATAAGGATAAGGGAATTTTTTAATAAATTATAGAATTATAACTATCTACATTATCTATAGTTCCATCCATTGTATCGAAGAGACATAAAATATTCTAGTGAATGAGGAAGGGTTAGGGTCCTCTTTATTGCATCTCCTTGGGGCCTTTGACTTGTTACCTTTTGCATGCTTTATCTCAAGACAGAACACTGCAACCACCATTCTTTGCTTTTGCAAATGTGGGTCCCATCTCAATTAAACTTAGGGTTTGGTGGTGTTTATCAATCAAGTCAAAAGAACACTTTACTTTACCTATATTATCTATCTAACTTTACAAAGAGAATAATGTGATATTAAATAATAATAAACAAATGACAATAAATTATTCAAAAAATAAAATAAAATAACCGCGTGTCCATCGAGCGATATGTACGGCTGAGATGCCATTCACCAGGATTGATGGGGCCCACGACAGCCGTCCGATGGCCACGATGGTCTACTGAAAAGCCACCTGCTTTAATTAAAATATCCACCCGCCCACTGGGCACTGGTTTTTTAACCATGCACAGTGGGCGCGGTTAAAAATACTAGATTTACTTTTTCACGATCCTGTTTTACCGCTCTTCGTACCTTACTCAGCTAACGACCAAATCTAGCCCTTCGCTGGAAAATGGACGGCTAGGGACCCACAAAATACTGCCAGCTGGACTCGAGGATAAGCCAACCAACGCGGAGATAATTAATTAAATAAATAAACAATCTATAGATTTTTACTTTGACGCGTGTGGGTATGTCCCCGTCTGAATAGCGCATAATTGGCGTGATCGGGCGGCCTGGAAAGAAGAGAGGACCTTGTGGGAGATACTGGCCGTCCGATTCAAATCAGTATGACGTGGGCAGGTAGAGGCTTAGTTTATTTTCTGGCCAATATTAATTAATTAGCAAGAATTTTCGGGGAGTATTATTTAATTTTATTATTTATTATTTTTCTCGTTCCACAGTGGAGTGGCGAGTTTTCTTTGTGTAGAGGGGATTGAAGAATGAAAAGGAAAGGAAGAATGGTGAATGCAGCAGGGTAAGCCGATTTGCAGAAGCTTAGCGGCGGTCATATGGTCTGAAACCCGGATAAGGTGTCTCTGTAACCACTAAGGAAGAAATTCATGGAGAGAAATCGTGAAGGAAGGCGAGGAGGAGGAGGGTCGTCTATGAATGGGCACAACAATAAGCGGAGGAGGCTAGAGCCGCAGCATAATCATCACTATTCATATGAGCAGGAGGAAAGTAGCAATGAAGAAGAGGAGGAAGAAGAAGTAGACACAGCGATGGCAGCCATTAAAGCAGCAGAGTTCGGTGGGTCTTCTGAAGAAGAAGACGATGACGATGATCTGCCACCGCCAGTGGTAGTTCATCATCATCGTCACAGCTCTGGGAAATTGAAGAAGCACCCAAATCATGCAAAGGTGATGAATTGATAAACACCCACATCTAAGTGAATCTCCATTTCAATACCCAATCTAGATAAATCTCAATGAAAGCCTTAGCTTTATGTTTGTTTTGTTCAGGGATAAGTTCAATCTTTTTATTTTAGGAGGGGGAGAAATTATTTTGGTGACATACGGATTTGATGATATTTGGTGGTTTGTTTCAGGAAGAGGAGGAGGAGGAGGAGGAAGCAGCAGCAGCAATAGCAGCAGTAGCTCCAGTGGACCTTGCAGTCCCTGTTCCTCGCAAGCTTCGCACAGGTCTGCGCCTAATGTTCACATGCTGTTTAGAGATGTAAGCAAATTTAATACGTAAATAAACAAGTATATGTCATTTTTTTTTTTTACGAATTTGGTTTGAGCTTGGGGAACCTGCTGTTACTTTGGTTTGGCATTTGGATTGGAATAGCGATGAAGAAACGGTACCAGGAGAGCCCTCCTCGGCATCATGTGAATGAGAGTGATGGTGGTTCCATCTCCAAGAAGAAGCAGAAGCAGCAGCCGCCCTCCAATGGAAGAATCAGGCTCCCACCACCCAATTCAAAGCAGGCGTCTTTTGAAGATGCCCCTCTCAAATCAGCAGCCTCAAGGACGGTCGGTAGATTCATCTGCCATCATATTGTGTATTATTGGTCTCTTAGCTTCGTTTTTCGTCGGATAGGCATTAAATCGTTTTTTCCTGTCTTGCAGAAGCCCAGCAATCACAGTAAGCCCAGGGCTGCCAAATTAGCCAAGGTATGCTTTTCCTTACTTTAACTACATTTGATTTTTGATTACCCTTACCATTATTTGCTTACTGTATTTGGGCGTTCATAGATGATAGGGGAAAAGATTGAAATTTTATTTTTCATCCATATACACAACTAAAAATCATGTATTTGCATTGAAAGTGACTGATAATGAACATTGATTGGAAAGGTCTAAAGATGGAAATCAGGGTGTAGACAACCAACCTACATTTTGTGCACAAATCCAATTTAATTCTTCTTCCTTCCTGACTATGAAAACCCAGCAAATAGGTTTGTTCAGTGAAACGTTATAATTCCCACCCCGCAGTACACACAGGCCAAGGGAATAAAGTCTAGCAAAATTGTGAAGTCCTTACGAGGTAATCATGGTTTCTGATTCTTACTTCTTTAGCAACATCAGATATCCCAGATATTTAGGATTGATTAGTTAGCAAAATTAAAGCAGATGCCCAAAGCATTTGTTTATTTAATTATGAGCTGTTAACCTAACAGAAGCATAACGCTTGACACAAACAACACATGATTAAGTTGAATCTTGGTGAGATGGTAGGTTACATACGTGATGCTCTGCACAATACATAGAACTCGCTGTGGTTTCTGCACATGCTGACAGTTTTATGGATCTTCCGGTATAGAGTCATAAGTGATGTCCATATTCCTTTGCATCATAGGTGGAGATCCTCAACAACTGGGAAGCTGGCTTGTTATCTGCTTGGGGGATCTCAAGCTTACTATGCTTTCTTCTCCTACTAAATAGTAAAGATGGTATGCCTGCTGCTCATGATCACGTTTGTATGCTAAGGTTTGGTTAATGCATGCAGATATCCCCATCAAAGCAGGAAGTGGAGGTTGCAGAAACTTTATATGATCTTGCAAGGATGTTTGTAAATCAGGCAAGACCGAATGAAACAATTCATGAAGTTAAGTCTGATCCAAAGCTAGAATGGAAGCCTGAGGTGAAACTTGAACCAGCAACTGCTACTTCATTACTGCCTGCATCTGATGCAACATCAGCTCAATCCATACAACATGCTCCGTCATCTGGTCTTGGACCATCTGTTGCTGCTGCCAGCTCCCCATCGTCAACTCAGACTCCTGTTCACTCAGGAGGTATGATTTTGATGCTTATTCCTGTAACTATTGAATCTGCATTGTGAATACAATTCTTTCTTAATCTACACTCAATATAATTAGATTATAATATCAGCTTATTTCCCATGCTCTGTGGTGCCAATACTACAAGTGCAGACTTCATACATTCAAAACTGTGCTTTAGCTGCGTCTTTTTATTTTCTTTCATTTCATTTAACTATGTTTGCAGCACCCAAAAAGAAACGGCCACATAGCTCAAAGGTGAAGGTGGGGGGAAAACCAGTAGCATCAACAGCTACTAGTCCATGCATATCGGCCACTTCAATGGGAGTTGCTGCAGAGTTGGTTGATGCTAAACAGGTTCAGCAACAGACACAGTGTAGCGGGATTCCTTCAGCAGGACCGATAGTAGTGCCAGAGGTAGCATTGGCAACTGGCTCCCCCAGCTCAACCAATGTTCCAGCATCAACTTTGCCAACTAAACAAGTGCAAACGACAGAGAATAACTCTGCAACAATTGATAGAAAGCCATCTAGAATTGAGGTCAGTGGTCATTCATTGGTAGACAACACAAGTACCAAAGATTCTGTAACTGCTGTTGACAAGAGACGGGATGTTGTTGGGAGCTCTGTTGCAAGAGAAAGCATGAATAGCTCTATTGCAAGAGAAACGATGATGAAAGTTGAGAATGGGGAGAGGTAAGTTCAATTTCTGGCATTTGGATTGCTAAATATGTTAGTCTAGCATATATATACTACCAATGTGCTATTCTAATAGTGTGATCCATATTGCTCACAGATCAGTGCCATCTCCTCCAGCTGAAGGTGCTTGTACTACAAAAGTTGAAATTGATTTGATGGTAAGCTTTAGAGTAGTTGCTTTTGCAACTTTTTGGAGATATTCCTGTGTATTGGAGGCTGAAGAGACATAGTAGTAAATGGGGTGCTTGTTTAATTTAAGAAAGTTTAGGAACAATGTTGTAGCCTCTGATCATTTATTTTCTGTTTGCAAATTCTTTGGAAATATTGTGCACATAATTGTCTCCAACCCGGGAATTGAATTGTATACTTAATGTTACCATGACTCTCTTTGAACTAGGTGCATCTCTCTCTTATTCACTAATAAAAATTTCTGTTTTGCTCACCTTTTTCTTGAGAGTCAAAAGTTGTATGGCTTATTGGTTTTTTTCCCTATAAATTTATTTGCAACTTTCTTTTACAGGCTCCTGCATGCATCTGCACTTTTCCCTCAGAAGAATGTTCAAGATTTCAATGCAATTATTTCTCCGGAGTTCAAAGCCTAACTGCTCTGTGGTTTATATTTTGTCATACTTAGTGTGAATTTATTTGCATTTTTTCTTAACAGGCCCCGCCTAAAAGCAGTGAAAAGACAGAGGAGAACACAAATTTTAACATGTACAATGCAAAGGAGAAAGAGGAGGTTTGTTTTCTATATTTGATACTCATCAAGAAATAAAGAATTCAAGTGATATCTATTGTTGCAAGATATTACGTCTTATGACCCATGCTATGGTTAGAGGATATGTTGATTGGTTCTACCATGGTTCATCTGCAACTGCAGTTTCATTAAGAATAATTTTGGAAAACATTTTACTGACTTTCATGTTACAATGTATATAGCTCTTACCCAATCTATTCATTGGCAGGTGGGCTCACTAACTTCTCCAGACGTTATTGATAATGCGTTGTCAAACCAAGATAAAGATAAATATGAACCAGAACCCAAAGTTAAGAACACTGAAATTTATGATGAAACTAGGGAATCTGTTGTGGACACAGGGCATGAACAATGCAAAGATTGGTATCCTCAAAATAACAATGAAAAAGTTGGGGATATGGGAGAATCAACAGATTATTCGAGGCAGAGGGAGAAGCAGGACGTGGATAAACAAATGGCAGAGGGAGCTGTCAAAAAAGTTGTGGAAGATTCAAGGGATCAGAAAGTAGATGGATCTGGTAGGCTGAATGCATCACAATAAAACTGATCTGGATTCTGTAACTGGATTCTGGATATATCTACCCTTTTTAAGTTGCTAGTGGGGATTCACTTATTTTCCTCGAGGCTTGATTGCTTTTGTTTCAATGCATATTGATTGTTTCTGTTATTTTTTGTGCTTTATAAACAGATTTAGCTTTATTACCTTCCATGATAACCAGAGCAGAAAGTAGCACTGCAAGTCTACCACTATCTGTTTCTTTGGGTGTCACTGGCTGGCTTGGTGGGGCTCCTTCATTAGGGTAATTTGCACTGAACTTTGGTTCCCTCTTTAGTGTGTAGAGAAATTTTCATATGGTGCATCGAAGCAGGGTATATTTCACATTTTAATTTGAAATCTTTGACAGGTATAACTCACTTGCCACAGAGGCTACTGTAGGTGCTTCCAATTCATCTCCTGTTTCTGTAATGGCAACAACCACAGTTGAAGAGAAGAGTGCATTAACATCTGTGGTAACATGGTTTATACATTCTCTATGCATTTAGATTTATTCTCTTCCAAATATATTGTTTATTGCAACATATGATTTCATTAACAGCAAACTACAACTATCTTCAGGGTCATTTTTTCTCCAACCATGTGAAGTGCATGTTCTTTTGTTGCTAAGACACTTGATTCTTTAATATCTTTTTCTTGGAAAAGAATGTCAAGCTTTAACAGGTTATCTATTGCGACCTCATTACAGCTCAAAAGGCCAATAAATTAAGGATATCTAGAAGCCATGGATGAGCTGTATGTATTTCTTCAAAATCATTCAGGACATGTGTTTGGCATCAATCATATGTTACCCAAAGGGTTTTGCCCAGGCTTGTGCCTATTATGGTGTAGATAATGGGCACTCCTTGTTAATATTTTAACTATTGCCGTAGGTATCTCTACCATGTAGGGTGGCTTAGACATTGTTACAAGGCATGATCACTATTGATTTCAAACCATAGACATTACATGCAATACAACTTGGCTATCAACAACCAGGATTATGTCCATGAAAGGATAAAAGCATATTGATCTACTCACCTTTTCATGTTTTTGTGTCATCATCTACTCACCTTTTCATGTTGAACAAATTTTGTGTCATCATTTGAGATGCATTAAGTCCAAAATAAGAAAGATCATCCCTCTTGAAGCCTACTTGTACCACAATTCAAGTTCTTCCAAGAAGAGTTGCAAGTATTCACACCAAGTGGAGCAGTAGATGATTAGAGTTAACGCCAACTTGTTCAGGTATATGCTCTTAGGATCCTACAAGCCTCCCACTGAATTTGGTTCCTAAGCTTAGTCATTGTATTCGGCGATTTGTTGGAAAAAATGGGAATTTGTCAACGATCAAGCACTGGGAAATTTTATGGCAAACTTAACAAGCTTTATCACGTATTTTTGTACTGGTGATATTTTTTCAATTTTCATAGACACACTTGTGGATCTATGCATTGCAGGTTAGTTGAAATTCATAAGCCTAATATATTGGTTGTTTATAAATTATAAGGCCGATTTGCAGAATTTGGTTGAAGACTGTAGGCTCCATTTTGCAGTGTCCTAAGAAATTGCAAGTTTAGCTTGTGGTTCCTCAAAGGAGGTTGCAATTTTCCATTGTGTGTGTTGTGAAATTGTTGCAATATAGGGACACCAATCATGAAGAGATTGCAGACCCAAATTATACACCCAATAAGTACCACTCCTCTTTGAGTGCACACTGCAAACCTCTACTACTAGAAGCCGCTGATTTAATTTGTGCAACTCAGGCTGATTTTGCAGCACTAGAACGTGGAATGTACAAGAATAATAATCAACACATGGACGTCAAAGGTGAACCATCCACAATTACATGATCCCCTGAATTTTTGGATGGAATCATTCCATTTATATATGTTGGTTCATTGTATTGTATAAGTTCTCTTGAATATCTAGGGGATTCTATTGTATACAAGACTTTGCCCACACAGCCATTTTTAGAACTTAGCACACAAAGCATCTCTACTCTTACAGTCTAACAACTTTTTGTAATATAATTTGAGCAACTTTGGTATTTTATGGGTTCTCTTGTTTGTGTAATGTCGTATTCTATCTTATTGTTATAATAAATTGAATCCTTAGTGCATGATGTCATAGCACCTAGCTGGAGCAGTTGAATATAGTCACCTTAACTATACCCACAAACACCATAACCTAGGCAAATCTTTAGAATTGCTTGGTTCCTTGAGCCTACCCTGAGTGTTCAAGTTAGTTTTGCATTAGAGCAGGGAAGGCACTGATATTTAGTTGGTTTATGATTTTATTCTCGTTTGGATGAGGTCTTCTTACCATTGTCTAGGCATCAAGGCTTGTATTGTGTGCATACCAAGATATTGTGATACAAACACTTGTAATACTTAGGAGTGTTTCTCTTGGAATTGTAATTTGATAATCTCAATGGAGCATGGGGAGTCATCAGAACTATTGGAGGAAAAATTTGAAGCAAACTAGTTGGGTTGCTACCAAGCAGTTTTTGGGTGAATATTAACCAAAATGAAACTGTTTCTGATTCTAGTGAAGATCTTGATCCCCATGTTAGAAAGATTGATGTGGGTGGTGATTCAAAGGTAGTTTGCAGTTAGCCTATGATTCAAAAAGGCAACAAAGGTGTAGAAGTGTGAGGGAACAAACATGCTTCTTCAACTTCATTAAGAGAAGACTCTAAATTGTATGATTTGACTAGACAATTAAAGGCATTGGCATTCATCATCACTTGTTTAAGACAACTATATAATATCCTTAGAGGGCTATTGTAATTGTGTCTAGGAGTCCAAGCTTTCAGATTCAATGGTAAATACCTTCGACGAATCTGCAATACTCATATCGAATCTGTTTATTTGATCCACTTTTCTAGGACTACAATGAAGTATGCCATTGTTGATTATAGCTCACAACTAAACATTATTCTGTCAATTGGGTCTAGCTTGTGTGGTTGAGAAGAATGATTGTTATCCTTGCCACCCAAGTCCAATTCCCGCAAGTGACATGTTGATCTCTTAATGAGTATATTGTTGAAATATTTTAGCCCTATGTTGACAAAGCCTTGAGCTTCTATGGAATTTGGTTTATCTTAGGTACAATCCTCAAAATGAGGGGAAGTACTTGATGGGTTTCCTTGGGATGTGTATTCTATGGGGAAAATACTAAACATTATTTCCATTGCCTTATGTAATGAGATTGGACGACTACCTCTCCAATTGTTGCCAATATCAAAGTGGCTAATTTATACATTATATAGTCTAAGGGGAAGCTAACTCAAGTTTTTATAAAATGCTTCAACTCAAAGGCATCGCTAAAACTTTGAAATCATGACATTGTCAAATATTATGAATGCCTACAGGGTCCTTTTTGGTTGGCCTTGGATTTAATTCATGCATGAGATCATCTTCCTTAATAAGTATTAGATGAAGTTTTGCTAATACAATAGGAAAGTGGTTGTTCCTTTGCCCAGGGTCACACTCTAACATCTCCCCATCTCTTTCAAATGAGATCAGGAGGCATTAAAGTATGACTTGGGCAATCTATAATGTTGATTCTAATTGAATCCAAGGTTGAGTACTACATAAAATGTGTTGTTTACCTGGGAAAATCAGTGGATATTGATGAAAGGTTTGATGCTTGGCAGTAGGACTTGCATGAATCCTCCCATGTACATTATCTTTGATTGAGGTAATTGAGCTGGAGCACCTTTTGGAGGAGATGAAACAAGTCTCGAGTCAATGGAAGATGAATTTGATGCTACAAAGGACATTCAAAGATTCAAGAGAATGATGAAAGCTCTTTTCAATGAAGAGAGGGTGGAGTAGTGCAATACAACTTGCTAGAGGTGTTGTTCCCTTGGGGGTTGACAAATTTTTTCAAAGGGCTTTGGACATGGATCGCGCTGGACCTACAACTCTATTGTATGTTTCAACCTAAATGCCAAAGATCAGTTAAGATAATTTTATTAATTTCCACAAATGACCAAAGGGGCCAACCTTAGCATCTCCAAAAGATGTTTAAGCTAGAAGGCAACCATGTTCAACAAGAATTTGCATTCGTAAAAAGTTATTGTGCATCTACTCATCTCCATGATTGATGAATGGGTGTACATGTAGTACATTGAGGAAGAAAAGTGCATGCAAGAAATTGATGGGAAACAAATATGGACACAAATGGAAATAATCTGGAAGATGGTGGGATAGAATCTTGGCATGCTCTTACAAAATATCCATTCCTTTGATTGATATGCCAACCGAAGGATATTTGAGCTTGATGTTCTTTCAATGTGATCAACATAATAGAGCAACTAATTGTAAATACTAAGCAAGTTTGGAGCATTGCAAGTGAGTAGATGGTCAATTGGACTCTAACAAATGAGTATTCAAGATATTAGCAAAACAATTCAGATTGAAGATACGAAGTTTACAATATGAGAAGCGCTGAATGGTCTAGAGGAGATTGAGGTGGGAGGATAGTAGGATGACAAAATTGTAGCAAAGGTCCTAGTACCTTTCATCTAAGACGTCCTTTAGGCATATTGGGTTGGGAAGTCTGTTCTGTCCTAGATGGATACTCCATATATAGTGAAGTATCTATCATGCCCAAAGATGAAATACACATGACTTTTGCTACTCAATGGGGTAAGTTTGCCTATTGAAGGAATGCCCTTTATTTTGGTTAATGCACTTCTTGTTTCCCCTTGTCATTATGATTGTCTTCTAGGAATTTATCCACAACTTTTTTGAATTTTATCTAGATGATTGGGTATTATTTGAGACCTTGGATAAGCACATAACATATCTCCAAATTATGCTACAAAGATGTCGGGATAGAGTGTCTTCGAATCCATAGATTTTCTAGTTAATGGTCCCATTTGGATCTTGTACTTGAGCATGCCATTTTTAAATGTCCAATGGTTGACCTAGAAAATGGATTAGTTATTAGGTACTTTTCGTCTTCAAGTAATCTTTCAAAAGTTAAAGCATTTCATGGCCACATATTATATGGAAAATTTGTCTATGGGTATTCATATGTTGCATATTTGATGAAAAACTTATTGAAATAAGATGAGTGCTTGTATGGGGTCAAAGGATTGCCAATGAAATTTTAGGAAATTAAAGGAAAAGATTATTCATGCTCCCAATAAGATTAGTGAAGTTTTGAGAAATTAAAGGAAAAGGTTATTTGTGTTCCCACATAAGATTTTTGAATTTATCCAAAAGTTCCAAGTCCATATTGATGCTTTGAATATTATAGTTGAAGCTGCTCTTGACGATAGTCTTGATCATATGATCTACTTTGCTACTCATAAACTCAAGGCCATTGGGTTAAATTACACCACTATGAAGCAAGAAGCTTTAGGTATGGTTTATGCTTTGTGAAAATTCCAACATTATTTGAGTT
Source organism: Pseudotsuga menziesii (assembly GCA_001517045.1). NCBI lineage: Eukaryota > Viridiplantae > Streptophyta > Pinopsida > Pinales > Pinaceae > Pseudotsuga > Pseudotsuga menziesii. The sequence goes on from LPNX010923610.1 coordinate 1,080,516, forward strand.
ATTGACAATACATTTGATTTTTTGGTAGACCATCAAGCCTTGTAGTACATTGTTAATGAGCTTTTCTTGAGCAAAACATTGCCAATGGCGAATGCTGTTCAAAGAGTATAATTTTGAAGTCTTTTTGTAACCAAGTAGATAAAATAATTTATTAATGCTCAATAAATGACCACAAAAGTAGGTCAATGGGACTAAAGGAGTACATCAATATAGATACAAAGTGGGAGCGCAAAAGCAATTCCTAGGTCAATATTGAAAGCACAAAAGATAATGTGCTAACTACTAAGTGTATAGCTAAAAGATAAATATCTAGTTGAGAGAAGGTATAAAATAAGGTGCGAGCACTAGAAAGTTTTGGTGCCAAACATAAGAGAGGATGCCAAGGTTTGTTGGAGATGGAGTTTTCAAATGGCATGCATTGGACCACCTCTCACAAATTGAAAGTGAGGAGAGAAGAGATAATTTACAAGAGGATGTTCCTAATATGGATTTGTATAGGATTGAGAAAAGCTTTGGGATATATAGAGGATGTAGTGTACTATTTGGAAAGTGGCAAAATACCTAAATGAATGAGTACAATACATAAGGGTAGTTTGGTGAAAATAAGGTGGAAGGGTAAGATTGTTGTTGACTTGGTGTATAGAATTAGAGTGAATAACATTCTCCAAAGATGTGTTTTGCATGATGATCTTGTAGATGCAATGGCGGAAGCCCATGCAAGAGTTTTTGAATGACATGCATTAGTGGAATTAACCACACAAGATTTTCTAATTAGGCATCTAGTGGACAACTATATTTAAAGAATATGCACTGACTTCATTTGACCTTTTGTGCTAGCTGAAAGAATTTAGCCTCTATACATATTCGTGGCTATGGAGTTTTTGACAAAGTGGATGGAAGTGAAAGTATTAAAAACAAAGTTTAATTCCCGTGTTGCTAAGATTTAGCTTGAGGATGTGTTTCCTATATTTGGTTGCCCATTGCAATTTACTTTGTGTAGTGGTATAGATTTCATGGTAGGGTTGATTACAAAATTTATGAATGCTTGTAAGCAAAAGATGAAGCATTAAAAACACCGTCTAGTACCCAAATTGCTAAGTTTTTAGCTTGAGGTTGTGTTTATCAGATTCGGTTGCCCATTGTAGATTACCTTAAGTACACAAACACATTTCATATTTGGGTTGATTACAAAATTGTTGAATACTTTTAATGCTTATCAGTGGAAGAGTTCACCATATTATCATTTGAGTGAATGGATGTACCAAAAGCACTAATAAAAATTTGGTTCAAGCTTCAACTCTAGTGCATGGCTTTGATTAGATAGATTGGACATATTGGTTCTTGACTATACCAAGGTTGCGGGAAAGCGCTTCCCCCCCACCTCGACCTGCTCCAGAAGCTTGCTACTCATGGAATCATTGAGGAAGCTATCTAGAGGTGTGCTTCTTGGGTTGCTCTCGATCCAAAGCGTTTTGTAGAGTGTGCTCCCTTGATTATCCACGCGATCGCTATTCTGTCCGAGAGCGATAAGGGAACAATTGGGAGCGATGGCTCCCTAAATGCTCGCTTATCGCTTCTGTGCGCTCCCTCCCTAGCTCTTCGACTCTCCCGCATTAGCTCCCACTTTAACACGACACTCGTGGAAGAGAGGAAACAGAGGAGGGGGATGTGGTCCACCGGTGGGTTTTTGGAGGGAAGTGTTGAATTTTAGCATTAGCATGAATTCTTTAAAATTTTGCAGATTGTAAGATAACAATAGACAAATGCAAAAGAAACATCAACAACATCACACACACTGAACACGAGTTTTTCACGGGGAAAACCTTTAAAGGACAAAAACCCCACAAGCATTAGTAATTCATCTCTTAAATGAGATGACTTGAGTTTCTCAGAATTCTAAGATGAATGTTCTCCAATAATTTCCAAACCCTAATAGGTTTGAACCATAGATAAAAAAATCCACAGAAGATGAATTTTACAAAGAATTCCAAATTAGGGCTTTCTTCCCTAATTCTTCCAGCTGTCCAAAAATTCCAGATCTACTGCTTGAGACCAAATTCTTGCTGCTCGAGACTGCCTGAAACGTCTGCCCTAACTTGTACCTGTCCGCCTGGACGTTGCTACTGCTGTCTGGATGCCACTGCCCGAGTGCTGTAACTCTGCCCGAGCTTGTAGTCCTATACCTAGCTGCTCGGAGATGGGACAGAGCTACCCAAGCTCTCTTGGAGCAGCCCAAGGGTAGAACAGGGCTGCTTGAGCTCTGTTGGAGCAGCCCAAGGGTGGAACATGGGTGCTTGAGCTATGTCCGGCCTGCCTGAGGGTTTAGGTTGCTGTTGCCCAACTACTGCCCGTGAAAGATCTGGGCCTGCCTGGGGTGAACTGATGCTGCCCGTGAAAGATCCGACGTTGCGCGAGGTGGAAAGACATTGCCCATGAAGGATCTGAGCTTGAAAGATGGAAAGATGCTGCCTGTGGAGGAATGCTGCAGGTGCCGTGAGGGTTTGCTGATGCCTTGACTTGTGGTGAGGATGAAGCTGTTGCTGTTGGTGAGTGAAACCCTAGCTTAGGGTTTGATTATAACAATAAGAGTGGGTGCCCTAGCTAGAATCCTCCATGCTAGGGCATAACCATAAGAGTTGTTCTTCTCCTCAAGACTAGCGAAAATCTTCCTTTGAGTAGCTGTAAGATGATGGGTAAGAGTGTGTATAAAATGAAATGGATTGATCTTCTTTTATAGCCTTCGAATCACCTAGGTATGGAACAAAACACAAAAGAACAAAATAATAATATTTTATTCTTTTATCTTTTTTACTTTTACCTTTAGTGGTACTAAAGGTCTTTTTTCACTTTCACTGTGACTCCTTAGTGGTCGAAGGGTCCTTATGTATTTTTGACTTTTACCTTTAGCCTTCTTCAAGTGCCCTGTGGTCAAAACCAGTGGTCATAGGGGTGCTTCATCCCCACTCAAAGTACATCATCATAAATAGAGAGAATTACTAATGCTTTTATCTCACACTCCATGTGACACCAAGATCGGGTACTAGGTGTCTTAACCATGGGTAGCTAAGCCTTGGAGAAGATCACAAAGCCCACAGATCGAGGGTAGGAGTGCCTCACATGCTTAGACCCAGTATAAGACTTATAGTGATATCTTGGTAACAGACTAGGTGCCTCAGCCATAGGCTGCATAATTTGACCCAAGGTCAAATACTTGGTAACAGACCAAGCGTCTCCGTTCTTTCGGAGAATGGCCTTCAGCCCTAGGCTGAGTTCCCTAGCACTAGACTAGTTCATCTTCTTGGTAACTGACCAGGTGTCTGCATTCAAAGAATGGCCACTCAACTCTAGGTTGAGTCCCCCAGTGCTGGACTGGTTCCACATCTTGTTCCTTGACCAGATGTCTCCATTCAGTAGAATGGCTACTCAACTTAAGGTTGAGTTCCCCTAGTGCTGGACTGGTTCCACATCCTTGTCTTTGACTAGATGTCCCCATTCAACAGAATGGCTACTCAACGCAAGGTTGAGTTCCCCCACTGTTGGATTGGTTCCACATCTTGGTCCTTGACCAGATGTCCCCATTCTCCTAAGAGAATGGCTCTTAATGCTGCCCAAAAAAATCAACAGGAAGGAGGAGGGATTTGGGGGATAAAGCCCTCTTCTCCAACTTCATTCTCACTTTGCAATAGAAGAGAGGAGAGGAGAGGAAAGGAGAAGTGAGGAGAGGAGGAGAGGAGAGGAGAAGAGGAGAAGGCTACCATCATTGGAGATTGAAGAAGGTTGAAAACTTGAAACTTGAACTTGTCACCACCATTGGAGAGCGGGAGCCAAAGAGGAAGGCTCTACAATATTTCTTGTTGATTCGCTGTGTTTTTGAATTTTGAAAGTTTTTGAACTTTGATTTCTATATTCAATCATGATTCATGAATGCTTGGAATATAAATTCTAGACTCTATACACTAGAATGTAGTAATGTACATTGTTAAATCTCTAGTTCCTCCCTCATTCCATTGCAGGCAACAATTTCAATCTCTAGTTCCATGAACCATGATGATGGGTTTATGGTTTATTTTGTTGGTTGCATTTGTTATTTTGATGATGGTGATTGGAAATTGGAGGAGGAATGAGGGAGAGGATGAAGAAGTGGGAAGTGGCACATACCATGGAGAGGAGGAGGAGGAAGAGGAAAAACCAAAAAAAAACCAAAGAGGACCCCACACCCTTTTGGAAATATGTCACAAGGCAGGGGGGAGGCAGAGGGGGTGGAACCACCAAATTTGTTTGCCCCCATTGTAAAAAGACATACATAGGTTCATATACCCGTGTGAGAAGACATCTATGTGGGCACATGCCATGTGATGAAAGAGAAACTATAGGAGTTTGTGTTTGCCCACATGTGGTATCAACACAAAAGAGCCATCTATAAGAAGGAAGAATTTGAAGCACAAAACATAAAAAAATGATCATCGGATGGCCATGACCTTTCATGCTCACCAAGAACTGGATGCCCATCCACCCAAGGAAGTGGATTCTCTCCCATGCAGTCACGTTGCAAGACAATATTAGATTTTCTTGATTAAGGAGGTAGGGATGATGTGGATTCAAAAGTGTTTCAATTTCTCTATGCATGTGGCATGCCATTTAGTGTTCTTCGCTCACCCTATTGGCATGAAATGGTAGAGGTCATCTGCCCTGCCCCAGCAGGATACAAGAGCCTCGGGTATGACAAAGCTAGAATTGTGGGGCTTGACAAGGAAAAAGCCAAGATCCAAAATGCTTTGGGGCAATTCACAAATGCTTGGAATGAGTATGGGGTATCAATTGTATCAGATGGTTGGAAAAATTTGAAATGCAAGCCATTGATAAATGTTCTTGATGTCTCTGCTCTTGGTGTAGTCTTCCTTTTGGCACATGACTACTTAGATAAATTCAAGATCGACATGAACATTGCAAAACTCCTACTCAAAAACATTGAAGCTATTGGTCCATACAATGTCATCCAAGTCATAACCGATATTGTTGCTAATTGTAAGGCAACGAGAGCAATCATTGAAGATAAATACCCCAACATATTTTGGTCTGGGTGTTTGGTTCACACATTGAACCTTTTGATGCATGACATTATTAAGTTGAAGGAAAATGAAAACAAATGGATTGGTGAACTGTACAAAAAGGGCAAGCACATGATAAGATTTATTGCCAACCATAGCAATGCCCATGGAATTTTTCGCACTCAGTCAAAGTTAGAGCTATTAAAGACAACAAAGACTAGATTTGCTAGCTATTACCTCACCTTCAGGCGCCTTTTGAAGGTAAGAGAGGCATTAGCTAGCATCGTATCAAGTGAATCATGGCTTGTCTTGAAATATAGGGCTACATCCACATCTGATAGGATTGATTTTCAGGATGTGGAAGACACCGTTCTTGATGGTCAATTTTGGGCAAGTGTCAAGTTTGTTTTGCAGTTCACAAAGCCCATTTATCTCATGATTTGGTTTGCAGATACATATAAGCCGATAATTGTGGAGGTGTATGAGCAAATGGATAACATGGTGGGCCAAATTAAAGATATTGTTGAATCGAAGGATCCCATCATGTATGACCATATTCACACACATGTTGTCAAAAGGTTGGAACATCTCAACGTTCCATTGCATGCCTTAGCATATGTATTAACACTAAAATATTATTCTCCATCTTGGTTGGCCAAACCAACACCTGGGGGTGGGGTTAGGAGAAAGCCCCACACAAATCCAGAGGTACAGGTTGGGTACATGACTGCTATAGACAAGTTGGTCCTTGATGAAGAGGAATGTGCCTTATTGCGTAGTGAATTAAGCAAATACCTTAGTGATATTGGTCTGTTTGGTACTTTGCATGCTAGAAAAGATCAAGATAGGGCGCCTCCTATTGAATGGTGGAACATGTATGGCTCATCATGCCCACTCTTGCATAAATTGGCAACCAAAGTGCTTTCATAGGTGGTAAACAGTTCCTCTGCAGAAAGGTGTTGGAGCACCTATAGCTTCATCCACTCAGTGAAAAGAAACCACGGTAAGCTCAGGAAAGAGTTAAACCCAATGTCACCACAGGCTAACCTCTCAACACTTAGGGTAACTTCAAACCTAGGGGAAGACCCTAATCAATGAAAGATTCTTGGAATCACCAACAAACCATAAATACCTTCCACAAAACCTTAATAGCTATGATCTGTGCCTAACCAGGGATAGTATCGATAAGCTCAGGAAAGAGTTAAACCCAATGTCACCATGGTCTAACCTCTCAACACTTCGGGTAACTTCAAACCTAGGGGGAGACCCTAATCAATGAAAGATACCTGGAATCACCAACAAACCACAAATACCTTCCACAAAACCTTAATAGCTATGATCTGTGCGTTATCAAAGTCAAACAATATTAAACAAGACATGATAATCATGCAATAATGGGGTTATTCACTTTATTACAAATTCCTAACAATATAATGCCTTTTAAGGAAATTTCATGTCTCCCAAGGCAATGTCATACTTCCCAAGGTAGCCGCTTCAAAAAGTGCGCCTTCAAGAAAAAGACGACAATTGAACTAGGGCAAAGTTGTAGGATAAGCCAGAAATACCACACACCCTATTTCACCAATTACGAGGGTTTCATGTATCCCAATGCACTTCCTCAACAGAGGATGCCCTCTAGGGCTTGTGGATAAAACCTTGGGGCGAAATCTTAGGGTGGACCAAAAATACCAAATCATGAGTATTTTTTGGATTTTTGAATTTATTTAGATTTTTAGGGTTTTTTCTAGTAGTAAAATATGTTTATGTATTTCTGCATAAAATAAAATATATAAAAATTTATAAAAAAGAGGATTGATAGATAGGGTATTAGACTTTTGTCTCAAACCATAGGGCTATGAGAGATTGAGGCTAACGCCCCTCCTCTTAAGATGGTATTCGATGCTTGCAACTACGGGTTAGCTAGCAACCTCAAGGGTTTGTAGCGAAATCCTAATTAGGAAAAATAGAGAAGTCCAAGGCTCAACAAAATAATGGAGAGCTCCTTGGTATGAAGGCCTCGTCAAGCAAGTCGATAAAATGCTAGCAAACGAATCCTAACTCAGTCCAAAGCACTTCAAGAGCAACGTTAAACTAGGGTTAGGAAATAAACTCAACATTAATCAAGAATGAGCAATATACCGCGTCTAAGGTCGCCCTTGAGCATGAATTATAACTTATTACAACTAGTTTAGCATCAACTTAGCATGTGCAAGATCAAACCCTAGAACATCATTAGTTCATCCTTTAAGCAAAAAAGACATACAAGAGAGAGGTGGACATAGCTTCAAGTGCTCCAATATACCAAGAGAAAAGGAAAAGAGTACATAATTTGAACACTTATCCATGATTTACAAATGAGGTGAGGTTGTCTTATTTATATGAGACAACCCTCAAGCTTTTACAAATTTGAGCCTACAAAGTTAATGCCAAATTATAAAATTTAAGGTTAGGGCAACCACAAACTAGGGACTAAACCATTCAATGACAAAATGAGAATAGAAATGTGCAATTAGGCTCAACCAAGTGCAAGGCGAGCCAAAAGGAGGGCGTCATACCCCAACTAACCCCAATAGATGCTTGTCTCTCAATGCCTTCCTTTTTAACAATGTAGCCTTCTTCTTTAAGGAATGACGTCATGGGTTTGGAGACCAAGAGGAGGGGTTTTGCATCAAAATAATAGGTCCAAGTGGGAAAAATGAGGTGTGCTAACATGGGTATGACAACCACAATCATCTCTACAAAGATAAATATGAGTGTGGCCATGTGTCCCAATGATTTTCCTTAAGGGCATCGAACACCCACCCAAAGGGTAGTCAGCAAGGCCAAAAGGCCAACATTTTCTTAAGGTGGAAACCAAGGGGACTTGCCATGACCTAATTAGGGGTATTTAGCCCCCAAACCAACTCTCTACATAATATAACCCCCAAAACTTGGCCTTTACAAAAGAAAAAGAAACTCCTCACTTTAGTACATTTGGAAGGAACGCTTTAGACACTCTGTGAGGCGTCACAGGTTGTACAATTGGAAAAGTCTTCAATGGGTTTCTTGAATAATTTTGGACAAATATTGTGGGGCAAAGTTAGGACTCTTGGGCATCTATGTCTCTTATGTCATTGGTAGGCTTACTGGTGGGTATCTTTGCTTGGTTATAGGATGTCATTGATAAACATTTCCTTATGTATATGGACATCTCCTTTGTGCCCTTGCTAAAAGCATACATTGAAGTTTAAGATTGAAGAAATTTGTTATAAAAATTGGCCACTATTACTATCATGGGTTTCTCTTACTATCATAATGCTCATTTCATGTTTTCACATAAGTTTATTCTATGTAGTTTGTTTGGTTGTGGGTTTTTTTCTTTTGTTGTCACATATATGCGTTTGGGTATGTTGTTGAGGGTTTCTTTGGGCTATGTGTTCTCTTTTGTATCTTGTGGCTACCAAATATCAAGCTATTCTTTTGCCATCTCTAAATTTTTTTAAGCTAACCATCCGCCAATATTTTGACTTTTTTTTTGTAATTAGGGGAATCGACAATTGGGTTTAGGCTCATACTCGCGTGACATGTTAGATTCTAGTCCACTACCACTATACCCCTAGGCATACCAATGCTGCCTCACGCATGACACATAGGCATACACAAGCATGACGTCACAAGGAGTGCCTTAATAGTGCACCCTATCGTCAACTGGTCTATAACTCGCAAACCAATATATTGGCTTTTGAAAAACACTTAAATTTTGTCTTTTCTGAAGTCTCAATTTTAGAAACTTTTAAAAGTATTTGTTTATTTGACCTTTTAAAAAGTTGCCTTGCCCTTTCGACTTTAATTCTCGAATATCTTCGTTTTGCAGAATCATGTCATGCTTCTTCATCCTTTCTTTTCTAGCTAGGACATCTTTTGTTTTACCTCTATGTTGTTAGAATCCTTCTTTGATTCTTGTACATGCTTAAGATTGATATTGCTATGATGCCATGTTAGGGAAATAAGACGGAAGAAGGTGGAGAGAGAAAATATAAGAGATATTATTGATTATTGATAGTGCAATGTTACATCTCACACATACATAGTTCATCATACATAAGTTATATGACATCCTTGAGAGATTAGGTTGTTTAATTACCTAACCTTTAGCATCAATATTTAATATTATGTTGGTCACATAATAACATATTAAGTGATATAAGTACCAAGGTCTCCTAATAACACTTTGAGTGTTACTTCTCCCAAAACTTGTAGAAGAGGATGCCAAGCAAAAGCAAGCTAAGGAAGAAGAGCTTCAAAAGAAATTTTGAAGACAAAGAAACTTTGGCACAGGTTGGACAACGAAAATCTCTAAAAGTAGTAAGAGCTTTGAGGAAAAACTGAGGTGGAAGCAAGTTTGGGAAGAATTTCATATGGACAAAGAAGTAGAAAGTTCCACCAAGAATAACTCCATTGAAAAGACATGGAGGAAGCCAGTTAGAAAAGAAAGAAGCTGAAATTAAAGCTGATGTCGAGTTGATATGACATGATGTGGAGAAGAAAACAACACGAGAATGGCTTGGATTGAGGCTGAACAAAGAGTGGATGAAGGGAAGAAGAAAACAAAACAATCATCTCCTCACCTATTCATCACTTTATTGATTTGGTGTGAAACCTTGTGGAATGTGATTTAGTTCACAAAAGAAAGCAAAGTTGTAGAGTTGCCTTGGGTCCTTGAAAGAAAAGGGATTGGGCTTAGGCGGAGTTTATTAAAGATATGTAGGACAATGTATTGCTTTGACGAATCAAACTTGAGCCCTTTTAGAGGTTTTGAGATGAAATGTAGACAAAAGATTATTCTATCTTGAAATAGATTGCACTAGAAGCATTATCAATCAATGTTGCCTAAGCCCTCCAACTAAAGAAAGTGGGCCATTATATGCTCGAGGCACTTATATTATAACAAAAGCAAAGTAAGAATAAGTTATAAGAGCCCACCAGTAGAAGATTAAACATGCAACATATACCTTCCTTCTTGCATGTTTCATCAACATGGGAAGGATCTGTAGAACCCTTCACTGTCACTCTATAGGTTATTGAAACTTTGTTTTGGCTCCCTCTTGCAAAAGGAGCCTTTATTGAACAATACGCAAAGCGAGAGTAGCAATGGGAGAGAGCGATAGAGAATAAAATGATTTATTTATGGTGAAGACCTCAATGGCGACATGGCATGCAGATATTCCTTGAACTACTTTCAAGATGGATGTCCGAGTCATGATAAGCATGTTGAATTGACTCAGACATGAAAGGGACGATGTGGCTAATTTCGAATGCAGGACACTTATCAAGAGCATCGTGAGGGGACATACATTTACCCGAGTAGAGATAATTACTGTGAAACTCCAAAGCAACTTGGGTATTTAAAGCACAATGTTTATGGGAAGTTGTACATGTACAATTACTTTTCTTGCTGCCCACATTTCCTTGTTCCGCTTGGGTTGTACATGGAATTTAGAAAGATGAGAGGAAAAACGTTTTGGGCTGCTACTCACAGTGTTGGTATGGGAATTATGAAGACGATTTTTTTTTGGTTGAAGAAATGGTGGGGTACATGTGAACTTGCATTAGAGGTAAGGATAAACCTTGGTACAAGCAACAAACATAAGACAATTTGAAATCCTTTGGAGATTATTTCTTCACACCAAAGGTCTTGTGCAACTTTGTTGCGATGTTATAACCCCAATAGTGTGTCCAAAATATTGCTGAGATGTAGTGAAAGCTCCACTTAGAGAACCGATCTCTGTCCACTGCCCATGCTAGAGTAGTCACTTGTCCCTACGGTGAATTGCAATTTTCGCTAATCAATAATAAATGTAAATCTATTTTGATTTTTATATATTAAATAAAAGAAAGTGAAGTTATATATTTACTATTTACTTTATGAATAAAAAGGTAAACTTTTAACTAATGAATAGACTTTTACTGCAAATTAATTTTCTAGAGAAAAAAATTATGAGTCAACCATGTACACATATGGTCACGGGGAAATAGGAATGTTGTTAGCAACCCACGTGGAAATCATGAATGCGTGGAAGCTCTCGGGAAAGGAAACACGCAAGAAAGTTCCCAAGTTTCTGATTTTAGAGGGTAAAAGTTCCCAGTAAGTTCCTAACCCTCTGGAATGGTTCTTGTTGAATTTGGAAAGTTTCCTACAAGTTCTCAAGTTCCTTGGAATGTCGGAACTTCGGGAACGAGTTTCCTAAAATCTGGGGGCAGTTCCTGTGCTACATAGGATTTAACTCACAAAAGAAAGCAAAGCTATAGAGTTGCATTGGGTCCTTGAAAGCAAAGAGTTTGCATTCAGGTGGAGTTTATTGAAGACATGTAGGACAATGACTTGCTCCAATGACTCAAACCTGAGCCCTTTTAGAGGTCTGAAATGAAATGTAGATAACAGATTATTCTATCTTGAAACAAATTGCACTAGAAGTAGGATCGATCAATTTTTCCTAAGCCCTCCAACTATAGAAAGTGGGCCATTATATGTTTGAGGCACTTATAGTAAAACAAAAACAAAGTGAGAATAAAGAAGAGCCCACCACTGGAAGATTGAACATGCAATATATTTCTTCCTTCTTGCACTGGAACAAGAAAAAACAGGGCCATAGGTGATCCAAATGAATTGGCACAATCAACACAATCACAACAACAATTGCATCTAGCTCAAGGCACATACACAGTGAGTAGTCTATGGCATGCTGAATGCTTAAGTAGATAAAACAAGATTAGAAATGAATTCACAAATCAATCATGCTTCTTGATGCTATAAATTTGGCAGTAACTCAATTTTGAATTTTCAACAATGACAGAAATTTGTTCAATGATATATGAACAACATGAAGCTTGCAACTCTTAATCCACTACTAACCATCTACAACTACCACCATCTACTAACCACCATTAGCTTTAGGGTGGTGTATAAAATATCTATCAGGGGAAGATGAAATGATTCATTTCTTGCTTGTTCATATCCCAAATTACAAAAGTGCACAAATACAAAAAAAATGAAGAAATAATTAAGAAGACTAAATGTTCTGAATGTTGAGCTATTGTGCACAACTGTTCAGTGAGCTGTCCATCCACTCTACACACTTGCGTTGAGTTGCAACCGTGTCTACAACAAAGGTGAGTGGACCTAGATATTGTAATCATGTATAAGCATGGTTGAACTTTGGAAGTACATGTCTTGGTTGTGGTGTTGTAATTACACAATTGAATATGAGCACGTTTGTAACACAATGCCAAATTGTCATTTTGGTCCGCACTGAAGTTGATCTTTGCAATGCGATCATGTGACGATGATTCCACACAAATGTGCACCTTTGATGCAACGGCCAAAGCTACGTAGCCATGCTTAGACGACTTTTTTGGATGAATTTCTTTATAGTGCCACTTTTACAGTCATGGACTTAGCTGTTTGGTGACTCTTTTCAAGATCAAAAATTCTATCAACTGTGCTGCCAATTGGGGAACGTAGCTTGAATTTGTTCCAAGGTTTTATATTTCTTGGCTTTGGATAATTCTCCTTTCAGCTTGGTCTTAGTCCCTACTTTATTGCTCACTATTTGCATTATAGCACTGATGTTTCCAATTCCTAATTTCCATGCTATTTCCCAGTTGTCTTTTGTCACTTTTGTGGATTTAGTTTCCAACAATTATCCTTATCACATCCACTATGCAAGTAGTGGTTGCTGAAGGACATGTTCTTCTTCTACATGTTTTGTTCCCTCTTGGGTGATTTGGACTCTGTTTTCTATTGCGTGGCCCCACAACTCCCCCCTAACTGGTAATAGTGCCAGTAATGTTAATGGGATTTCTCTAACTATTCTTAGGCTTTCAAAAGTTGTCTTCCAGAATGCGCATGTTAGACATCTCGGGCTCCTTTTGAATTGGCATGATCAAGCTGCTAATGAACTTTGTCAATAACTTTGCTTCTTCATCCATCACTCTGCACCAAATTATATAGTGGTTTAACTCCTATATATAATTCATCCATTTTGTAGTTGGACCTATGCCATAGGAATTGCCATTGTTGTTTCGTCCAATAGTTGATAGGATAGAATTTATCTTGAGAGAGAGTTTGTAATTGTTCCATGCCATTGCTTGGGTGGTGTCGAGTGTTTCTTTGCGCTCACTCAAATTCTTCCACTGTAGCAAATCTTCTGTACACATGTACAACTTTGTGAAGGCAATCTTTTCTTCATCTTTGTATTGTTGCACTTATTGGGAATCTTTCTACCTAACCAATTCTTAAGTCACAAGAACTCCGTTTTACCATGATACGGTGAAAGTCCACTATGGCTTCAGCTTTTTGAGAGAAATGAGATTTGATGACAAACTCCCTTCGCTATCACTTGATTTTGGGTCTTCAGAGGAATTTTGGTGGACAACAGTCTCTAGCACAACAATAGAGGATGGCAGCGTCTTAAAAAATGAGCAATATTGATCACTGGCCTATCCATATTCTCGAGCTTGCTATTTTGATTGGCAAATCCTATGTTGAGTGCTTCCATGCGATTCTACAATTTTTTTTCCAATTCTTTGTTTGTCAAAGAGTGAGTCTTTACCAAAGATGCTTGACCACATAGCAGGATCGAAAGCATTAGGAGCTCAATTTCCCATAAACCCCAGCACCAAAGCATCCTTGGAGCATTTGTTTTATATTATATATATTTTTATATATTACAAATTACAATGCATGTGTTAAAACTTAAAAATCGTGTAGAATACCAAATTAGTTGCAAAAAATATGAAAATATGCATATTTGTGGTACTTGTAGGTGATGCTACGTTGTTATGAAGTTAGAAATGTCATGCATAGTAGATCAAGGATAAAACATTTGAACACCAACCATCTACCAGTTACAAATTTGAAAAATTTTAAACCATAAAAAAGGAAGTAGACCATGAATTTATGGAATGAAATAGGCTATTCACCCACATGACCGAAGGATTATGCTTACAAAATAAGTCATATACTTAAATTATAATTTAAGTGAAACCTGAATATTGAAACACTAAATTAAGCTGAAGTCTATATCAAATAAAGCAGTGAATAAAGGTAATTTCTTCCTCATGGCACCCCATGTGTGTGTCCAAAGTCATGGGGTCTACTTGTGGGCCCCACATTATAAAAAACACAGAAAAAAGGCTGTCTTTTCTACATTGCATTGGAGTGTCTAGGGATCTGGGGTGTGTCCCTGAAGCAGAAGCTTCTGGTATCTCTGGTGTTTGCCATGAACTGTGTATAAACTCCAACATCTACCTATGAAATGATGCTCTGATACCAATATGATACACAAACACGAATAATTGTGAGGAGTTCCAACTTATTCACACAGTGACTAGTCTATGGCATGACAAAATTTTTAAGTAAATTGGACAGGAACAAAATAGAATTCACAACTCAATCAACACATCAATTGGCATGAGAAATGGGGCAGCAAGTCAACTCTGAATTTTCCTTAATGAAGTAAATCTGTACATCAAGATATTGACAACATGAAGCTTAAAAGAACTCCATCCACCACTAACCGTCTATATAACAACCTCTAACCACCAAGCTGTCTACAATCTTAGGGTGGTGTAGACACTAACCGTCTATATAACAACCTCTAACCACCAAGCTGTCTACAATCTTAGGGTGGTGTATAATTAATCTTTCAAGGAAAGATGAAAAAATCCGTTTCCTGTTTAGCCATATCCTAAATTACACAAGTCTACAAATTCGTGAAAATGAAGAAACAGAAAAGAAAATGACAAATCATGATTATTGAGATTTTGCGTGACTGCTTGCTGCAATGTCCATCCATGCCAGTGTGCCTGCACTGAGTTTGAATTGTGCGTCTACAATGAAGGTGCACCAAGATAGTGTAATCATGTGTAAGTGCAGCCAAACTTTGGAACTACATGACTGGGTCGTAGCACTAAAGCTGAATGGCTGAAATATGAGCAAGTTCATGACAGCTCTAAATAGTCGCTCTGATCTACGTGAAGTTAATCACTGCAATGTGCATGTTTTACCAGTGAATTGTTCAAATCTGCACCTCTAATATGACCAAAACTGTGCAACCATATTGAGATAACTTTTTTAGGGTCAGCTCTTTAGTGTGGCTCCTTTAACCATGGATTTGGTCAATCTTTGACTTCGATTGAGATGATTGTATTTTGGACGGAGGAACTGGCCTGATATCTGAAATTCAATTCAATGTGTTGGGGCCTATTTGATAAAGCAGACACATCTGTAGCATATCTCTGAAGAGAGAAGGCATAGTTACAGTTGAAGAAACAGAGCAAGAACAGAAGACAGAAGTTGCATGAGGTACAAGCGGAGTTGACAAGACTTCATTCTGAAGCCTAGCTGCACCAGATAACATCTCTGAGATTCTCCAGGGACAAATCGGAACATTCAAAGTACAGAATGTGGAGCTCCAAGCACAATATGTTCATCTGCAGAAGTACCAGGTCGACATGTGGACACATATCCCATTGCTCTATTAACTGTTTGATGAGGCAGTACCTTCATCAAAACTGTCAGCTTCCGGGTCTTTGATCCACAAATTGCACCTATCAAATAAATTTTATCTAGGTTTTTGTAACTGGAAATTTTTGTGGGGTTTTTTATGTAGGGACCTGTGGTCCTGAAAATTTGTTCCCTACCATGAAATAGAAAACATACATAATATATGTGATACGTTTCTGAAAAAAGCATACTAAAAGAAAAAGAAAAAGAAAATGTATGATAAGTTTTTAGTATGTAACCTGAAACACTTCAGTGCCCATGAAACCATTGGGCAATGAAACCACTGGGTTTTGGGGGTTGAATAATGTTGACCATAAAATAAGCCTTAAATCAGGCATCAGATATGTTTAGCTTTTTGACCCTGTCCACTTGACTTGGTCCTCAAGTCATTGGATTCGATGCTATAAAAAGGTGGCATGCTTCTTTCTATCAAATTAGAGCAAAATGAAATATGTTTTGATTTGGGTTACTACTAGGGTCTATTTGTGCATCTGTGGATGTTCTTTTCTGATTGAGCATTGCTTATGGTTTAGGGGTTAATTCTATATAATTTCTGATTCTGTTTAAGGTTAAGTATTTGCAATTTATACTGATATTTCTGATTTTCCACTTAGTCTCTGCTTGGGCTACTGAAGCCTAACACTTTCTCAATACTTCCATTCTTACATGCATTTCAAGGATGGCCTTATCTGTACTTCAGGAAATATGAGATGCAGTTACCTCCTTCTTAGCTTGAGAGTCCCACAAAGTCAGTCAGGTAGAGCAAGCTTCAGAACACATAACCAGTAGTTGATAGGAATGTTACCAATATCTCTTTAAGAGTTTTGCCCTCCTTGTAAGTGCAGATCAAATTTAAGTTGAAATCGGTCCATTTTCCACGCAGGCGACATTCAAAGAATTTTTTCTCCCATAAGATGGATTTACAAGTGATTTCAAGTTTAGTTCTTGAGGGCCGCAATCTAGTAGATGGCAATGTTTTAATGCATAGCTCAAAGCCACCTTTAGAAGCTGTAAATATAAGTAATATTGTGAAATTTGATATTTTTGTTGGAATGATATCCTTATTCCTTGGAAATGTACTTCTTTGTGAAATTTTTTCATAGTTAATAAGTTGATATTAGTTTTTCAACATCTTTTCTCACATAAATTACATGTCCAGCTAGAAATATGAGTTGTCTTACATTCTGCCATTGTTTTTATACAGCTGCCACCATTGCTGGCAAAGATACGATTATCTTGGAAACGCTGTGCAACACATGCATATATAAGTCGCTTCATTGATTTTCATGAACAGGTGAAGCGCAACTCCCTGTGGGCTGCAGCAAATTTAAACTCAACACATTTGTATGGGGCAAAGGCTTATAGTTCAAATGCCCCTTTAGCTCATGTAGATGCAAAGTTTGGAAATAGCTCAGGGACAGAATTGATGGGAACATCTGTAAGTAATACTCATGGGCTGAGCACTGGAGTTAATCGATTAGCTGTTGATTCTATAAAAGAAATGGGACTTTCTTCAGCAGCAATGGCTGCTACAGATGTACAGGTTACTGTGGGAATGTCATCTAGTCCATACATAGATGCACATGGGAAAAACACATCTTCACAACAGCAAATTCAGACAGTGCAGGAGCAAACTACATCACCTTTGCAGGTAATCTGGAAGTTCATTTCCTGTTAATGGGATTGATGTTCTATGGCTCATTTTAAAGTGTTGAATTATCAGTGAAGCAGTGTTGAAACCTTTTAATATTGGAACTGCGGTGAATCTATGTAAAAAGGGTTTCTAAGCTTTTGAGAATCAGGATTGTTTATATACAATCTTAACATAGCTAATCGAGTTGCAACACAATCTGAAATATTTATTAAAAAACAGCTACAATAAAATTATATCCAGAGAACCCTGTTTGAATTCCCAACCTAATGTACCAAGAATATATTTGAGAAAAACAGTGCCAATAAATAAACTTCACAAATTATCTTTATAAGATAAATTGTTTGCTTTGTGCAGATTGGATCACCTTTGGGGCTTGCAATTTCCCAGTCAGCTGCAGTTTCTGCCATTACAGTTACCACAGCAGGAGATAATATACATATGTCATCTGCTATGGCTTTTGGTGGTAGTTCTGTGCCAATCAATAGTTTACCAATTGGCACAGGAAGTGGCCCAACAACTGGAAGTGTTCCAAATGTAGCTTCTGTCCAGGCCCAGTTCCTGCATTCTGTCATCCAGCCCCCTAGCTTTCCTATTCCTTTTTCACCAGGACAAGTTGCACCAAGCACTGGTGGTCATGTCCCAACACAACAGGTACGTAAACAACTGGCTATTCAGATGGTATGAAAAATGCTGAATTATAGAGAGAAGTGAGAACAATGAATAGGCTTATGGAGTTGGAAAAAATATATAGGATATCCGTACTTATTCTTATTCTAACATATTCTCTCTTTCTTCCAGACAGCACAATATTTCAATACCAATTTCTATCACCCTCAATTGATGCAGCAACCGTCTAATTCACAGCCACCCCAACAGGCAACTAGTTTGACTTCAGGGACAAGTGATACTCAAAAGCAACAATTTCAACGTTTTCCAAGTGTTTGCAGTTTTGCTTCTTTAACATCACCTCAGCAGATCTCATGGCCACCATTTTATAGCACTCAAACCCTTCTTGCGAATGCACCACAGCAGCAACAACAATTGACTGTAACGGAAAATACAGTAGCAGAAGCTGTTTCAGCAAATGAAATGAAGACGTCAACAGCTCAGAGGAAAATATACAGCAAAAGCTCTTCTTCTGTGCAGGTTCCAACTGTAAATTCGTCTTCTTCTCTACTTGCCACTGGCATGCCTGCATTGCCCATTCGTCCTCAAGATCTTAACCTAATGTCATCTTTTGGGGGAAAACAAGACGGGACTCTGCAACAGAAGACAGAAATGCATGCACAATCTCATCATCACTCAATGTCACAATTACAGCAGCAGCAACAACAAAACCATATTGTGATTCCTTCTTTGCAAATGAGCTTGAAGGATGTTGACTCTCATATGTCCCCACCGTCATCTGCTAATAGAGGGCCAACTAGTGCCAGTGTGATGGGACTACCAGCTGGGGCATCAGTCATGGCTCCGCAAGGGCACACATCTTTCCATAATATAGGCAGCCAACATCAGTTATCTTTTCATGATCAATCAGCTTCTGGGCAGTCTCCTCAACTATTCATGGCTGCCAGTCAGCAGCAACAACAGCAGAGATTAGTTTCAAAAGGCCTTGAAGACGGCAGGGCAAACACCAATGAAGGAAGCTGCAGTAAAGGTGGACGCTTAGATGACATGAAAGTATCAGCTAAACATCAACTCTATCAACCATACTGGGAAGCACCAACATACATTCAAGGCTCTCCAACAAATGGCACTTTTAGCTTAACACGCAATTGTAGTTCACCTCGAAATCTGATGGTCCCAAGTACTGATGATGGAAGTTCCATTGCTTATACTAGTATACCCATTCCTGTCCAACAGCCTAGCCAGAGTTCCAAGAAGATGGCTCGATCTAAGGCTGCTTCAAGTTCTATTATATCTCCAGCCCAAGCAGAATCGTCTGTGATTACTTTTGTAGATAGACCACCCCTTAATGCAACCAACTTTAATGTTCCCCCTGGGCAGGCTGTGTCTTTCCCAGGACAAATCTTAGATGCTTCTAATCAGGTTAGAAGGCAGGGGCATTCTCAGCAGTCTGCTCAAATGAAAATTGCAGGACCACCATTATCTACCACATCAGGAACTTCAACACTGCTGACAGCCATGGCAAGAAATCAGGGTCAATTGTCAAAGATTGAACAGTCTGCATTGGATACAGTTCCAACCTCTTCAAGGGCCTCTCCTGCTTCCTCCATTACTGGATTTTCTAGTAGCATTCTATCTTCTCCACCAGCTTCCAAATCAGGGGTTGCTACTTTGTCCAAAACTTCCTCCGCAAAAGATTCTTACTCCCATCAACAAAAAGCTTCATCGGTAGCTGCCCCAGAAAAAAAGACTTTACCTGCCATTGTACCAAATATAGCATCACCAATCTTGGGCCCCAGTCCTTTGTCTCAAATATCTATCCCAGGACAAATAATTCAAAATCAAATGCAAGTGCAGAAGAAGCCGCACCATAAGCAACAGCGAAAACACCAGCAAATGTCGCAGTCCTTACCCCAGCAGTCGGCCCAGTCTATGGTTTCTACACAACAGCGGCAGCAACAGCAACAACCTGTGGCACCTCAGCATTACAATTTTCAGCAGTTTCCTAACCAAAAACAAGCACACCAAGTAGAAAGACATCCATCAGCACAAACAGCACCTCCAAATCAACAGCTTGGGGATATACAACAGCAACAGATCAAACATCTTCAGGATCAGGAACTCCAGATACAACAGTCACTCCTTAGACAGCAAAGTCCTCAATCTGGGCAGGCATCAGGTCAAACTCAGCAGTTTGAGAATATGCAGCAGAAGAATGTGACACATCTACAACAGCATCAAACATTTTCAACACCTTTTGGCTTTGCAATGAGTGGGTTACCTTCGACTTTAACCTTAGGTACCAACACAGGAAGTTCTCCTCGAAGTATAGTTTCTGATGGAACTGTGATATCTCAGAGCAGCATTTTAAGGCCTTCCACACCTGCTAATTTTACAGCAAGCACTAGTGTGCCATCCACTACTTCTCAAGGGATTGGTACTTCTGGGTCTGTCCTTCAAAATGGTGAGTATGGGTCAACCAGGAACAGCCCTTTAAATCGGCAGTAGATCCATCCATTTTGAAAACAGGTTCATAATCATTGTCAAAAGCTGCCACATTTGGAAATGTTAATGATGAGAAGTGAATTACAAGTAACTGGGGTATTGGTTACGTGGTAGGCTGTTTAAGTACAATGCTAACGTCAAAGGACAGATGCAGTTTTGAATTGAGAGGATTCTCTCTTGCAAGTTGCAACAGATACCTCTAGCCAGGCTACTAGTGTTTTATTTCTGCCAGATAGTGTCCTGTTAGAGTCCTCAGAATGCTGTTATCCTTTTAGTAACATTCTTCAAGCGTTCCTCCATTGATTGCAAACTGAGGGCAATGTGTTAAGAGACAGAATGTTATTGCGGGGGAGAACTATAAAAGGTCTTATTCTCTAATTCATACTAATTTGCCTATTTAAGCTACAGCTTAGTAGCTGCTTGCTTGTACTGTGCCATGCAAATTTTTAACAAATTCTCCAAATGAATGCAACAATGGAGTTGATGCCCGGTTTGTTTACGGATCTGTGGTGATGGTATATTTAAGCTCTGCCTTTGTCTAGTGGCCTGCTAATCAATTGCGGAACAGTGGATCTGACTTGTCCAGCCTGTGACCATGAACATTCGTCACATGTACTCTGTTTGGGGCATTCTGCCAGTTATAAAAGATGTGTTTTTGCATGCATTGTAAAATGATCTAAACTCGAGAACTAAACAGAATGATCATGAGATATTTTCTCTTCCCTTCCAGCAGGTAGTATTCAAAGATCAAAATATTGTGAGTGGCTGCAGTGTTACCCATCCAACTAGGCATGCAAACAGAGGTTGGGTTATAATACTGATAAATGTGGAAAGCAGGCTCATCTGGGGCATCAGGCTCGACTGTTAGGAGATTATTTACTGCTAGTGGCATCTTCTGGCTTCCATGATATATATATGTTATCTTGTAAGTTCGTTCTGCAGATGATATTGATTTTTTTTTGTGCTCCTCTATACATGGCATGCCTATTGGATTGTTCCATTTCAAGAACCAGATTCTATTCGGCAGTAATCTTCTCACTGCAAGAGGATTCTATGCTAACAATACCATGTTTGTACCAAGAAATCCATTTGCAAAACTTGCACCAATATGGGTATTTTCCAATGGGATTTTCCTCCTTGTCATGTTTAAAAAGTGAAGTTTACAGCATTACAATTGCGATTGGATATTGTGTAGGATACTGCAAAACATCTCTGGTCAATTCTTTCCAGGTGAAAAGGAGTGTTATGTGTTATTCCTTGATGTAATTCAACATTTTGACATCCATATATGGACCTTTAGACAAGACAACTTTAGAATGCAACTAGGAACAAGCCTATTTCCCACCCATCTTCCATTATTTTGTTTTCTTGTGCATATTCTTGTTCTCTACTCTGAAATTTCTTTGGACTCCTGGCTGACAAAACTTCAAAATGTTTACAATCTTCTGTAGAGTAATTGACTATATGTTTCTGATTATGTGCTTATTTTCCTTGCATTCAGCCAGAGCATGATTCTCCTAATGAACATGTAAATCTGTTGCAAAATTTGTACATGTTCTAACATTCATAAACCATACCATTGGTTTGAAGAACACTATTTGTACATGTTCTAAGCTAGTTTGTTTTTTTCAATTGTCCATTGCCTAGTCCTTATATTCTGCCTTATTCACCTAGACTTTTGGCATATCCTTCACCGTCAATGCACATTTTTTACATGATGCTAGAATATGGGATCTAATTTATAGTTCAGAAAATCCCTGAAATAAACTGAATCTTGAGACTTTTTTTTAAAGTAGGCTTGCATAAAGATGAAAGCAGATGAATCTGCAACCAGCTTTTTGTATTTAACGGGGATCAATTGAGAAACCTTTACTTGTTGAAACACTCTCATACTTGGCCGCCTTTCTCCCTGGATGCAAGGATTTGTTTTGATGTCTAACAACTCAGAAAGCAAACTTGAAAACATCAAGGCTGGCATTCACTTGTAGGTACTTTTCGGATAATGCCTGAACATGACTTGAGGAAATTCTCTACCATCTAGCAGACTACTCTGATAATTGATACCTACTATGGCTTTTTGGAATAGCTATGCAACCATAGATGAGATGCTTTGAAGGTATATAGGTATCAGGACTGTCTATTTTTTGCAGCTATGTTTGTAATAATGTTCTTACATGATCTCATTTCTCCAATAAGGACTGTAGTTTGTGGGGCGTCTGTTTTCTTTTGCCCCCAATTTTACATCATCTAGCCTCAATATGGATGCAGCCCTTAAGGCCCCTTGATCCATCCAAATCCATATTTATTAGATATTCAGCATACCCCTGACACTCTACACACTTTTTACAGGGGGTACTGTAACTGAGATCTAATTTATACTTCTGAAATTCACCGAAAAAAACTGAATCTGGATATTTTTTTTGAAGTAGGCTTGCATAAAGATGAAAATAGATGAATCTGCCACCAGTTTTTTCCATTTAATGGGGATTAATTGAGAAACATTTGCTGGATGAAACACTCTCATTCTTGCCCACCTTCCTCCCTTGATGCAAGGAGGAATTGTTGAGTCTAACAGCTCTGAAAGAAAATTTTGTGCTTCTCGTTTTGGTGCATACTCACAAAGTTGACAATCACTTGTAGGTACTTTTCAGATAATTCCTGAACATCACTTGAGGACATTCCTAACCACCTGGCAGACCTCTCTGACAGTTGACAGCTACCATGGCCTTTTGGAGTAGCTCTGCAACCATAGATCAGATATGTTTGGAAGGTGGATAGGAATCGGGACTGTCTACTGTTTGCGGCTATGTTTCTAATAAAGTTTTTAATTGATCTCATTTCTCTGATTAAGGGCTCTAGTTTGTGGGGTGTCTTTTCTGACGTATCACATCAACATCAATATCTTGGTAACTCAGGCTTCTAAACATTGTAGCTCAAGGTCCTTTCTAAGCCTTCGGGTGCTTTGATGATTGGTTGGACACTCTTTATTCTGGATTTTTGCAATACATGCCTTCTCCTTCCTTTGCCAACAGAACTTGTTAAACATGTTGAAATATAAAACTATAAAAGGATGCATGAGGAGCAGGTTCTGTATAATGTATAAAAGTTTTCAACTAATTCCACAAAATTTACAGCAACCAATTGAATAGCTATGAAAGTGGTCTGTTATCCCAAGGAGCAGCCTACCACAAGGCATTTTAAGGCTTCCCAAATTTGTAAAATTTAGTCAAGTATTAGCCAACTTTAACCGTAGCATAAAACTGTAACTGATGCAGTCAAAATGGGCAAAATCTGTAAGGGAACCGACCTTACTTGAGAGAGGTGTGTTATATATCTCTATTTAATCTTTATTAGTCATTGCTTCTTTAGATTAGATTTCTATTTATATAAAAAGGCATTAGAAATGCCACTTTAGGAACAACAGAATTTGCTTTCATTTTCTTGAAGGGCCAGATTCAGATTCTGTGATATTCAGATTCAGAGGTGTATCTCCGGTGTTTTTCTTGTGTCTTTCTGAATGACCATGAGAAATATCCTGTTCCAAATTATTTTGCTGGGCACTTTTCTGTTTGAGGGGGAGTCCTTATTTTTCTTGAGTGGTCTCTGAAGTTTTTCCTGACTGGTTCTTTTTGTTATCCTTTTTATTGTTCGGCTTTATAGGCATTTCTTTCTTTTGTTTTTCTGAAGTTCTTTGTATTCCTGCTCTTGATTGCCCAAAGATTTTTCCACTTCTCTAGAGGAAGCCTGCTTTTTCAGGGGACTAGAAGGAGCTACCCAGGTCCCCAAAGGCATACATTTTCTGGATCTATACGCAACATTTTTATAATCTTGCCTTTGGCAACCAAGTGACTACCTCCTTTTAGAAGTTAACTGGATCTATACGCAACATTTTTATAATCTTGCCTTTGGCAACCAAGTGACTACCTCCTTTTAGAATAACTTCTGATGGGATCCTTTCTGGACACTGGAAACTCGCTTCCGCACAGGAGATTGCTACACAAATCCTCTAATTTAATGGAGACTTTAACATAGAGAATCTGTATTATAACTACACCCTTCAAGGAAAGCCTGTGATCTAGTAGGTCGTTTTGTTTATGTGTAAGCTTGCACAAGTAGCCTTGCTCTTGTTCAGGAGGGGGAGGGGATTCATAAAGTACACATGCAATTCTAAGTACCCTTGCTCTTGTTCAGGAGGGGGAGGGGATTCATAAAGTACACATGCAATTCTAAGTACCCTTGCTCTTGTTTGGGAGGGGAGGGGAGGGGAGGGGATTCATAAAGTACGCATGCAATTCTAAGGAAGGAAGGAAATATTTTAACGTCCGCGAGGCTAAGAATAGCCTATGGGACAGACCAACTTGCACGTTGTTTTGTGCAATTCAATCCTTTGTCTGTTCAACTTGATGATGAGCGCCCCCAGTTTTTCCACAGTCCCCTCGTTAAATAAATCATCCCAAGATTTATCCGCCAAGACATTTGCGTACCTGTCCCTATTGTCCTTAAAGGCTTCACACTCTAAAATGAAGTTTTTTTCTGTCTCCACTTTACCAGCGGTGCAAAAAGTACACTCTTTCTGCCCAAGCTTCTTTTGGCCTTTTTCAGTGCCGGGTCTCACAACGGAGTTGATGGGAATTAGTTCTTAATTGAGCAATGAGAATTTTGGCTTTCCAAGGTATATTGGCCTCTATGTACGCCTTTTGATGTTGATTGTAGGTAGAGTTAAACTCTTCAATACAATACTTTCTCTTTCTCCTTAGCTCTTTATCCCAAGTTCGCTTGTGGAACTTATTGATAACAAAAGCCTTTATTTCTTTACTATTCGTAGGGCACGTGCTCAAGCACATATCCCACTTGCTAAGCCATTTAATATTTTGCCGCATTTAAGTCTTCTCTCTTTTGCACAATATGTCATTGAAGACAACCTTAGGCCATCTACCTTCTTCCATTTGCTCAACTCTTTTTAGATATCTTATGAGTCTCACCATAGCGATTGCTTCAATAGAAGCCACCCCCATTTCACTTAGCATGATTTCGTCTGGCACTGAACCCTTAATTTTGAACTTGCTTGTGATCATGTGTTTTTGAATATTTTCTATTTGCTTCCACTGTAAGTCAGAGGTATTGCTGCCCCAAACTTCACAACCATAGAGAACAACCAGGATCACTAAGAGCCCAAAAAGGGTTTGCATAGTTTTCCAGTCCCATAACTTTGCTTCTCTGCACCTATTTTGGAAAGCATAAAACGCTTTCCAACCTCCTAGAGTTCCTTTTTTCCTGCAACCTTCCCAACTCAAACTTCTGTTGAAGTCGAGTTCGAGGTACTTGTAATCTTCCATTACTTCAAGGGTATTGTCTTCAAAGTAGGAACTTATGTTGTTTATGTTTTCGTTTGCTAGAAAAAACTACCACTTTTGTCTTGCTAGTATTTACTTGCATCCCAACTGTTCTACAAAAGTGCTCAAGGGAAATCAAGTGCTCTTGCAAGCCAAGGGCAGACTTAACAATCAAAATAAGGTCATCTGCATACAAAAGAAGCCTCATCACATACTCGCCCATGAGGACGCCATTCCTGCCCTCTAGGTTTAACCACTCTTCAAGTTTGTCAATATATAAGCCAAAAAGGGTAGGGGATAATGGGCACCCTTGCTTGACCCCAATATTCGCTTCTGAAACTTTCGGAGATACCATATGATGTTCTGATTTTGACTTTGACCTCCTCATATAGCTTGTGAACAACTGCTCTAATATGTATAGGAACCCCAAGCTCCTCCATTCTGTGCCATAGTTTATCCTTGGGAACCGTGTCAAAAGCTTTTTTGAAATCTACAAAGCAACAAAAGGTTTCCCCTTTTTTCTCCCACACTTTTTCAATGATATGCCTTAAAGTAATACCATGGTCCACCGTGGACTGTTTAGGTCTAAAACCTGCTTGTCCTTTAGCACGCTTGCCTTTTTCTTCCGCCCACTTGCTAATTCTATTTTCTAGCATGCTTCCAAATAGCTTTGCAAACAAGAGGTTTATCATTATGGTTCTATAATTGGAGGGATCGTTGACATCCCCGCTCTTGAAAAGAGAAATTGCGAGGCTAGTTGTCCAATCTGTAGGGAATCTCTGTTGAATGATGTTGTTGAAGATTCCTGTAATGCGAGGTGCAAGAGTTTTTGAACCCCACTTTAGATATTCAGGTTGAAGTTCTACTAAATCTTTGGCTTTTCCAACACCCAGCTTCTTAATACCCACCTCAATCTCTTGCACGGTGAAAAGCTTAGTAATGGTGGTGGTGTTGACCAAGGGGGGAGGGGGTTCAACCTTAGGATTCTGTTCATAGAGTTGCCTTGCATACTCAAGCCACTGGTCCACTGTAATTTTGTTTTCAGTTTGCTTCTTGCTCGCTTGAAGTTCCTTCCAAAATAGGTTGGGGTTGTTTTTCCCAAGGAAGATTAGCTCTTCCCTCCTTGAGACCATGAAATCAATTTTTTTTTTCCTTATATCATGCTTGTAGCTTTTCAAGTCTCTTTGTTTCCAGTTTGACACTCTCCACCTTCTCCTTGCTTTTTCGCACTCCTCATCGAACCAAGCCTTAATAGGAAAGCAATTTGTTTCATGTTTCCTCTTCTTTGCTTTCTTGCGTTTTGTGAGTTCCCTTTGAATTAAATTAGTTCGCTGCTGATTATTAAGGCCTTGGGACAGAATTTCCTTCCTCTTACAAAGTCTCTCTAATGCCTTCCTAAAGACATTACAGTTCTCTTGAGTCAAAAGAATTCTGCCCTTTGCAAAAGGTTGTTGAATGTGCTGATTTTTTGTCTCCTCCTGCTGCTTATCAGTCCAAGAAAGACTTAGATAGATCGGTTTGTGATCAGATTTTAAATCCCGGAGCTGTTCTCCAATCACAACTTCCTCCATTTTCTCGCATAGCCCATGCGAGCAAATTGCATAATCCACCACACTTGCTCCATTGTAGGTATTACAAGTGAAATTACCAGAGTTTGACCATTTAGGCAAACCATTGCAGATTGCTAAATTGAAAGTTCCACATAAGGTAAGCAAATGTTCTCCAAATAAATTGCAGCTTTTGTTGTCTTTGGAAATTCTTGTCCATTGATGATTTCTTTCTTCTATAAGCCAAATAGGATTGCAATCTTCCATTTGACAAAGAATGCTAGCTTGTTCACTTGCGGTTTTGGTGTTGAATTCTCCTATTAGAAGGATTTCACCTACTTGAGAATACTTCGCAATATCGTTTTTTAATGCTGCAAAAGGGTCTTTATGGTCGAACGCCCTCCTTTTGTAAATTTTTGAAACTTGTGGGACGACGTAGCATGCCGCAATTCTGATTGCATTTCCATTTTCTGATATTTTAAACCATATAAATTGTTTATTTGAGGATGTTAGTATCAAAATGAGGAAGAACACTTTCACATCGTCAAGAAACATTTATTTTAAAATAATCATTTCATCATCTAAATTGGTAATTTTTTGTAATATAGTTGTTATTAATTCACTTCATAAACATTTATTTTCAAATAATCATTTCATCATCTATGGTAATTTTTGGTAATATAGTTGTTATTAATTTACTTCATCATACACCATGTTGTTGTCTTTTATTGAATATTCTTTAATAACCTTTAAAATTTGAATACCAAATACTTAATAAGCAATTTTATTTTTTTTAAACTTTTTATAATAATTTTTAAATTTAAATAAAGGTTAATGTTGATATTGTCTTTTATTGAATATTCTTCCATAATCCTTTTAATCAATTAAAAACATTTTAATAAATTATGAAAGTAAAAAGGATTTAATGCCAAATACTTAATAAATATTTTTATTTTTATAATAATTTGTAAACTTGAATAAATGTGAATTCATTTTTCTTGTTAGAATTTTTTTTCTAAAAATCATGCCACCAATCACAACTTCTTTTAATCTAAACTAAAGTGATTACAAGTAATCATGAAATCAATATTCTCTTTGATGACATGATTCTTTTAATCTAAACTAAAGTGATCGTTAATACAAGTAATTATGAAAGCAATATTGTTTTTCATGACAGTCACAACTTCTTTTAATCTGAACTAAAGTGATTACAAGCAATCATGAAATCAATATTCTTTTTGATGACAAGATTCTTTTAATCTAAACTAAAGTGATCGTTAATACAAGTAATTATGAAAGCAATATTATTTTTTATGACAGTATTGTAGATTATTTTGATAGTTATATTATTATTTTTTATATACATTAATATTTTAAAAATATAAACTGGTATCGAGATAAATTAGAATTTTATTCAAATTAAATTTAATAATGTTTTAAAATTGTTTCATTATATATGGTAAATGGTAAATATACATTTTTATGTTTTAATAAATTAAAATTTTATTCAAATTATTTTTAATAACAATTCAAAGTTATTTCGTTAAACTATAAAAATTAGAGAACATACACTTTATGTTTTAGGCTATGCATAAAAAGCTATGACAAAGTAGGGTTGTGTTCAAGTTAATTTTGACAATTTAATAATATAAACACTATTTAAAACTTATAACTGAGCCAACTATTTTTAATAATAATTTTGAGATATATATATATATATATATTAAACTATATTATATTTTGAAAAAAAATATTTAAAATGGCTAAGTTTACTTTTATGAAATGTTTGTTACAAACAATTTATCTAATATTTGTTAATAATAATTTATATCTTTTTTTCATAACCAAGGAAATTATGACTAGTTTGTAATTATAATATTTCTTCATAAATTAGATTTAAAAACTGAAGAATTGACATATTAATAAGAATTTGTAACATCTAAGTTTTAAAGAATAATTGATCTTTATGATTTAAACTCATTTTTGAATTAATATATTAATATAAAATTTTGTAACACTTAACTTGAGATATTTTAAAGAATTAATTGATCTTTATGATTTAAAACATACTAGAGTTTAACATTTGGTTTTAGGGTTTTGTATATAATAATGGAGGGTTAATTGTGCATTAAGTTAACTAGATTTATATAGTAAGTTCAATAGTACAATTATGAAGTATAGATTAAAAAATGAAATACTATCAATAATCACAACTTTGCAATGAATATTCTTGATATGGAGGGGTCAAAACTCTTGCATGCTCCGACCATCCTCTTCGGCACGTGCACACCTTCCTTTCGACTTATTTCCAGCTGAAACTGACCATCCCTTCAGCAAAAACGTCACCCTTGTTTGATTCAGCCAACCGGGGTATTGCAGCAGAAAACTAGGTTATTTCTTCATCAGCTCGGCTCATCTTGCATGCATATTCTCTCTGGAGCATATTCAGCCGGCTTATCAGTGATAAGTGTTCATTCCATCCTGCAAACCCTAACCCTAATTTTAGCTATAAAATAGGGAAATTTTGCATGGCAGTTTGCATGCTCGGCTATTTCAGTAAATTTGCATAGAAATAGAGAATATCAGTATATGGGATATTATAGTGGTATCCGAGCATGATCCTTGCCAGCTGTGGGCACATAACAATTGAATAAAAGTGCATATTGATGCATGTGTGTACATGCAAATGCATGTCAGTGATGTTGGGGAATCGCATGTCAGAATAAAGGTTTTTCTTTGCCAGCTTGTGAGAACATGAAGACAATGAGAAGGATCTTGACTGGAAATTGGCAGAGGTTAGCAGTACTTCAACACTTGCCTCGATATCAAGAGTATCTAGCCTTGGGTGATGAGATATGTGCAACATTATCCTTTCAAGATTGTTACACCATCAAGTTCGGGAGCCAGCCTAAGGATTTGGATGAGGATCTCCTTAAAGGGATAGTTGGGGGAGTGAAGGAAGATGGGATCATGTTTAGATGCTCTTTCTTGTCATATGATAGTTTGGACCATAAGGAATCAGAGATTGCACCCTTGAGTCTTCTGGATGAGCACAAGGTAGAAGAGATGGCAGAAGAGGAATCTCAGTTAGATTCACAGGAACGAATGGAGAAGCATGACACAGAGAGGATTGATTCTATACATGCTGAGCAGTATGGAGGTAATGAGCCACATCTTGTGGAGGGACCATTAATGGTTCAGGTTGTAGATGCAAATGTGTTGATGGGAGACATATTCCAGGTACTAGCCGATAGTGACAAAGACGCATCCCTTATTTTCCGAAATGGGTATAGTACATATGTGTGGGATCCTGGTTCAGAGGACACCAGTCGAGTGAGTGCCCAAGAGGATATCGCAACTTACACAGGATGCAGGACAGTTGTGACCCATGAGGGCATGAGCGACACTCATGGTTTGAGGGGAGAGCCTTCAACAATGATTCTACATGAGCACTCAAAATTGCAGGTGACTGAGGAGAGATCTGACACAAAGGATTTGGATCAGGTATGGGATCACGATTTGCCTTTGTGGGTTAGTGGTTTAACCATGGAGGAGGTAGTTGAGCACATCCCTTGTGGACCAGCCAACAAGGAAGTGTATCCATACAGAGATTGGGTAGACATGTATATGACATAGATGGATAGACCGAGGTTTACAGGCTCAGTTGACATCAGTGGAGTTTCTATGGAGGAGAGGGCCAACCTCCTCTTCCAGGAGTTTTTTTGAGGGATGCTCAGGTTTGGAGGCATGAGGAGCAGTCTTCTGAGGAGTTTGTGCAACTTATGATTGCTTGGCTCATTAAGGACATTTAGATGGATTTTAGTATCAGTCAAAGGGTTGTTTGGGATCCCGGTATCAAGGGGTCAATTCATGATTGGGTGGCAAGGAGGCATGAGGTGATCCAGTGGTTTATATGGGATCCTGGTATTGGTGTTCGAATGCATTTTTTAGTTGACAGTTGTCAATTGCTTGAGGACAAGCAATATTTGGCGAGGGAGGACTGTAATGTTCCCAAAAGTGACATGCATGACATCTAAGCATTATTTAATGATACATGCACCCAATTAAGTCTCCATGCGCATGCATGCAAGTCAACTGCAAATTAGAAGTTAAAGTGACCTAATTAGGTCAAAAGTTAGGGTTTTCATAGTTGAAAGTTATAAAAGAAAGATAAAGTGAATGGAGACTTTACTTTTGATGATTATTGATTTTGGAGCTCTTGAGTAGCAGCATAGCGTGCAGCCACAATAGTTGGGGTTGGAGACAACGTCTTCAACTAACGGGATTCGGAACTGAGATATCTGCCCTAGTCTCCTTCAGGATAAACCATCCAAGTTTGTCACAGTGTCTATTGCATTCATCATTATCCAGTATTACAGTATAAGTCCGAAGGTTATTGCAGATTCATTCGTACAGCTAGGGGAATTTAGCTGGGAAAACCTAATCATTCACCATGGCTCTGGATCACTATATTTCTTCCACATGCGGCCTGCATCCTGACTAATAGGATCACTCTACTGCATTGGGTGATTATTACCCATAAGATTTTCCATCCGAGGCAGCTAGCAACAATTTACAGGGCTGTGGGGGCGTGAGCAACAGATTGGTAGATCAATTCGCTAGGGCATCTGAAGGGGTCAAAACTCTTGCATGCTCTGTCCATCCTCTCCGGCACGGGCACACCTTCCTTCAGACTTATTTCTAGCCGAAACTGACCATCCCTTCAGCAAAAACGTCACACTTGTTTGATTCAGCCAACCGAGGTATTGCAGTAGAAAACCAGGTTATTTCTTCATAAAATCAGCTCATCTTGCATGCGTATTCTCTCTGGA
Source organism: Pseudotsuga menziesii (assembly GCA_001517045.1). Taxonomy (NCBI): domain Eukaryota; kingdom Viridiplantae; phylum Streptophyta; class Pinopsida; order Pinales; family Pinaceae; genus Pseudotsuga; species Pseudotsuga menziesii. The sequence goes on from LPNX010923610.1 coordinate 1,112,608, forward strand.
GCATATTTAGTCGGCTTATCAGTGGTAAGTGTTCATTCTATCCTGCAAACCCTAACTCTAATTTCAGCTATAAAATAGGGAAATTTTGCATGGCAGTTTGCATGCCCGGCTATTTCAGTAAATTTACATAGAAATAGAAAATATCAGTATTTGGGATACTACAGATTGCTAGACAACCCATAAAGTAGAAGATTCCCTTGATATTGAATAAATCTATAACAATTATACATTAAAAGTCTTTCCAACATATTATCTAACTGATATCTAAATGAGATCATCCTTCTCTCCAAGATTTGGAGCTTGGCTCATGCCTCGATGATTGCCATTGTGCTTTTAGACTCATTGAGTTCATCTTTAAATTCCATAAGAATCACTTAGTTGACTTCCATATGCATCCCTTGTCTTTGCAAGCCATCTATGCCAGTATTGAGCTTGATGTGAACATCGTGATAGGAGATGTTGGAAAAGTCTGTCTCCTTTATTTATCTATTCTAGAATGGGTTGTAATAAAGTCTCCATCTTGTATAAATCGGTCATCCAATTTATTACCACAGAAGAGTCACCAAACCCCTGCAATTTTGAAAACACCCTTATATGTTGTCAGTTTCAGTAAAAACTCATAAGTCATTAGCTCTACACAATTGTTGGGTCCTCCTGACCTTGCTTTAAAATTTATATAATGAGCAATATTTAGAAATGAAGTTCCTCTTGTGCCACATATGAATCATTGGCAGTGGTTAACACCATTCAAGTATTCCTAACCCCAAACTTGTCAATTGGAGGATGATTCAATATCCTAGAGTTTTGAACATTTTAGAGAGTTTTATGCTTTCAAAGATTGGCTTAATTTAAGATGCACATTGAAAGGATATGCCTTTCTTGAAATATATCGACATTTCTATGTAACCAAATGCCCCAAGATACCCCAAGGGGAAGAGCTTTCAATATTTTAAGGTCTTTGTTTATGAATAAGTTCTTCTAACACTCCTATATTGTATGCCTTTTCCATCCACCCCTATAATCTATCAACTCATCCATCTTTTCCTAGAGGTTTCTAGCAATTGCAATTTAATATATGATCTAGTATTGGATACAACATTGAAGATGGACAATTGAAATCATAATAAGATATTAGACAATGAACAACTACCTTTTAAATACAAAAGTAGTCATGAGTATGGACATTTTGCAAAGGATTGCAAGATTAATCAAAAATCAATATAAGGGAACAAAAAAGAAGAAATATGACACAATGTAAAAAAAAGCACAGGAAAGTCCAAAGCGCAGTCCAAGCCCTTATCCAATGGAAACAAAGTAAGTCCCTTAGTAAACATTGAAAAAGAATATCAATAAATTTGCTGCCTTCGTAGAAGAAGAAATGAAACCGAATGATAAGGACGACCCCCCTTCTCTAGATCTGCAAATAACATCAAAGACAAAGGAGCATGAGAAAAACCAAGATCCCTCTAAACATCAGATAGAGGCGCAAACCCAACCCCTTTATAATACACCAAGAAAAATGAGGGAAGAGGAGACAAACAAAGACTCAGAGAATAAGATAACAAGTCCATCAACAAAGAAAAAAATGAACCTAAAATTCCCATGGCGGGAGTGACAACTCGAAGGAAAGCACAACAGTACGAGGAGGAAGAACGATTAAAGGAAGAGTTGCCATTTGTTGGGCCTAGGGACAGTAGGGCATAATTCATGCAAAATTCTGCTTAAGTATGGGGAAGAACATAAAGGAGAAAAGGAAGGAGCTACAACTGAGGAAGCAACATAAAGGAGAAGGGGAAGGATGCTGCGACAGAGGAAGTAAAAAGGAAGAAGACGAGGAGAAGGCGTTGGAAGAGGAATCCGCGCCAGATATGTAAGCCACGACAGAAAGATAGAAGGTGACACGAGATGGTATAACAGATTATCAGCAGAAGCAGGTGTGCAAATATTGTAACGATCGGAAAATGACAATAATACATAATGTTGAGAAAGCAACAGGGCTTAACGAGCGTGGGTACGAGCTCGGCTGGAGCCGACAGAAACCACATGCGTGAAGACATATTTGTAAGTCAACCAATAGTGCCTCCAGTGTTATATGTTTCCATAATAGGAAAGCATCATGTTGGTTAGATATAGTAAGTCGACTGGGATAGCAACAAAAAAGGAGTCTGTATCGAGTCGGTATTAAGTCTGTAACAAGCATGTATGGGATCTGTATCAAGTCTGTAATAGGGATATAAAAGAAGGACCCCAAGCTATAAATGGGTTAGCTTCTAGCTTTTAGATTGTTGGTTAGACTTTTAGTAAGACGCTTGAGCTAGACTGGAAGTAGTTGTTCATGATCAGACATTGACGAACTAAGCTGTCGAGCCGAGACTTAGTAGGCATTGTTGGTTAATGGATTTGTATCGTTGAGTGCAATAGAGTTAGGGATCTACAATTGAGTGCGCAGATGAGTAGGAAATGTTGAGTCAATCCAGGTTGTGTGCGAATCGCTAGTAGAAGTAGAGTAGAAAGAGAAAAGAGAAAATATCAGAGAGCATGAGTGGGAGGAAGAGTCTGTAAAGATAGAAAATAATATCTTGACCAGAGTTTGTAGCTTAGTGCACAGATGAAATGTGCATCTATTTCCTCATGCTAGATGAAGATCACCTTGTGGTTTTTGCCCGGATGGGTTTCCACGTTATATTCTGTGTATATGTGTGAATGTTTAAGTAACTTAGATATGTGTGTTTATTCTAGTGAATGAATGACTGTAGATTTGTTTACAGATGCATAGAGGTATGATGGCCGCATTGTATTAGTGGATATGATTATGCATCATGCCTACTGTTTATTTACTTAAAGTTGCATAAAGAGAGGTTGGATCACAACTTGGCTGTTGAAGTACCGTGAATACGAGTAATCCACCCCCTGGGATTCATTGGAAGCCTTAGCATAGAGCCAAAGTACTAAAACACCCTCCCACACAACTGCAAAAACCTGGTTCTGGAAGTTACCCATAAAAGAGAGATACCTCGGGTGAGACGACATTTATGTCACAGGTGCTGCCGACTGCGCTCTGCTCGGGACGATATATTGAGCTTTTTTTGTGCTGAGCAGAAGGGACTGAACCTGGGTCAGATTCCATGGGAATAGGGACAGAGATACAGAAAAAACCAACAAATGGTTCCGTTGTCGGGACCCTAAATTGTTGTGGTGAGGGACATGTTGTGACAACCAACGAAACCGAAGATCCAAGATTGGGTGGAATCCAAAGAGTTAGAGTTTGCACAAAAAGAAAGTGAAAGATCTCAGTGGAACCCAATAGAGTGGTTGGGCCGATACATATACACAGACATCCACGAGATTTTCTTTTCAGATTTTCCTATTGTGTTGCACGAGTGGTTATCTAAGTTAGCGACTAAATAAACAAATTTTCAGAGCGGAGAACCAAGGGAGTGGACTCCCCAGTTAATAGAACAATTGGAAGAAGTAAGCAACCCCGTATCAAGGGTTGTGGAATTTTGGATAGACTCCTAGAAGGATGTATTACTAGGTTTACAGTTGATACAATAACCTCATACAATGAAGCAAAACGAATTTTTTTTCAAGGCCCACGAAGCAGATAAATGTCATCTTTAAAGACGTGGATAAAATGCTTTGATGTGAAAAAGGCATTCTGCGAATGTATCAAGACTGTATAGAAAAGAGTGGCTATGTCTCAGCAGAACCCTGTAGTGAGATGTTCCCAGGAGACAGTGGAACTGAACCAGAGCCAGAATTTTTAAGAAGCGGAAGAATATTCAGGTCTGGTAAGCGAAGAAAAATTCCGTTAGGAAGAGGGAGTTGCAACACAGATCTAGAAGAATAAGGCTACGAGCTTGCGTCATACTTAGGCGGAGGGTCTTGTGAAGAAGAAGAGGAATATCAACTAATCTAAGAAGGAGACGAAGAATCAAAAGACTCAACTGAAGCTCTAGAACCAGAACGTGCTTACAAATCACCTACCATAAGAAATTACCAGCCTCGAAATGTATCCTAAATAAGAAATGGATTACAAAATGTATTAAGATTTAATTAACATCGCTAATCACGTAATTAGTCAAAGGCCTATTTCACCGATTTTTTTTTCTCGTTCCGGTTGCACATGAACCAATGCAGAGTTTGTCACACGGTTCGATGTTGGGTTAACTGAAAATTTTCAAATCATTGAAAGCGGCTAATAATGGAAAACTCCCTCCAATTTTTGTATTTTCCGATTTCGTGCAGAGGCTTCCCATAGCGTAGCTCTAGTTGAGAGGGAAGTTCATGATCTGCATGTTTACTGAATCTATCCTAGATGAACGAATTCAGTGAACCTGACAACAACCAGGTGTATGATAAAATCAAATCAACAGGTAAGAATAGTTTTCACTTTTTTGTGCCCTAGGTTATATACTTTCATGAACGTATTTTATTTCAGACCTGATTCTAACAGAGGAATTTTTTTTCCTGTGTAAATAATAGAGAGTGAAGCCTTGTATCAACTAATAGCGCACAAAATTAGATCGAGCACAACCAACAATTTTGATGTGCAAAGGTGAATTGAAATTCTAGGCTGGATGCCTAAGATTTTATGTAGAATTTCTTTACGGCCTGTTTGGAGCGCAGTAAAACCGTCCTTGGATATGGTAAAATTCCAGGTCTCTAATAAGACCTATTAAATTGTTTTTTCTAATTTTTGTTGTGCAATTTTTGTTTATCAGCAGGCTATAAAGTTATATATTAGATAATGTATATGTATATGCAGAGTAATCAATTTTCCCCTTAATTTTTTGATACATAAATATGTTTGGACCATCTGGATGCAAACCTGAAACCTTGGTTGGAAGGAGAAAATAAATCGAAGGTTCTTACCAAAGGTTAGTATTTATGTTGTATTAACATTTTTTTTTTACAAAAACGGATAACATTTTTACATTATCAAATCATCAACAACACATGAAAAACACATGAATCTATGCAGAAAAGGCTAGCTTTGGCTCTATGATTTATTAAAAATAGGTCTCAAATTACATACTCAGTTCTCACGGGTTCCAACCCTTTTTTCATTGCATTCACTAGTTCTTATACAATTGCTCCATGAGCTGAAACAAAACAAACTGCTAAAAATATGCATCGCTTCATTTTACATGTGTCATTCAACACTTATTAACTACATAATTTCCTTCCCAGGCCTTTCTCTCTTGTTCTCTTTTCAGAGCCAGACTTTCAAGATTTTTGTTCTGGTTTTTCAATCCAACTAGATCCAATTCTTTTAGACTAACTTGTGACATATCCTGAACAATGGTTTGTTCACCAAACTCATTAGAAGGAGGAATATTTCTAGTTTCAAGTTCTTTCTCTTTCTCTTGTAGCTCCTTCTCTTTCTCTTGCAGCTTCTTTTATAATTCATCATATTTAGCTTTGAGAGTCTTCTCACTCTCAACTACAAGAGACATATATCTTTGCCATTGCTGTTCATTTTCTGTAAATTTTAGTAGCTTGGATTTACAATCTGTTAGCTCAGCTTTACATATTGTAAATTTCAGTAGTTTGCCTTTACATTTATTAACTACTAACAAATTCTAGGAAACAAACTAATGCATAATAACTATTCTTCAACATATTGTCTCCATGATCTTCCATATCTTCAGGCGTGTAACGTGTACTTGGTCCTCCTGAACTTTTCTACTATCTTCCATTGGTCTGCAGATGGTAGCTCCAACGTGGACATCTCATTTTCCAACACACACAATTCTATATTGGTCAATGTAGGAATAATTCTGTAAATGAGCACATGCTTCTTTGAAAGAAAAAATATCTCGAACTCATCAGCCAACTTGTCAACAATTGTCTTGTCAAACAATGATTGGTTCATATCAGCAAATTTAGTGTGATACAACCTGCACTGAATCAACTTATCCTGGTAATTCTTCTGAGTCAGCATTGTTCAATTTTCTTCCCAAAAGAATGGGAGTCATTTATTAAATAAGGGATCAAACATATCCCCGAAGAGCTTCAGTTGATATGCCATAATATCAATTTTGGCCTAGACTGTGTCTAAATGATGATACTAAGTTTAATACCTTCCTGGCCCAGGTTATAATTGATATTCTATCCTTGATATTTGCATTCTTCAAATCATCCTCTGTCAATCCATTCAAAAAGTTGATGACATTGTTGGCATAGTCAATTGGTTTCTTATTTAGTTTTTCTCTGGCTGCTGTCATAATTTGCCTGGATGATTGAATAACAACTTCTTTATACAACACATAGTCAATGTAGGGTCTAAATTTGCTTGCTTCCTCTATGATGGCATCCCAAATGATATGTTTTCCCCCTTGTATTGGTAATTGACCTGTTACCTGCTTGATGAGTTTATCATTTTTATTTTGTAGTTCATGGCATTTGGATTCCCAAGCTTTTCTTTTAGCTTCCCAAGTTTTTCTCTCTTGTTCTCTTTGCAATGCCAAGTTTTCCAGGTTTTTATTTTGATTTTTCAATCCAGTTAGCTGTAATTTTTTAAGGCTAACTTGTGACATAGCTTGGACAATATTTTGTTCACTGGATTGACCTGTAGAAGGGATAATTCTGCATTCTAGTTCATTTTCCTTCTCTTGTAACTGCTTTTCTTTCTATTGCAGTTTCCTTTTCCATTTAATCATATTTTATTTTGGGAGTCTTCTCACTCTCGACTACCAAAGTCATGTCTTTTTTCCACTGCTTTTCTTTTTCAACAAACTTTAGTAACTTATCTTTACAATTAGTCAACTCATTATTTAAGCCCTCTTTTTCCTTTTCAAGTTCAGATAATTCAGATGCCTGTATCAACTGTGTAGTAGATATCTTCCATTTCTTTTTCAATAGCTGGATAACATTCTCCTTTTAATTTAACAATTTCTGTATCCCTGCTCCTTTATCTGCTTAGATCTCAACAGCCAGTAGATTTGTCTGCAACTTCTTTATTTGTTCATGGTGGGATTTATTCTCCACCTTTTTCTGTCTCAATTGATTTTCAATTCTACTTTTACTGGTATGCAACTTTGACAATTTCAAGGTAACTTTCAACAATCAGTGAAAATGACATCCCTTGTTTCCTTGTGCGGATGTATCACGTCAGTGATAGGTATGTTCTCCAAATCCACCTTCATTTCATCAACCCTGTTCTTGGTTGCCAAGGCAAAATTCAAAGTATTCTGGGAGTAATTTCTAACAGAAATAGGGGATACATCTTGATTAGAGATTTTCCTTACTTCTGAATACAACTTCAACATTTCCTCTGAAGTTATATCTTTAGTCTCTTTGTATTTCTCCAACAACTCTGTTTTATCCTTAAATTGAGATGTGGGATCAGCAGGTTTATCAACAAATTCATATTCCCTCACCTCGAAAGCGGGCCCTGTCACCTTCATATTTTTCTTACCTCTATCTTCTTCTGTAGTCTGGACAAGTTGTCCTTCTTCTTCAATTCTTCGCTTCTTTGGAGTCCTAGCAATATCCTCCTCCTTAGTATCGATGGCATCTGAAAAATCTCTCTTATTGGTATTTTCTAAGTAACTAGCTAAAGGTGTGATCTTTTCAGCCAGTGATACCAAATTGGAAGTGCCAGGATGCAGTGGGGTGAATCCACGGACCTGGGTAACACTTTTTGGCAAGCGGATTTCGGCAAATGCAAAAAAACACACCTCGGTCGAGGGCTTGTTAAACCCTCGACCAAGGTATTAATTTCTCGACCGAGGTTCTAACAAGCCCTCGACCGAGGTTTTTTTAAGCCCTCGGTCGAGGTATTCATTCACATAATTGAAGCATAACATTATTGAAATTGTCATTTCTTTGCTTATTTAGTGATTTGGCTCATAGAATTTTATTGGAAACATGGTATATTTCTCTCTAACTCTTGCAAGTCACTAGTTGTTTTTTCATTTAGAAAATAGATTATAAGCTTCAAGTCTTGTTCTTAATATTTATATCTCTGGTTTATTTTATCCCTTATATCATGACTTCACATTTTGCCTTATTATTGTGCATTTTCCCAAGAATTTGTAGTATTATAATGGCATAAAGTGGCCTTGGTGATTTCTTATTATTCCTCATAGTATTACAAGTTAATAATTTCCTTTAAGGCACCATCAATGTTAACTTCAACCCCTCATGAGCAACTGTCCATATTTTTTTATTATCAACTATGACTTATCATTGTCATTGATTGAATTTCCCTTTGAAAGCCATAAAAATAATATGCAAAAACTCTTATTATGGTCTAGGGATCATATCATCAAGCATATCTTTCTTGATTTTTCTTTAACTATTTACATGAAAATGCTTTTAATTTCCTTTCAAATTTGATCATTCAATCACTACTTTTCATAAATTTCTTATAATTCTTGACTTTTAAATAAAAATGAAATACTTGATTCAAAAAAATTATTTAAAACCTTAGTTTTAAGGAACATTCTCCATTTCAAAAAACGTTTCTACTATATCTTCCATTAGCATAGCCTACCCATTGCTTGAGATTTTGTAAAGCCTCTTCTTCATCTTTGAGACTTTACCTATAAAAATTATTGTGAATATACAAATTAATTTGGAAGTTTAATGACCACTTCAAGGAATCTTGTCTAGATTCCTAAAAATATATATGAAAA
>LPNX010923610.1:1122211-1243545 GCA_001517045.1 Pseudotsuga menziesii
CACATAACTGAACGGAGTTGATACCGATAAATTCACCAACGAATCTTCTATCCATTGAGGTATCATACACGCATTTTGGCACTCATATGATATTTATTTTTTAATTACTTCTAAAACTTATACTTAGAAAACCACACTGCAACTTCGAAGCAGCTCAAAGAAAAATCCGCAGAGTTAAAAATACACAGCCAAAAAATTCTTAAAAATGCACACATCACATATCGATGTGTCCTCTTCAAAAGGGTATCTTTGGTTTTTCAATTTTTGAAAAAATAGAAAAAATTCCTTCACGTGGACAAATATGTGTTTAAAACGATGCTGAAATCGAATGTGGTCACTTTCGAAAAATAATAAATAATTGTATAATGCGAAAAAAATTAACAAAAAAATATGCACATCACACTGCATTTTATGTAGATCATGCTCATATATTTAATTTTTTTAAATTATTAATGCAATATGAAATTACTCTACGTGGACACGAGCCACTTATTAGCTTCTTCAAATTTTTAAGGTCACACAGTTCATTAAATGCAAAAATTCACACATTAAATGACATCGGAATATTTTTAAAAAAATATCACTATGAAGCCAACATAATATTCTACAAATTGTTTTTTACTGCAAGTCGAAATTCACATGGAATATATGCGTTTTGAGGGCTTCTATCTAGCACATGAGTAAAAAATCAGGTTTTCATCGCCAAATTTGGCCAAAAAGTGTTACCCATCTTCATGGAATCACTCAGTGAAGTAATTTCTTTTATAGAAGAAGTTAAACCCTCTTGCATATCAGTGTCCCTTTGAGTTTCATGAGGATAATTAGATCAATTTGCAGCCTCTGCTAATCCAGAAACCTCATGATGCTCAAAATGATTTCTTTTCAGAGCCTGTCTTTTGTTTGAAATAACATGATGGGGGTCATAATTAATGGCAGCTTCTGTAAAAAACCCCATCTCCTTTAGCAAAATCTCACTCATTGGAAGAAAAACTTTATTTTTTATGGTGAAATGGTCTACAACCCATGGATATCTGATCTCAGTGGACTTCTTGAAATTTAGAAAGTGTTCAGTCTCCACTATCAACTTTTGTCTAATCAAATCCATTGAAAACACTCCAGGAGTTAAGAAAGCAGGCAATAAATAAGGCCTATGAACAAAGCCATACAACCTAATCACCGTCCCTTGCTCAAATAAAAACCATTCACCAATCTTTTTCTCTGTAGAAAGCTGCAATATATTCTTCATTCCTTGCAATACTCTCTGCAGGTTCTTTTGGAAAATGACATTGTACACTTCAGACACGAGGAAATCCATAAATTTAGTATAATCGCTGTTCATTTCCTCAGTTAGTACCATCTCCGATAGCTACAAATTCTACTCATTGAATGATAAGAACATTTTCAGCAAATAGGTCTAAAATATGAAAGTCTTGGTCTTGTGGAAATCCATTAACTGAGAATGAATGTTCTCAACCAAGAATTAATCAAATTTAAGGCATGAAGTTTGCATTAACTTACTGGATTCTGCGAACTCAACTGGAAAAGTACTCAAAACAAACAATAGACTCATATGGGGTTCAATGATATACCTGTTATTGTCTAACCCTAGGAACTGACTCATCAACGTTACAATGCATTGTATTTCTTTAAAAAAAATTCTTGCATCCATAGGGAATGGCGGGTTTTCTAGCTGGACATTTGGTTTGAAACAACTATTGAAGAATTATTGTTTCTTCTCTATTGCAGACTCCCTAAAATATTGGACTATAGACTCTTCATTGTATTCTTTTGACTTTAGGGTGAACTCAATAGGGAATGACAGGTTTTTTCTGACAACTAAAGAACTAACAGGACAAAGGATTTTAGAGCTGGTAATATCCATTATTACTCTTTCAGAGAGGGGACAATTGTTATCACACCAATCAATGAACTCGGGGAAGTTGAGTGTTTGGTCGGTAGTAAAATAATGAAAATAAGACTGGTAGATGTTATGCACATCTGTCCCTTGATATTTTAGAAAAATTAGCTTTTGTTTAAAAATATCAATAGGTCCATTAAGAAAAATGGTGTCAAAAACTTCCGCATCTTTATCCTCAAACAGATCTTCTATTTTCTGGTATTCTAAACTCCAAGCTTCTACATTCTCAACCTGTGCCATTTTAATTCTCTCGAATGGGAACAAAATTCCTACCTGGTGTATTGACAAGTGGCCAAAGGACGTTGTGTGAGTTGGCTGCTTCCGCACACATTAGAGGAATTTTGGGGTCTAAAATGGGCCTCCTAAGGAAAATAATAAAATAATAGTTAAAATAATAAAATAACAGTTAAAATAATAAAATAATATTGATTAATTTTGGAGGAAGAAAGAAAAAAACTACTTTTTGTGTTTGTATTTTCGACATATCTCCTTGTGTTTTTACTCAAATTTCGATCAGGAGAGCTCATTGGATGCGGAATTTGATTTCGCATCCAAGGAGTACCCACACTGCATACTTTTGACAGACCATGCTACCCCAAAAACAAGAAATACCCGAAAAAACGTGATGATGATGTCATCATCACGTTTTTTTCAAGTATTTCTTGCTTTTGGGGTAGCAGGGTCCGTCAAAAGTATGCAATGTGGGTACTCGTTGGATGCGGAATCAAATTCCGCATCCAATGAGCTCTCCCGATCGAAATTTGAGTAAAAACACAATGAGATATGTCGAAAATACGAACAAAAAAAGTAGTTTTTTTTAATGACAAATATGTCAATTCAACCATTATGGTTGACTTATTTTATTGAAATTCTATTGGTTCTTGAATTCCAACTCACAAAAACTTATTTTGGCACGTTTTCTTATAAGGCCCATTTTAGACCCCAAATTTCCTCTAATGGTTCGTCGCTTTCGTTTTCCAATGCAGGAGAATAAAAAAATTCCCTAATTCCACATGCATGGTACTTTTATATTTCTTTATATCCATATAAGTCTCACACCTTCTATAGTAGAAACAGTTCTCATCCCTTCGTTCTGCATGATTTATTTTGTATCGTCGATCCTCTTTCCAACTTAATCCTCAATTTCCCTCCATTGCAACGCTACCCCCTTATCTTTCTTGCAGATCACAATTTCCAATTGAATTTCATCCATTGATCGGGATATGGATCTTTTTAAGCCATTGATATTCATCTATTTTAACCTATTTCACAGATTTCCTTCTATGCTCAGAGTGAGCATGTTCCTGGTGTGAAATGATTTTGGACCATGGATCCTTCCCAGATCTAATCTACACCGTTCATTTTCTATACCTTTTATCTCTATTTTGCAGGTTTGCCAATTTCCTTCTTCCTTGCACCTTTATATTGCGAAATCGCTGCCAACCGTAGATCTTAATCTACCATGTATCTCATTAGTTCAATGGTGCAGCTCCTACCTGATTTCGCAATCCTCCAACAGCTTTTATCCCTTGCTTGTTCTCATTGCAAAATCGTCCTAGATCGCAGATCAAGAATCCGTCCAGATCTCCACCATTCAAATGTGAAGGGCCTACCAAATTTCGCAGCCTTGAAAAATTTACTTACTCGTGCATGTTTCAGCTATGAAATGAATGTCTGCCGTTAATCTATCTCCGCCCAAGATCACAGCCGTTAAAAGATGCAGGTCCTATGAGATTTCACAGATTGAAAAATCTACTTATCTCATGCTAGTTGTCATTGTGAAACTTAATCTCCACTGCAGATATTCATCAATGAATAATATTGACCGACAGAATATGTGGATCCTACCGGATTTCGCAAAGGTGAAAAGTTCATTTCCTCACGCATGTTTCCATATGTTTGGACCATTTGGACGCAAATATGAAACCTTGGTTGGGAGGAGAAAACAAATCGAAGGTTCTTACCAAAGGTTAGTATTTATGTTGTATTTACATTATGCTTACATCGATACTCTATTTTTTCACTCTTGCTTTCCATTTAAGAGATCTCATGTGTAATCTTTGTAGGCCATTTGGGTTTCCTTACATGTTTGCAAATTTATACTTTTTACAAATTTTAACATGTTCAAGACAAACCCTGATCCATTTCCATGTAAGGAGCGGAAGTCATTGTCGTCAGAGGTTGTGGAAGAAGCTTTTAGAATACTCACTGACGAGGATGTTGAACAAGAAAAGAGACGACAGTTGAAACAACACTTTTCTACATAACGAAGAAAGGCACATCAATTATATAGAATTCCAAAAAATGATTGTTGGAGTGAGGATGATGATGATTAGATCCAAGCTAATCATAGGGAAATACCTTATCAACTCTGAGGTCGTTCAACTCTGCATTCTGTTAAGGGAAAGGAACCAAATTTTGATACAATTGCTCTTCTTAAAGGAGATAATGGTTCATAAGAAATCATTATCTGCAAAGTTATAGATTAGTCACATTCAAGAAACCTAGATTTGACATGCTTGGATTCTTGTGGAGATGATCCAATTCTTTACACTATTGGTACCAATGACACATGTACACATTCAATGGATGATGTTGTGCATGTTCAAACGGTGCATGCAGATGAAAGTGACAAGCTTATGCTCCACCATCCTTCACTTTGTGAAATAAAATCACAATTATCTTCAAGTGGGTTAGATAAAAATCTTAAAAAACATTCTAATGCAGTCATCAAGCGAGGGTTTTATATGGGATATTCTTCAGATGTGACTCCCTTATTGACTCAAAATGATCGTTTTGTGAAGATTGGTAGAAATAAATTCATTCAAATGGATGGGTTATTGGTGCGTAACACAAATCCATTTGATTTTACCATAAAGGCGGGCATGTATGTCCGTATTTATTATGACAAATTGCCTGTATTTTTCTGAAGATGACTCATTGAAAATTCCATATCCTGTAGAAGTGTTGGATTGTTTAGTAGATGTTTCCACTGGTGGAACATTTTGTTGGGTAAGAATATTTGAAAATCATGTAGATGTTTTTTGTAGAGGCCACTATGTTCCCGAAGGTGTGAATTTGCATCCACATGAGGTGTTCTATACAAAACAAGTTTTGTTGATACCGACTGAAATCATAGATGGTGAGTATACATATGTATCTTTTAATATTTATTTTTCAACTCATAAATGGAATATTTCTTTATAGTATCTAATGTTATATTTTGTTGATGTAGTTGTTGATGTTTTCTTTACTATGATCTCTATTAAAAGTTGGGTCATGAGCACTCGAAAAGGGGAATATTTTTTTTGTTGCTTTATTGTTACGAATGATGATAAGCACACCACTTTTCAACTTCTCACAACAAAAGGTGACAGTGAAGTTGTGACTGCTAGATTAGCTGCCTCTACAGAATATGCAACACAAAATGCATTGCCATAATATCTTGGAGTATTGCATCCAAATTGAGTGCATCGTCACAATATTCATATTCTTTCCTACAAAGTTTCAATCACATAAGGTCTCGGAACATTATACACAGTGAATCTTATGTGGAAATTCCTTGTTCAGATGAAAGTTTCATGGTTATTTTTGAACTAATTGCAATGCATTCATCATAGAAGGCTATGAGAATCTTAAGGAGGCAGTTTTCTATACATGGCCAACATTTCCTGATAGATATCAACCAATGTGATAGTTTTGGAACATGTGTGGAGTTTTTTGTATCTATGTGTTTTAGACTCCAAAGTTGAGTCCATTTTCAGGAGAAGGATTGCCTCTCAAAAGAACAATTAGGTTTATTAAATGTCATAAATAATTGTTTATTTTAAATGTCCTAAATAATTGTTTTTATGTGTCAGCTTGTTTTTAATAATTGATTATTTACTTAAGCTTTATTAACTGATTATTATTTAGTTTATTATTAACCATTTAGTCTTAATTAACTATACGGGTTGTTATTTGTGTTTTAATTTTATTATGTCTGTCTCTAATTAAATCATCATTTACTATTAAATGTTTTTTTTATTAATTATATTATTATCACTTTATATTAATAGTTAATTATTTAGTTTAAGCTTTATTAACTATTTATTTTTATTATTAATTATTTGGTCTTTAATATCTATTATTATTTGTGTTTTAAATTTTATTATGTATGTCTATTATGTATGTTATCATTTAGTATTAAATGTTTTATTTGTTATTAATTATTATTAATTATTATTATTATCAATTTATATTAATTTTTATTATTATCATTAATAACAAAAAATGATAATAATAATAATTAATAACAAATAATTATTATCATTAATAAATTTTTATACTTTTTGGTGTAATCTATATGGTGAATTCTACTATTTAATTCATATGAATTATGTATTTGTTGCATTCAATTATGTGTGGTATATTATTGTTCTATTATAATTGGTTTTTCTTTTCAAATAAAATTTCCATTTTATATGAAATTTGAAAGTTTGAAACGATAATATATATTTCCTAACATGTGGATTATTGTGAAAATGTTTCTATACTATCTTCAAACTGTCCGAAAAACTTCTGATTATAGCCTTCTAGAATCATCAAAACATGCCCCATGAGGATCTGCACTTATAGGAAACAAAGTATAACTTTCCAGAAACAAAAACCTTACAACAATAAGATTTTCTAAAAAGGAGGATATGTAACAGAAATTTGCTAAACTCCAGTAGCTGTAGCAAGATTTTTTTTTAAAAGTTTTGTAATAGCTTTAACGGTCTGAGGAATATCTTTAAGTTACATTTTTCATTAAAAACCCCAATGATATTCAAGCTTGCTTTAGAAGGTGTATTTCTTCATTCTTCAGCTCCTCTTATTGTGAATACTCCATAACACCTTGAGATTCATGTTGTTTAACAACAATGATTTCCTCGGGTTCATTGACATAGTTTGTGGCCAGCTAAGTGGAGTGTTAAAAATGCATCTCTATCTGTTTAGCATGAAATTATGTCACTTTGATAATTTAACAAAGACTCCCACCAAACATAATCAACAACATCAAAGTACTCAACTATATAATTGACATACTTTCTTTACTTGTCTCTTTGGACAAACTGAGACCATGGTTGAGTAGACAAAACAACAACCTACAAGATCCCCATGTGTGAAGGGCATTTTATTCTACACACAATTTTTGGCGGGCATCCTCATAAGGCTACTTGGACCAATTTTCCTATACTTAGGAAATTTCCTGATTTACACTAATTTGGCATATTTTTCCAGAATGATGTCATAATGCAACAATGATTTCAACTTCATGCCACATCATTATCTATGCCATGCCATGCCATGCGGGCATCATCCTAAGTGCGGGAATCAACCTTAATGCGGGCATCACTTTGCCCCTTTATAACACTCTGCTATTTTTTCTTTGTCTTTAGTATGCAAAATAACATTTTTCTTCTATTTTGGCAGGTTCGGATATTTTCCTTATTTGATCACCATAAGAAAAAACAAGAGCATGGCTAGATATCCATTTCAACATTGAACATGACCATATCATCTGATGAATTTTATCATTGAAGGAACACCCCCTTGCGGGCATTTCCAATTGGTCTCTCAAACTCTTTTTCTAACACTTAACCAGTTCTCTTCAAGCCCTAGGTCACCAAGGTGATTTCATTTTTCCTTCAAATTTGGCAAGTGAGATACCCAATGGGTAGAGGTCAATAAGGTTAATCCATCAAGACCACTTTCATCTTTTGGAGCTTCTTTCTCTCTCATTGACGAGCATTTTTCTGGAGTAGTGCAAATATGGTTGAGAGCACTTTTGGCAGATTGATATCTTCTTTCTTAGAGACTTTTTGGTCAGGATAATGATATGGTTGGATGCACCATACACTACTCTAGAGATACAAACTCTCATAATATTTTTCTCATCATCCCATGAGTTGTGGCAGCCATTTCCCTAAGGCCACTTGGGCAGATTTTACCAATAATTCCATACTTGGACTATTTTTGATCTTCTCCTAAGCTTGGTCTAATTTCCCTAAACCACAGTTTTGGTAGGTACATAAATTCTTCTTCAGGGTTTCTTCTTGATGTTATTAATTTGTCTAATTCAATTTTCTTCACCAATTTGAAAGAGTTGATTCATGGATGAGTAGGTTCAGAAATGTGTATTCAATGCCATTCCAGATTTCATACACGTGATGCCAAGTTTGGTCATTAGGATTAATTAATGAAGAACATTTGAAGTATGTTAAAAGTCTAATCATATTTGAAGACACCCCATTGACAATCCGAACAAACCATATGACATTTTAAGCAAACCGATTGAGGGCATAATAAGGATCGACATACCAAAAAACCAGTATTGAACTCATATTGGATGAATTCTGAATGTGACTGTAATCAACCTATAATTTTCCAACAGAGTTTCAACACTACAAGTGATGCAATTTATGGAATGAAAGCCAAGGAAGATAACTGAACAAGTGCATGAAAGGACATATTCCCTTGCAGCTGATGAATTAGCTTGAGTTCATAAGTAAGTAAAGGATTATCGTTATTACTCAGTCATTAGAGGAAATTTCAACTCAAAACGGGCCTTTTAACTCTAATTCAAATTCCATGTCATCATGTGTTAGTCAATGAAATTGATTTAAATTTGAAATACTGTATAGGTCTTAAAAACCTTTTTAATATAAATTTGGGGATAGGTATCATAAAAAAACTACTTTTTTGTTTGTTTTTTCGACACATCTCCCCGTGTTTTTACTCAAATTTCAACCGAGAGAGCTCGTTGGATGCAAAAGTTAATTCCACATCCAATGATATATCCCGATCAAAATTTGAGTAAAAATACGGGGAGATATGTCAAAAATGCAAACAAAAAGTAGTTTTTTCTTTTCTTCCTCCAAAATTAATAAATATTATTTTATTATTTTAACTATTATTTTATTAATTTTTTTAGGAGGTCCATTTTGAGTTGAAATTTCCTCTAATGTTGATATTACTTGCTATTATTGTTTAGTTATACCCATTTTGTTGGTTGACAAGTCTGCATTATGCTCATTTTTTTAAGCTAAAAAAAGTGTTTCCATATAATATTTGCTTAAGTCATGCTAGACTCTTTTGTTGTCTAGTTTCCATAATTTGCTGAAAAATGAAACATTAACGTATTAACAAAGTCCTCTTTGATTCATTATTGAATATCAAGGAACTGATTTTTCATTGTAAAAAAATTAGAGAGGAGTGCGTTATACACAATGAGAATGTTGAACAAGCTAAAAATAAACAAAAATTGCCTCAATCATTAATATTTTCATAATACAAGAAAGGTAGAAAACACGAGATGAAATGACAAAATGTAAAATTGCTCATTCCTTCATATTCCAAACTCCGAAGCACCAGTTACAAGTCAAAATGTTGGATAAGCCCCAACCAAGATTTCTCCCACTAGCTTCGTCATCCTCACCTGTGTCTATCAGATAGTTTTGTAACCCTACCCCTACATCCTTGACTGTCTTCTTTTGTCCAACCCAAATAGTTTCACTCAATAGTACCAATGCTCCAACTCCTTGTTCCATCCCATCTCTTGGTACCCCAATTATGCTCTTTTGAGGAAAATACTATCCACACGACAGATAATGGATAGTTTCTACTCGACCATTGCCCATCGTTGGCACTAATTATGCCTCCATCTAAGTTGGGACTGGAAACCACAATGTAGCAACATTAAATTATTTGTTTAGGCGCATATAGATTTTGAATCTCTTCACATATCTCAAGTTGGTGCCAGAACTGGCTGCAATCCACTTAGTTGTTTCTCTGGATCGAAATTGGCGTGTGCTCATCCACTAATCCCACGTCACTCCAGAAACTATAGGACCAAAGATATGAGCTAAAGGTTCTGTCATACGGACGGGGAAGCTATGAAGCCCCTGCATCGGTAGTAGGACTCCGAACTTATCTTCCCAACTCCTCCCATTCCGACATTTGATATTGTAATGTCCCTGACCCTTCGACTGGTGAAGAGGACGCTACCAAACAAACATAAAATCCCCGGGATGATAGCCCCATGAAGATAAACATACATATAATGCTGATATAAAACGCTTAGAACATAAAACATGCTAAGATGCATAAAACATACAAGGATGCATAGTTACTCAACATACAGTGGAAGCAAACATATACATTCCAACATCAACATGTTCATTATAATGATTCATTAGACATTAGACAGTAAATGTAAATGTAGAAGCAAAATGGACAAGAGGGATTATCTTATAAATATCTCGTCCCACAACCAGCTACGTCACTGCAACGTTCCACCCAACCGTAGGCCAGCGTGCTCATCAATCTCACAATGAAAACAACGGTAGCATTACACAGTCCGCAAATGGGAAAGAAGCCAAACTCCCAGCATTGACAGGGGAAAACATAAACGCAAACCACAATCGATAAGGAGAACAAGCATAAACATACACACCGCACAAAACACGAAGGCTCATTCACAGGAAATCATGGGTGACAAAACATGGATTCCCAACTCGTTGCGTGAGTCCCAAAACAAAGGCGAACCTTCTGCGTCCTTGCATGAGGTGAACAAACGATGGAGAATTCCCCCCAAATGGGACGTGTGAGGAAGCAGAATGTATCCCCCGTGAGAATGAGCCAGACCCAAAACCTCTGAAGAGTGGAATGAGTGGGAAGAATGGAATTTCGCTTCTCTGCCCCCAACGATGTGAAGAGGAAGAATCCGCTGGTGGAGTGGGCACGTGGGAAAGGACTGACAATCCTGCCACACCCACCACTACTCAGCAATAACTGCTCCCAACTAATAGACAACAGAAGTTTAAATGGGTGGCCGACACATGGCGACTCCCAATGACCCCCACGGGTTGGACAACCCCCCCTTAACCTTAGGAAATCATACCCTTTTCATTTAATGTTGTACTATCGTAGCTAGCTATAGGTTTATATTAATTAATGTGCATATTTACATGATGCCAAAACTCTAATGTGCCAGATAGCACGATATACCATCGACAACGATCCCTATTGCCGAAACATACACAACCAAATTGATGGTGGGGCTTTTGCCTTTAGCTCCACACCACGATTAATTACAAAATATACATCATGTACCTTTTAATGAAAACGGGGCCAAAATCGGGACATTACAATCCCCTCCCCCTTGGAATAACACCGTCCTCGGTGTTCCAATACATAGGAATACAT
The DNA here is from genome assembly GCA_001517045.1 of Pseudotsuga menziesii. Taxonomy (NCBI): domain Eukaryota; kingdom Viridiplantae; phylum Streptophyta; class Pinopsida; order Pinales; family Pinaceae; genus Pseudotsuga; species Pseudotsuga menziesii. Next base: position 1,133,358 of record LPNX010923610.1, read on the forward strand.
GTACCATTTGCACATTCAAAATTTCAAAATTTTGCAGATCTGTCCCACGTTCAATTATTTACTTGAACTTTTAGGACCAAGTCCCCTCGGCTTCCACGAGCTTCCCTTGCTAGTTCTTAGCTTTCGACTTATTCCCAATTCTAGGGACTTTGTGGCTGCTACCCTCTTTATGTTCCCTCGTTGGGCAGTCCCAGTGTAAATGATGTCCTCTGCATTTCCAACATTTCGTTGGCTGATTCATCTTTACCTGCTCAATTTCCTTTGAGTCTTCATGCCTGGAACGTTTCTTAACAAATTGCTTGGATGAATGTCCCATCATTGATCCACTTTCCTTGCCTTTACGGATTGCCCCCAGAAGGCTTTTTACCTCATTTTGCAAACCAATAGAGTCTTGCAAAATCTAGTGGTTCATCTCATTCTGCCTTTTCTGTATCTTGAGCATCACCATTTTGGGAATTCTTTCTTCGACATCCATGAGAGGGGAAATAATGACGCTCACGGGTCAAGTTTTTATGCACATAAAAAACTAGAAATGAGGTCCAAATGAAATTTTCCTCCGCAGGAGGCCCTATTTTTTGACCAAGTCTTAAGAAATGTTATTATGAGCTTGGGATTCTCATGATGTAGTATATCTATATCTTGGGATTAATGTGATATGTGTATGATTCCTTCATCTCTTGAAGGACACGAAAGGTCACTTTAACATACTGAAAAATCATGCGTTTCCCCTGAGACTCCATAAGATAGAATATATCTAGACTCTTCTGTACATGGAGAAGTTTCCCTGTACTTTTGATGATTATAATTTGTAAAATTTGAATATATGGGAAATATTTTGATCGTAGGAAAACTGAACATACATATTTTCAGTACAAAGAAAGTACAAAATTTAGGGAGGACTAAGGGTGAGCTCAAGGTGCACCCAATTATGTCCCAAGGGTATGTGTTAATATCAGGCATACCAAGTGTTAATTTTTCATAACCTCCAGTGATCAAATTAGAAGGGCTAGTTTTAATACCATTTTGAAGGGAATTTTTTATGTATTGCACTGGAGATGACAATCTTTCAATTCAATGTATGTTTGTTGCAATTGGTTTCCAAATAATTAAACGTTTAACTTGACAACTTCTGCATGCCCGATGCAACATTTTTGTTCTGCATTCACATTGCAATGCAATTTCTGTTCACTTGAGACTATGTGCATAAAACCAACTAACAAACATTGAAACCCATAATCAAGAAGTTATGAAGAATATATTTCATCATTTGTAGTTTCATACACAATTTTCAGTATGGTTTTCACATTAAACTCTTGTAGATATAGGAAAAATGCACATATGGGTTACACATTAGAAACACATTAACTATATCAAAATATATGCATTGCGGAGAAATACTTACATTTTATATTACAACAATATTAGTATGTACATAGACATCACATGTACACCAAATTATTCTAGAACTCTAGGCTACTTGGGATGTTTTTGCAATTCCTCCTTTTTAGAATAATAAAATTCGCTATAACTTCTCTTTTCTTTTCCAGAACCCTCCAGTTCTACAGAAGCTTCATCAACCATATGTTGCAATTTTTTTTCTTGCTCTTTCACTTTGTTTGCAAGATTTATCACTTTTGTATGGAATATATCTTTTTCTTCTAGGCATTTCTTCAACATATCTAAATTATTATTATGCTTCTTTGAGTGCTCATCTTCCTTTCTTTTAAGATCATCCTTCGTCCACTTTAGTTCAGATTGAACCACACTTAATTTTCTCTTGACCTGTTGTACCTCCTTCTCGAGCTCTTGTGCCCTCAAATATGTATTTGATGGAGTATACAAAATTGCTTCTGCCACAGGTTTCTCTTGCAAAGCTTTAATTTGGGATTTCAAATCTTGTATCTCACTATCACATCCCAAATTTAGTGCTTTTCCCTTCTCCAATAGTTTTTGGTGAAGGTCTCTAATTTCCGCCTCTTTCTCCTCTATCTCCTTGTTTAATGTTGGAGCCAATGAGCCAAATGTAAACTCTACAGCATGGATTGTTGCAACAACTTCATTCAAGGTCTTCTCTCGTTGTTGCAAGGACTTCTCAAATTGGAGTAAGATCTCCGTAGTTACATCACCAAGTTTTGTACTAACAAAATGTTTTACTGTGATGACCTTTTTACCCTTGGTTTTGGATACTTTTGGTGTGCTGGCCTTTTTACCCTTGAATGTTGATTCTTTTGGTGTGCATACCTGTTTACCCTTGACTGTTGATTCTTTTCCTCTTCCAGCTCTTTTAGCCTGGAGAGTTGCTGAAATCCTGTCAATTCTCTTAGTTTTCAGCAACTCATTTTTATTTTTGATTTTTTTATTTAATTTTTCCAATCTTATTTCATATTCTGCAGTCTCATTTTGATGTTTAATGATAATTTCTCTGATTTTATTTTCAAACTCAACCTTCAAAAAACATCAATAAATGTTTCTTTCTGCTTCAATTCTTGTTGAAGTTCTGCTTCCTTACGAAATACAGTCTCCAGTGGTGGCATGTTCAAAACGTCAGGCCTGTTTTTCAGCTCATTTTCAAGTCTCCCTATAGTTTCCTCATCTTTTCTCTTTTCAGCCTGAAACATATCTTTCAGTCCGTCAAGGTAAAAAATTGATCCATTTAGAATTACGCTAAATTTAGAACAATGATCCTAAATAATTTTATCCTTCTGGGCAATCATTTTTTCAGTTTCCACAATTTTTTTCTCTAAACTTGTAACATGATGTACAAAATTAAGAATTTGGGCACCCTTATTTCTGCACAATTTGTCACTAGTTATGAAGGAATCCTCCCACAAGGTAGATTGTTCTTTGAAATGCATCGTTTTATCAAATAGAGAAAAAACAAATCTACAATCAAAAGAATATTTGGCATGAATTAGTTCTTCATCACTAGTCGGTGAACGATCTATATCATTGTTCACTTATTCCTCCCATTTATCTGCATTTACATTTCCATGCATTCCAGCCAAAGTTGTGACAACAACATCTTCTTCACGGCAAAGTGAAGGCATGCCGTTTCCCACAGATTCCATATTGTACTCGAAAGGTTGTCCATGTACTGTTGATGTAGTGACAGTAGAAAATCCTTCTACATTGTTCTTTAAAGACGATTGAAGTAATTCCTCATTTTTTTTGTTATTTAGGCTTCCTAATGTATGTTCTAATAGATTTTGACCCTACAAAACTGGGTCGACATAAATCAATAATTTTTTGCAGTTTGCCATGGTAACTGAACTTGACCCTCTTATTCTACTATCTCGCAATCCAGAGTGCAATTTCCTAGCTAATAGACGAGGGACAACTATGGCCATGTCTTCAACCAAGTGTATGTCCATCGTCATGCAATCACCCGAAATATCATGCCGCTTGTGGTGATTCATAATGGTCCTAAGGATCATCTGAATCAGTTTTTTCCATATTCCTTGAGGAACATCTTCCATTTTTAGACCATTCCTGGGAACAACCTGTTTCCTACAAATTTTACTGGCCATCTAAATCTTTTCTAGCTTGGGGGTTTTCCAGGAGTTTAACATTGCCCCCTCTCTACGTGGAATTTTGGTTGCTCTGGCAACCAAATCGAGGTCTAGATGAACCCTCTTCCAAAAAAATTGCAATTCCTTAGCCCCATGATCATAACTACAGATGGCATCATCTATATCCTCATTTTGAAAATTAAATTGTCCAAAAATAAACCTATCCATTCCTACTCTTAAAAGGATATTTAACATACTAGATGGCCATATGGTTGTATCACTCCATTCATCAACATTCTCTTGGAATTTTTTCACTATGAACCATTCAAATTCGGAACCCCACGGTTCTCCTGATTTTGTGGTAGAGAAGGCCCCTGTGTTTGTTTCCATGGTGTAAGATGCCCCTATTTCATCTGTTGCCATAGTACGCGGCGAACAAATTTCAATTGCGGTCGTGGTTGGTTTGGTATGCATGCTGAGGAATGCAGCCCGAGGAATGCACGTCGTGGAATGCACACAAATGAGTTTTTTTAATTGATTTCACATATATTGTTTTTTTCACAAATTCGGGTATATTGGGTTATGACGTCAATTTCCATATATCATATGAAATAAAGATTTTTCATAAACTACATAAACTTATCCAAAGAATGATACTTTTTATGAAATGAATATTATTTTTATAATACCAATACATACACTCAATATCTTTATAAAATGGCTAAGCAAAATGTCAATATAAAATGGATAAATAATTCCTTACATATTTTTTCTTCAACTTAAAGCACTCAATTGGACTTCATCATGAGGCCTATGCATGTCTTATATGAAACTTTGAAATTCTTGTAGACCAGGATATTTTCAGACTTATAAGATAAAATATAGTAGTTGGCATTTCAGCATTCTTAATGTACATTAGTGACTGATAGAAAAATCCATATTTTTGAACCTGCTTCTCTTCATTCATCAATCCGATGACTACAATTCTTAGCAATTGCCTAAATCATCACATGTTTTTTTTCACCATTTTGCATACAATGTTGTCTTATGACCATCTTGGACTTTTCTCTTTTTTGCCTGTCTATTTGTTATTTGAACAATACTCGGTTTTACATGATTCTCAACTTCCATCATTTCGATGCCAACAATTACCCCTTGAATATATTGTTTTTCAACACTTTTCTCTGCACTATTTATTGAGGATAGACCACACATTCTATTGTAATTCATGGCTTCTGTCAGTGGCATATCAACACTAGTTGCTCCATTCGATTCTATTGTTTTAACAATACTCCCTGTCTCATTTCTTGAGCATGAAACATATGCTTTACCGCAATTTTCAGCTGCCATCATGGTGTTTCAACAACTTGGTATCCCTTTTCTTGTGTTAGACCAGTTTGCAATGCCTCATTTCTAGAGCATGAAATATCGAAACTATGATTGTTACTACCATCAAGCATGATTGGGGTATCATAAACTACTTCCCCTTGCATTTGTTTTGTTTGATCACTCCAACCTGGATCATATCCTGAGATCAACGAGATAGACAAAGTCAGGGATCAAGAAAAAGATGTACCTTCAAGCAAAAATCAACTAGATTGACAAAGACATAATGATATTTAATAAATTGAATGAACATAACACTCACTAGTGGAGGGAAATACACGATGTTGTTTTTTTGTTTTAGCACCAATTTTTTTCTTGTGCTTTCCAAAGTGATGTGATTCACGATAAGGTTCTTCACCATATTTGCTGATTGGCCTTGATCTTGGAAGATAGTTATTAAACTGTGAGGACATATTAATAATTAATGAACACACACATTATGGATCCTCACACTATAAAATGAAAATTGAACTAGATACCATTTAAAATTAGGACAAACTTACTGTTGGTGGTGCAATCAATAATTTCTTAGATTGTTTTACCCATGAGTAAAATAGTTGTTTCACTTGTTTACTAGTGACACCAGGGAAACATGATGCCAATTGTGTTGCAGTTTCCTCATTCAATGGATTTCTTGACTTCTCATATTCACCACGAAGTTGACTTATAATATTTGAAGGAAAGTATCTTCTTTTTCTAAACTTTTGGAAAGTACCTTCATATCTCATAACAAGATTGAAAAATTATCCTCTCATCTCATTTACAAGCCACATTCTGTGATGTTCAAATGTGTCTGAGTCCCAGGGATGATTTTAAGGAACCATACTTATTTAAAAGTGTATAAATGTTGGCGAATATTACCAATTCTTAAAACTCCAACTATAAAATGATTGGCGATATTTTTCAAAAAACATTTTAATTTCCAAGGATTTTATATCATTTATATAATAATTTGGCAACTTTTAGGGTGAAAATTTTTTACGCCATCAAAATTGGGTGAAACAGGGCTTCAAAAAATGAAAAATGGTGAATCTTTTTTGGGAGAAAAACATGGAAAAATAGCCCACTATGCTAAATTTCACCCCTAAAATTATCCCTATGTATCTCTATTCTCCTTAGCAACTCCTCTTCCGCCTCCTTGGTTGCTATTCAAAATTTTCATTTCTCTATGCTTATGCTCCATTACATCATTCCTTAATCGTCCCAAAGTATAAGGATGAATGAACTGAGTCATATCAAGAGCATGTGCCCCTTGGAGATGCATATAAGGAACCATATCATCTCCTAAACAACATGAACACAACCAAATCCACTCACTAGCAAGGATGCCAATTTTGCAATGACATTGGCTCAAAATGTTTATCATGAATTAAATGATATCACCATTCGACATAGATAATAATATGATACTAATAGAATGGATTTACATACCTTTTCTCATATGCATATGCATCGTCCCCTCTACACCCTTGCAGTGGCAACATATGGAATTCTTTATAACACTTCCACATCCTCACCAACTTGTTATACTTCTCTTCATCTGGTAGGCCTTCAATAAACTAGAAACAAGACATAATTTTCAATGCATATGAATATATACTGATTTTTATGTTCAAAATGAATAACACTGAGAGCCATTCTATATTAGTCAAAAAAATAATAACACCATCATTTATTATTAGTCAAGACCCACATAAAGAATAATTGATATATTAACATAATTATTAAACCTTTAAAATTCCTTCATGTCGAATTAGGATCTTGTCTGATGCTCATCCATCTGATTTCCCATAGCTAACATCATTGTACTCTTGGATTTTATGATGGCATGGTTATCCCGTCTTACATGGAACACCAGTTTTCTCCATCTCCTCCAAAATTTTAACAAATTTTGTTGTCTCAATGCCTCTAGCTGGATGAACCTTGTCATAATCTTGTGCAATTCTTTGAATTTCACAAAACATCTTCAAAACAGTTCTAATCCCAGCATGGAGAGCACAATATACAAGCTTGTACATTGCGCTAGGAGTCAACTGTAATTGGTAGCACATGTTTCAGTGGGTACGAGTTAGTGGAATACTAAGAAGCTTCATTTATAGTTGAGAATTACTTATGACATTGTGTACCTTTTCATCATTTGTTCTATCCATGGGATAGTTCTTCACAATATTCATCTTTGTACAAGATAAGTTTGGTTGAATGTTTAAAATACAGTCATCTAACTTTTCATCCCATCCTTTGTTTGGTTCAAAATCTAGATTCAACTCTTGACATTTTAGAACATATTAAGATTAAGAAAGCAATGGCAATACATAAACATAAATTTCAAAACTTGTAATAAAAGTGCATAGCTTACCAAGAGCAAGTTTGTTGACATTGCATACAATTCAGAAACACTACGTATAGTATCTCCTTCTTCAATTTTGATTTCATCTATAACCATGTGTATACTTTTTTTATGGCATGTGAACCAAGGACAAAAATTATTTCCCATTGTAGAAACACTATTTTTGCATACTAAACTGCATATTCCCACTAGATCATGACACTCAAACAAATTAATTTTCACTTCCCTTCCATCTATCATCTTGATTCCATCTTGTGAAAGCTTGTTTAACTGTTCCATTGAGTTCTCCTCATTTTCAGGATTGACATCATGTGCTAAAACTTGTTTATATTCTTCTTTTCCATCTCATTTTCCAAGGCTTACACAAGACATGAAGCCATTGTCTTCTAGTAGGTAAAATAATATCTCACATACATGCCCCCCTCAATCATAGTGTACATGAGAATCAATACCAATTTTGAAAGAAACTTCAGTGACTATACTTCTAGACCTCTTTTCGTATGATTCAAGCATGAAGGAAGCATATGACTTTACTTCCTTGACTTGAACTCCATATGTGAAACCATCAGTTCTCTCCCAACCCATATCAATATCCTCAACTTCTTTGCTTCACTTTTTCAGTTCCCTACAAACTGATGTTGGATTAACCCCCTTTAGTACACCATGAGAGTCAATTTGCTTTAGACATTGCAAACTCTCATGACTCATACTTGATTCAATAAATACTGAAGCCATGTTCCTAGGCATAAAATCCTTACGAATATCTGCCACAACAATTGATCGAATTCTAATAAGAATTCCATGTAGGTGTTCAATACATATTCAATTTTAGACTCTTCATTATAGGTTTTGCTGATGAAGTACCCAATTCTAGCAATACTGTCATTTTGATCCACATCTTGGAGTAATTTTCCAGAAAACCATTTCCCAATTTCTTTAAATATTGACTTCCCCTCTTTTTGTTTGCGGTTAAACCATCCTAACCTCTTCTTAGGAATCAATAAGGATGTCCTTAAACGGTTTTGTTTTGACCTTCCCTGAGAATGCGTAGTTCCATTTTCTGAACATCCTTCAGGCATTTCTGTTGCAGCTCCTCCAACTATACAATTTTGGTTTCCTGTAGTTGCATGTCTATCCACATGTTCATGAAATGCAGCTATTTCATTTGTTTCATGTCTTCCAGTTTCATCCAAGTTCTCAAGGGATCCATGCTCCAATTGTTTCCCATTGGGTTCTACACTTCCATTCCTTTCAACAGTAACTGAAGTCAAATGTTCCCTAGCTTGTTGAGGGACACAACCTTCAACGCTTTGATTATATTGATTTGTAACAACAAAATCATCAACCACATATATTTGAGGGAAAAGTGTGGCCTCATTCTGTAAAATGGAGTTCATTCCGCTGTGGTACATATTTTCTTTATCCAAAACAAAGTTCAATGTAGTGGCAACAGGAATATGATCTGTTCTTTGAGGGAGGTTTGGGATAGTCACATTCTGTGAAATAGGATTAATTCTATGGTAAACAATTCTACAATGTACATTGTCATTCCCTACAACTATATTTGGAGTCAAAGGCTGCCTTTGTTCTTGAGGAACACAACCTTCAACGCTTTGATTAGACTGATTCGTAAAACGACATCATCAATCACAGAGCTTTAAGGGAAAAGTGTCGTCTTATTCTACCAAATGGAGTTCATTCCGTTGTGGTACATATTAGCTTTATCCAAAAGAAAGTTCATTGTAGTGGAAACAGGAATAGGATCCATTCTTTGAGGGAGGTTTGGGATAGTCACATTTTGTGAAATAAGATTAATTCTATGACAAACAATTCTATCTTGAACATTGTCATTCCCTGCAACTATATTTGGAATTGAAGGCTGACTTTGTTGTTGAGGAACACAACCTTCAACGCTTTGATTAGACTGATTTGTAACAACAACATCATCAATCATAGATCTTTGAGGGAAAAGTGTGGCCTTATTATTCCAAATGGATTTCATTCCGTTGTGGTACATATTTGCATTATCCAAAACAAAGTTCATTGTAGTTGCAGCAGGAATAAGATCTGTTCTTTGAGGGAGGTTTGGGATAGTCACATTTAGTGAAATAGGATTAATTCTATGGTAAAAAATTCTATCTAGAACATTGTCATTCCCTGCAACTATATTTGGAGTCAAATGATGCCTTTTTTGTTGAGCAACACAACCTTTACCACTTTGATTAGACTAATTTGTAACAACAACATCATCAATCACATATATTTGAGGGAAAAGTGTGTCCTTATTCTACAAAACGGAGTTCATTTCACTGTCGTACATATTTGCATAATCCAAACTAGAGTTCATTATAATGGCAGAAGGAACAACATCTATTCTTTGATGGAAGTATGGGACATTCACATGCGGTGAAAGAGGATTAATTATATGGTAAATATTTCTATCTTGTACATTGTCATTCCTTGCAACTGTAATTGGAGTCAAAGCATGCCTTTTTTGTTGAGCAACACATCCTTCAACACTTTGTTCAAATATATTTATAACAGAAGAAGCATTACTGGCTGATATTTGAGTGAAACGAGGTTGTAAATTGGTTGCATGATTGCTTGATGATTGAGGGAAATTTCTGGTTTCATTATGTGGTATGAAATTCTCATATCAAAATCCTTTACATTGTCCATGACCAAAACATTTAGCACTCTTTTTCCCTCTAACAGGAATGAATTGAGGGACAACATCACATGGTTCCAATGTTGGAAGATTAGAGTAACAGATACCCTTACGTCGACCTCTTTTTCGAGGAATATTTGGTTGAGATGTCTCATTTGAATGATCCATTGATGAGTTACCTTGCAAAAAAAAAAATTCAATATTAGGGCTAGAAGTTATAAAAATTTCTAAAGGAGAAAGTATCAGGTAAAAATTTGGAAATATTAAAATGCTAAAAGGGGAGGAATAATAATAAAAAAGACTCCTATTTATTCATTCAATTTGACAAAGAAATCAGGCGTGTGCGTGCATTTTACTGAAGCAAGGAAATTTTGGATAGTTTCACTCAAATGCACGTCCATCTTGCATTACAAATCCAAATTCACTGATTAAAACCACATAGTGTCTGTTCAGGCATAAAAAACATAAATAAGATTTCAAAGTTTAAATCTTAGACATAAAAACTTATGCTCTGCAAGGAAACTCCCAATTTACGTGTTTTCCACATGGTAAAAAATAGGGTTGAGTCCCTCGAGGAAATGCACACATTGGCCTGCATTTCATGCTATATTGAAGAAATTGCACTATAACATAGACATACCAACCTTTTCTACAAACTCTTGTGCTAATTTCTGTAAATTGTATGATCGAAAATAAAATACAAGTCATCCAAAACAACAATTGATAGTATTTGCCAATTCTTTATGGGCATAACTAAAAATGCGCACCAATGCCAATTGAAGTACACTCTAGGTATGAAATTTGGAAGTTGGCATACAAAAACCTTATTAGACCAGTATAATTTTAATTTCAGCCATAACAACTTCTATTGTGAAATAAGCATGCATCCAACATTTGAAAAGAGAACAAAACAACTGTAAATGTTGGTTTTTCAGGGGCATCATAGTTTCTCTAGCAAATTTTGTATTTATAGAATTTTGGCATGACGGGGCCAACTTAGAAAAGGGGCTAAATTGGATAGTTGTTTGGAAACTAGTCTCATGGCTCTGCAAGTTTGTATCATCTGTATCTTTTTTATTATAATATAAATCATCATCCTTCCTTACAGAAATAAATAAATGAGAATATAATAGATATAATACATTCCTAGGAAAAAAACATAGATAATACAAAAATATAACCAGATCGATACTCAAGAAAGTTTTAGAAGGGGCCCAAGAGCATTTTTTATTATATTTTTCTTTCATTATAGAGCAGAGGGCTAGTTTACAGTTGAATCAGTGACATCAAGCAAAACCTCTTCAATAATAACTGTCCCTACTACCTATTACATTCTATTTATAGACCTTAAGGGTCAGATTGACCATGTTACAAGTGGATTTCATTAGAGTTAAACGGAAATGTTGATTCACCATCGAGCCAACCCATCCTCTGCTGTACATTCCTGGATTCAAATGAGGATACCAAATACTATGGAATAAGACTAACATGATAGTGCAACACAAGGGGAAAAACAAGGCTGAAGTGGACATGTTTCAACACCAGGGGTAGAAAGGGAGTGGAAGAGGAATTTTCATTAGTTATCTGGATAAGAGATGCGATCAAAAAAGAATTATAACAGTGATACACATTGCATGAGAGGTATCCTAAGGAGAACATGGAAATGCCAATGAAAGAAGAAAATTATAGGGAAGAGAGAAATGCCGAGACAAAAATGGTTGAGCGGAAAACAACATGCAATACCCATATGGTATGGAGAAATTAAAATATGGAATTGAAGAAATCAATCCTGCTATGCCACCTAGAGGGAATGCTTGGGTTGTTGAAGAGGGACATGGTGCTGACTCAGTGCAGGAAAAACTTCACTGAGTGATGGGAAAGGACTGCCAAACGAACATAAAAATGATAAGATGGTGAGGAAATTCCAGTTAAAGCCATCGAACCCGGATGAAACTGTCTCCAATTCTTTCCAATTCTACCCATTTCACTCATACTATTAGTGAACTTAAATTTGTGCACATCTGCATCCATACTGCACAAAAATTAACGAACATGGAGAATGGAGTCAATGCATAGCCTACTGATAATAGTGACTCCTATTTATCAATCTTCCATAAGAAGCAACATGATTGGTAATTGACTGCAGCTGCTAGGAAGGAGTCCATGGGGTCAGGCCAAATTTGGAGATGTGTACTGTATTGGTCTTTCGAATAATTGAAAGGTGGGAAAAAGTGGTTAATCACGAGGAAATGCTGAGTTCACGTCTGGGTGATGCAATCATTCTCAATTTCATTAGAATTCGACTCGATTAAGGTTCATCAAATCATAGAATTTGATGGTGTGTAGAACATTTTTTCCTTTTTAAGTGATGTATTTTACACTCAGTTGAAAATTCTGAAAGTATATGACAAGTATGGAAAATCGAAAACCTCCATTTACAGGTTTATAAGATTACATGACATATGTGACACTCAATTAGATCAAGACGTGTATATTAATCTTGCACATTGATCTAGGGACTAAACATCAGTCTCATCAAAGATTAATCAACAAATAACTCATGAAATGGTGTAATCAGTCTACAGAATGAGTAGCCGCTCTGTATAATCAGATGAAAGAATGATAATACAATACGATGTCATGCTCCAATCATGAATGAATGAGCAATTTGAATCCTCAAGGATGTCATTCGAATTGAATGAGTGAGTCTAGCTTAACTAAATGTAAGTCATAGTCAACACTCTAGTTAACCACTGATCAAAACCCTAATTGACTCAACTGAGCCCTAACTGAAGTCGAAGTGCAATAAATGACTGAGTCTCAACTGAAAGAGATCAGACACATGTCATAGCAAGCCAACCATCAAGTGCTAGCGCTTCAATGACTCCAATGAACCCCGATGAGGTTAACTGAAGTTGAAATGAACATATGAAGTTGGTGGAGGTGCCCTTGTTGACTCCAGTTCATTAATTAATCATTAAATAATCAATTAAATGAAAGGAGGCGCCTTCACTTCCCTGTTAACTAATTGTCACCATCAGTTAGCAATTAGGTGCATTAATATCACTTAGATAACCCTAGAGTGCTCCAGTTAGCCTCCCCGAATGTAGGAGAAGGCTAAGTTAGCCTCTTTGACTAAAGTTAGGCGTGGGTGTGACTGGATGATGTCAATTAATTCTCCACTGATGTCAATTTATGTCAATAATACTTAGGATAGTGGTTTAACTAGGCCGATTTGACCAAAAAGAGTGTGTATGGTGATAAATGTCTCCAACACCCCCCCTTAAGCTATACTCAGGAGGAGTTAGAAAACAAAAATGCATAAAAATGCTATGGCCCCGACAACTAAGGCCATAGGTCACCCTGTACAATGCTGAAATTGAAACAATGATCAAAACAAACTGAGTGAGGAAAAGAGGGAAAACCTAGTGGGAAAACCCCCCCCTCAAGCTGAACACTGAAAGTAGTATGAATCACCCTGATGAACTCACCCCCAACAGTGAACGGAGGCAAGTGAACTTCTTTTCTGAAAAGATCTCGGTGAAGATGTCTGCAATCTGCTCATCAGTCGGGCAGTATTATAGAATGATGGTCCTGTCATGCAGTAGCTCCCTAATATAGTGCATGTGGATCTCTACATGCTTGGTCCTCTTCCTGGTAACTGGATTTGTGGAAATCTTAATATAAATTTGATTGTCACAAAAGAGGACAGTGGACAAAGTACTACCAAGATCAAACTCTGAAAGAATTCCTTGCAACCAAACTGCTTGGATGCAAGCATTCACCGCTCCTTGATACTCGGCCTTTGCTGAAGATAGTGCTATGGCAACCTGCTTTTTGCTAGACCAGAAAATGGGGCCACCACCAAACATGAATACATATCTATAAGTAGACTTCCAATCAATAGAATCACCCACCCAATCCGAATCTGTGTATCCAACCAACTCTAGCTCAGAGTCTGCAGCATAGTGAATGCCGTAGGTCTTGGTTCCCTGAATATACAGGAGGATCGTCTTGGCTTCCTTCCAATGAAGATCATGAGGCTGCTGCATATATATTGATACAACATTCATGGCATAACAAATATCAGGACGGGAATGTGTCAAGTACAACAAGCTACCAATCAGCTGTTGATAGATAGTGCAATCCATGGGAGGTGTGCTTTTTCCTTCTTCAAGGCTGATCCCTGAAAGGAAAGGGAATGGTGCAGGCCTAAATTCAGCCATGTTAAACTTGAATAACAGGTCTGAAATGTATTTGTACTGAGTGACCATAATCCCATCAGAATTTTGCTCAATTTCGAGCCCCAAAAATTGTTTTAGAAGCCCCAAATCACTCATTTCAAAGGCATTGTGGAGAGCAGTTTTGATGGATGAAATAGAGGCAACTGTGATACTTGTGATCAGTAAGTCATCAAAATATAAAAAAAATGATAATTATATGACCATCAGACTGCTGTAAATACACATTTGGATCTGATCTACACCTTTGAAAGTTTTGTGAGAGAAGGAAGGCATCCATCTTGGAATACCACTCTCTTGGTGGCCGTTTTAACCCGTATAGTGACTTATTTAGCTTGCAAACCAAAGATGGATCAGTGATGTAGCCCTCAGGATGCTTCATGTATATCTCCTCATGAATATCTCCATGCAAAAATGCTGACTTAACATCCATGTGATGCACTTCCCAATGTTTGGATGCTGAAATTGCCAAAACAAGGCGGATGGAGTCCATTTTTGCAACCGGTGCAAAGGTCTCATGGTAGTCAACACCTTGGACCTGAGAGAAGCCTTTTGCCACCAGCCTTGATTTATATTTGTAGGTGCTTCCATCAACAGCAACCTTGGTCTGAAACACCCACTTGCATTGAACCAATTTCCTTCTCGGAGGAAGAGAAACTAGCTCCCAAGTAGTGTTTTTCTGAAGAGAATTCATCTCTTCATCCATGGAAACTTGCCATCTCGGATCCTTCCGAGCATGATAGTAGGATTTTGGATTTGAACTAATCATCAAATAGAAAGTTTTAGACAGCAAATTATCAGGACAAGAGAGCTCAATACCTGCTTTTTGGAAATCAGACCGGGTTCTCCTTAGATCATCCAGATTTCCAATGTTGTCTCCTGCGGAGGAGAGTGTCGGTCGGGCCCATGTAGGAAGATGATTTTGCACTTTAGGTTCTGATTCAGCATCTGATGATTTCTGCACACTGATATCAGAAATCATAGGATCCAAATCAGGGTCATCACCTCCAATTTCATCATCCAAATATTCAGTAGAATAGGAAGGAAATTCAACAGTTTTCTCCTTCACTAGTTCCACCTCCTGAAGAGGCTCATCGAACTTGACACTTATCTCAATGATGATATGTTTGGTATTGATATACAGTAGCTTGAAACCTTTAGATTCATTAGGATACCCAATAAATATACATTCCATGCTTTGTGGTTACAAAGCCCTTCTTTTATCAAGCAGAATCCGGGCCCATGCAGTGGATCCAAACACCTGTAGGTTCGACACATCCAGCTTATGTCCGAAGTATGCTTCGAAAGGGGTCTTCCCTTTCATGGATGAGTGTGTAACCTTGTTCTAAATGTATGCTATAGAATGCATGGCCTCAGCCCATAAATTTGCAGCAAGCTTCTTGGATTCCAACATACAGGTGGTCATCTCCTTGAGAGACCGATTCTTCCTTTCTGCTACTCCGTTCTGCTGGGGAGTGTAGGGAATTGAATGTTGGACCTGAATACCACTTTGGGAGCATATGTACAGAAACCAATTATTGACATAATCCCCTCCAGTATCAGATCTCAAGATCTTGATCTTAATCCCAGAGGAATTTTCAATCAAGGCCTTCGATTCAGAAATTTTTTCACATACTTCAAACTTCTTTTTGAGAAAGAAGACCCATGTGTACCTTGAAAAATCATCATTAAAAATAAGAAGATACCTTGATCCGTTCATGGATGTGACAGGCATCGGACCACTGATATCAGAATGTATCATCCCCAATATGCATGTAGCTCGGTTTGCCTTCCCCCGATCGAACTTGTGCTCAGGGTGTTTTCCAATCACATAGCCCTTGCAAATTCCTGTGGTTGCCTTGATGAACGGGAGGCCTTCAACCATGGATTTTTCTGTAATTGATACAAATATTTGAAATTAATATGGCCAAACCTTTCATGCCACATCCTACTAACCTCATTTCCATGAGTTAGCAGAGCGGTGGGCTTTGCATCCACAACAAAGTGAGAGAACTGATAGGATTTTGCATGATGGTTTGCAAGGCCTTTATCAATGAGTTTCCTGGATGCAATTTTTGTTATCACAACATCATTTGGGTTGAAATAAACTATCTTAGGCACTCCTGTATGTGTCATCTGATAGACACTAAGGATATTTGATGCCAGAGATGGTACATACAAAACATTTGAAAAAATGCCATTTTCAATATCAACAGTACCTTGTCCTTCTGAAATGATGGTGGAGTCATCTCCCATGTGGATGGGGATGTATTTGCCGGTATCCAAGGATGAAAAGGAGTCTCTTTCAGCCATCATGTGGTTTGAAGCTCCATAATCAATCAAGAGTGCTTTGGACTTCATCCCATTTGTCCCATATTTATTTTGGAGTCTTCAATCCTGCAAGATGGAAAAGAAGATCCTGGGAAATAGAGAGACACAAGAAACCGAAGGCTTCATCCTTCTTGTTCAAGAATCTTGATTTTTATATGGCTGAACCGGGCTCATCTTTAGTGTCCATGGTGACTCTAAAGAGTCCTCTGGAGCGCAGCTGAATCTCCATATCACCTTTCCATGAGTGGAAATTGTATGGAGTCAAAAGATCTACTGAGGAGGCCATCTGGATCTGCTGGAGCGAATGCTTCACCTGTAGAAAACCTGAAAATCAAAACAGAAAGGGCAATGTAAGGTTGGACAGCCTGCACATTTTAGGATTTCATCACACCCAGCATAGTCAATCAAGCAAGCTTGATCAACAAGTTCTTTAGTTGGGGTATTAAGTGGTAAGCCTTGTCTTCTGGTGCAGTGCTGGATTTTTGAGCTATTGCTCAATTTTCATGCAGAAAATTGTCAAAAATATTGTTTTTGAGAGATAGAGATTCGTCCCTCCATAAGCTCTGATACCATATTAATATTGCACATTGATCTTGGGACTAAACATCAGTCTCATCAAATATTTATCAACAAATAACTCATGAAATGGTGTAATCAGTCTACAGAATGAGTAGCCGCTCTGTATAATCAAATGAAAGAATGATAATACAATACAATGTCGTGCGCCAAGCATGAATGAATGAGCAATTCGAATCCTCAAGGAGGTCATTCGAATTGAATGTGTGAGTCTAGCTTAACTAAATGTAAGCCATAGTCAACACTCCATTTAACCACTAATCAAAACCCTAATTGACTCAACTGAGCCCTAACTAAAGTTGGAGTGAAATAAATGACTGAGTCTCAACTGAAAGAGATTAGACACATGTCATAGCAAGCCAACCATCAAGTGCTAGTGCTTCAATGACTCCAATGAACCCCGATGAGGTTAATTGAAGTTGAAATGAACATTAGAAGTTGGTGGAGGCACCCTTGTTGAGTCCAGTTCACTAATTAATCATTAAATAATCAATTAAATGAAAGGAGGCGCCTTCACTACCCTGTTAACTGATTGTAACCATCAGTTAGCAATTAGGTGCATTAATATCACTCAGATCACGCCCAAAGTGCTCCAGTTAGCCTCCCCGAATGTAGGAGAAGGCTAAGATAGCCTCCTTAACTGAAGGTAGGCGTGGGTGTGACTGGATGATGTCAATTAATGCTCCACTGATGTCAATTTATGTCAATAATACTTAGGATAGGGGTTTAACTAGGCCAATTTGACCAAAAAGAGTGTGTATGGTGGTAAATGTCTCCAACAGTGTATGACGGGATGAGGTATGGGAAAACAAAAAACTGCCATTTAGAATTTTAGAAATTTAGATGACTAGAAAAACTGTAAACTGTAAATCAAGGTTGAGTGCCTCGAGGAAATGCACACATTGGCCTAGAAAAAAAAATCAATATTAGGGCTAGAAGTTAAAATTTTTTCTAAAGGAGAAGCTATCATGTAAAACATTTTGGAAATATTAAAATGCTGAAAGGGGAGAAATAATAATAAAAAAGACTCTCCTATTTTATTCATTGAATTTGAAAAATAAATCAAGCATGTGCGTGCATTTTATTGAAGCAAGACAATTTTGGATTGCTTCACTCAAATGCACGACCATCATGCATTACAAAGCCAAATTCACCGATTCAAACTAAAGAGTGTATGTTCAGGCATAAAAAACCTAAATAAGCTTTTAAATTTGAAAGTTTAGACATAAAAACTTATGCTCTGCAAGGAAACTCTAAATTATGTGTTTTCCACATGGTAAAATTCAGGGTTGAGTCCCTCGAGGAAATGCACACATTTGCTTGCATTTCATGTTATATTGAATAAATTACACTATAAAATAGAATTACCAACCTTTTATACAAACTCTTGTACTCATTTATGTAAATTGTACGATCTACGTTAAAATTCAAGTCATTTAAAACGACAATTGATAGTATTTGCCATTTTTTCATGGCCAGAACCTGAAATGCACATCAATGCCAATCGAAGTACACTCTAGGTATGAAATTTAGAATTCAGAACATATACACATTTCTGAGCCTAATTATCCATGAATAAGTTCTTCTAATATAGTTGCAAATCTATTATTCTCACTTGTAAACGTTTTGACTAAATGCACACCAAAGAAAAACTATGCTTGCTTGGAGAAACATTCTAAAGGGGAAAGTTTTAGGTAAAAAATTGGAAATATTAAACTTCTGATAGGTGAGGAATAATAAAAAAAATACTCCTATTTTATTCATTGAATTTGACAAAGAAATCAAGCACGTGCATGCATTTCACTAAAGCAAGTCAATTTTGGATAGCTTCACTCAAATGCACGTCCAACCTGCATTACAAATCCAAATTCACCGATTCAAACCAGTGTGTCTGTTTAGGCATAAAAAGCCTAAATAAGCTTTCAAACTTTACACTTTAGACATAAAAACTTATTCTCTACAAGAAAACTCCAAATTTATGCGTTTTCCACATGGTAAAAATTAGGGTTGAGTCCCTCGAAGAAATGCACACATTGGCCTGCATTTCATGTTATATTGAATAAATTGCACTATAACATAGACATACCAACCTTTTCTACAAAATATTGTACTCGTTTCTGTAAATTGTATGATCTACAGTAAAATCCAAGTCATCCAAAACAATAATTGATAGTATTTGCCAATTTTTCATGGCCAGAACTTAAAATGCACACCAATGCCAATCAAAGTACACTCTAGGTCTGAAATTTGGAAGTTGGCATATATACACATTTATGAGCCTAATTATCCATGAATAAGTTCTTCTACTATTGTTGAAAATCTATTATTCACACTTGTAAACTTTTTGACTCAATGCACACCAAAGGAAAACTATGCTTGCTTGGAGAAACATTCCAAAAAGAAAAGTTTCAGGTAAAAAATTGGAAATATTTAACTTCTTAAAGGTGAGGAAAAATAAAAAAAAATCTCCTATTTTATTCTTTGAATTTGACAAAGAAATCATGTATGTGCGTGCATTTTACTGAAGCAAGTCAATTTTGGATTGCTTCACCCAAATGCACACCCAACATGCATTACAAAGCCAAATTCACTGATTCAAACCACAGAGTGTTTGTTTAGGCATAAAAAACCTAAATAAGCTTTCAAATTTCAAATTTTAGACATAAAAACTTATGCTTTGCGAGGAAACTCCAAATTTATGTGTTTTCCACATGGTAAAAATAAGGGTTGATTACCTCAAGGAAATGCACACATTGGCTTGCATTTCATGTTATATTGAATAAATTTCACTATAACATAGAAATACCAAACTTTTCTACAAACTCTTGTACTCATTTCTGTAAATTATATGATCTATAGTAAAATCCAAGTCATTCAAACAACAATTGATAGTATTTGCCAATTTTTCATTGCCAGAACCAGAAACGCACACCACTTCCAATCAAAGTACACTCTAGGTTTGAATTTGGAAGTTGGCATATATACACATTTCTGAGCCTAATTATCCATGAATAAGTTCTTCTAGTATTGTTGCAAAGATATTATTCGTACTTGTAAACTTTTTGACTAAATGCACACCAAAGGAAAACTATGCATGCTTGGAGAAACATTCCAAAGGGGAAAGTTTCAGGTAAAAAAATGGAAATATTAAACTTATGAAAGGTGAAGAATAAAAAGAAAACACTCTCCTATTTTATTCTTTGAATTTGACTAAGAAATCAGGCATGTGCATGCATTTTACTAAATCAAGTCAATTTTGGATTGCTTCACCCAAATGCACGCCCATCATGCATTACAAAGCCAAATTCATTGATTCAAACCACAGAGTGTATGTTCAGGAATGTAAAACCTAAATAAGCTTTCAAAGTTTAAATTTTAGACATAAAAACTTATGCTCTACAAGGAACTTCCAAATTTATGTGTTTTCCACACGGTAAAAATCAGGGTTGAGTCCCTCGAGGAAGTGCACACATTGGCCTACATTTCATGTTATATTGAATAAATTGCACTATAACATAGTGATACAAACCTTTTCTACAAACTCTTGTACTCATTTCTGTAAATTGTTTGATCCACAGTAAAATCCAAGTCGTCCAAAATAACAATTGATAGTATTTGCCAATTTTTCATGGCCAGAACTGAAAATGCACACCAATGCCAATCGAAGTACACTATAGGTTTGAAATTTTTAATTTGATATATATACACATTTCTGAGCCTAATTGTCCATGAATAATTTCTTCTAATATTGTTGCAAAGCTATTATTCACACTTGTAAACTTTTTGACTAAATGCACACCAAAGGAAAACTATGCTTGCTTGGAGAAACATTCTAAAGGGGAAAGTTTTAGGTAAAAAATTGGAAATATTAAAATTCTAAAAGGTGAGGAATAATAAAAAAAACACTCTCCTATTTTATTCTTTGAATCTGACAAAGAAATAAGGCATGTGCATGCATTTTACTGACATAAGTCAATTTTGGATTGCTTCACCCAAATGCACTCCCAACATGCATTACAAAGCCAAATTCACCGATCCAAACCATTGAGTGTCTGTTCAGGAATAAAAAACCTAAATAATATTTCAACATTTAAATTTTAGACATAAAAAATTATGCTCTACAAGGAAACTCCAAATTTATGTGTTTTCCACACGGTAAAAACCAGGGTTGAGTCCCTTGAGGAAATGCACACATTGGCCTGCATTTCATGTTATATTGAATAAATTGCACTATAACATAGACATACCAACCTTTTCTATAAAATCTTGTACTCATATCTGTAAATTGTTTGATCTACATTAAAATCCAAGTCATCCAAAATAACAATTGATAGTATTTGCCAATTTTTCATGGGTAGAACTAAAAATGCACACCAATGCCAATCGAAGTCCACTCTAGGTCTGAAGTTTGGAATTTGACATATATACACATTTCTGAGCCTAATTATCCATGAATAAGTTCTTATAATATTGTTGCAAAGCTATTATTCACACTTGTAAACTTTTTGGCTAAATGCACACCAAAGGAAAACTATGTTTGCTTGGAGAAACATTCTAAAGGGGAAAGTTTCAGGTAAAAAATTGGAAATATTAAACTTCGAAAAGGTGAGGAATAATATAAAAAACACTCTCTTATTTATTCTTTTAATTTGACAAAGAAATCAGGTATGTGCATGCATTTTACTGAAATGAGTCAATTTTGGATTGCTTCGCCCAAATGCACGCCCAACATGCATTACAAAGCCAAATTCACTGATTCAAAATACAAAGTGTTTGTTTAGGCATACAAAAACCTAATTAGACTAGTGTAGTTTTAATTTCAGACATAAAAACTTATGTTGTGAAATAAGAATGCATCCAACATTTGAAATGAGAACAAAACAACTGTAAATGTTGCTTTCTTGTTTACGGGCATCAAAGTTTCTCCAGTAAATCTTGTATTTATAGAATTTTGGCATGATAGGGAAAACGTAGAAAAGTGTTTGAATTGGATAGTTGTTTGGAAACTAGTCTCATGGCTCTGCAAGATTGTATCATCTGTATCCTTTTTATTATAATATAAATCATCATAATTCCTTACATAAATAAATAAATGAGAACATAATAGATATAATACATTCCCAGGAAAAAAACAAAGATAATACAAAAATATAACCAAATTGATACTCAAGAACATTTTAAAAGGGGCCCAAGAGAATTTTTTATTATATTATGCTTTCATTACAGAGCAGAGGGCTAGTTTACAGTTGAATCAGTAACATCAAACAACTCCTTCAATAATAATTGTCCCTACTACCTATTACATTCTATTTATAGACCTCAAGGGTCGAATTGACCATGTTACAAGTGGATTTCATTAGAGTGAAACTGAAATGTTGATTCACCCTCGAACCAACCCGTCCTCTGCTGTACTTTACTGGCTTCAAACAAGGATACCAACTACTGTGGAACAAGGCTAACACAACACTGAAACATAGGGATAAAAACAGGGCTAAAGTGGACATGAATCAACACATGGGTAGAAAGGGAGTGGAATATGAAGTTGCATTCCAGTTATCTGACTGGGAGATGTGAGCAGAGAAGAATTATAGCAATGATACACATTACATGATAGGTATCTTAAGAACAAAAGAGAAATGCCAATGAAAGAAGAGAATGATAAGGAAGAGAGAAATGTTGAGACGAAATTGGCTCAATGGAAAACAATATGCAATACCCCTATGATATAAACACATTAATAACTGGAATTAAAGAAATCAATTCTGCTATGCCACTGAGAGGGAATGCTTGGGTTGTTGAAGAGGGACAGGGTGTTGACTCAGTGAAGGAAATAATTCACTGAGTGATGGGAAATGGCTCCCAAACGAACATAATAATGATAAGATGGTGAGGAACTTCCAGTTAAATCCATCGAACCCGGATGCGAATGTCTTCAGTTCTTTACAATTCTACCCATTTCACTCATACTATAAGTGAAATTGACTTTGTGCACTTCTGTGGCCATACTGGAACAAAATTAATGAACATAGAGAATGGAGCCAATACATAGCCTACTGATAACAGCGACCCCTATTTATCTGTCTTCCATAAGAAGCAACATGATTGGTAATTAACTACAGCTGCTAGGAAGGAATCTGTTATCACCCTGTAATTTTCCTATGGTTGTGGTAGGAAGTCATAGGGGTAACCATTTCAAACTAATATTTAGACTGTATTCTAGCCAATACAGTTAGAGAGGGCTATCTCTTTGTCACATAAACAATCACATGTACATATGGATTTAAGTAAGCATACATAAGGATGGATATCTGAGGGGGACAATATATTTGTATATTTCAATATGGTAAATCAGATAGATGAGAAATACCATTGGGAAATGGAGTCACAACCTGAATCAATCAAGGATATTATAGTGAAAATGAGTGGGAATTTTCCTTTGTATTCTGAGGAAAAGTAGGTGTCACATTCAGTGAAATATATTTAAGGGGTGGTAGGAGAAATAGGAGAAATCCCAGTGAAGAAAGATGCACCTATCTGTGGATGAATCTCTTGCACCACCTTTAGCAGTAGCAAAAAATAAGGCCAATAACTGATACAGAGCACCTAACAGAGGGAGAATTCTAAAACAACCATCATAAACATATCGCAAATGCAATATTTGATACAAGGAGAGCTTAATGAAACGAATTCCTCATATACAACTAGAGAGAATTAGCAGAAAATTACAGAAATGAACATGAAGCAAACATGAAACACAAACTGAATGTAGAACAATGCAATGAATCTCAGAAACGCAGAAGAATATTTCTCATTAGCACCTCCAAGAAAGTTTACAGAGATATAAAACCAAGAGAGGAATGCTTCTGAATGAAAGTTCCAACCCATTCTTCCTCTATCGAGGCTAAATTTATAGTGTTATGAGCTCCCGGGACCAACCTCGAAATAGAGACGAATTTAGTTACAAAATTGGGAATCAATCCCAAACCATCATTCCAAATCTTAACAAACTCTCGAGGTGGCATATTTGCCACGATTTACACATAAAACATGAAATATGAGGTAACAGACACGTTGGATAAAAAATGGCAATGCGACGTTTGGGATGCAGGCTCGCTTGATTGAAAATGATGTTTTAGAGCACCTCTCAACAACTTACTCTCCTAGGGAAAATATGAAACCCTCGAATTTGTCCATCCTCCATCTCCATTTTGCACCTGCACTGATCTTTTTCCTCTTCTCACCTTTGGATGCACGGAATAAACTACAGTCGTACATCCTTTCTATGGGAAATATCGACCGTTCCTTGATACGACCCTCACGTGATTTCAAGATAGTTTGTCTTGTTAACCTTCGTGTATATTTCTATCATGAAATTCACTAGGACCATAGATCCAAATGAAGCCCTGATCATTACTGTCCAAAAACGTAGTGTCTACACGATTTTGCTGTGCCCCCTCTTGCTAAACTTTGTGCACTTTCTAACCGTGAAATAAATCTGAGCTGTTGATCATATCCCTACCAGATCTTCGTTGTCCAGAGTTCCCGGGTCTACCAACATTTCACAATGCCTCGTCCTGCTAACTTTCACGCATGTCTAGGCTGTGAATAACATCTCATATGTAGATATTTGCTATCTAAATTCTTGACTGTTCAACTGTGTGGGTCCCACAAGATTTAACAACCTCGACCTGTTTTATCCTCCACACATATTTGCCGATGCAAAATCTGATTTCAATGTAGATCTTGACCGTTCAATCCTGAAGGATATAACAAATTTCACAATCCTCCACAACTTTACAAACTGTGCATCTTTCCTTGGCGAAATATTCCTCAGCCGTCGATCTGCTATGCCGTGTATCCACGTTGTTCCTATTCACCACTGAATAACTTATAGAACCTTATTTATGCACTTCAAGGTCCTATTATAAAGAATTTTTTTTAGACCTTGTTCCTCTCATTGGAGCACTCCCCTGCTAACTATTTAGCTCAAAATGGATGCTAACACATCTTTACATATATTCAAAATTTAGCACTTGTGCTACCCATGTGCTTATAGTCGCTCCAACTCGGGGATGCTATCCTCCCTGTGAGGTAGAAAAGAACTCTGTATACCAAGTGCCTTATCCATTGGGATGGTCCCAATATTTCGTGAAATTTTCAAAATATGTTCTAGGGTTTGCAACTTCAAAATTTGCTTAAAAAGAAAAACCA
This sequence comes from Pseudotsuga menziesii, assembly GCA_001517045.1. Lineage (NCBI taxonomy): Eukaryota > Viridiplantae > Streptophyta > Pinopsida > Pinales > Pinaceae > Pseudotsuga > Pseudotsuga menziesii. Next base: position 1,158,627 of record LPNX010923610.1, read on the forward strand.
AATGACAACACCTCTTTGGGACCTTACTACCTTCAGCTCGGGATTTAAGTCAGCCAGAGATTTGTCCACACATACAATGTTGAAAATAAACGGTATATAAAATGACAATGGAGCTGAAATTACTTTACAGAAAATAATGTTTGAGGAGGCTCCCATTTACAATAGCTCCAGATACTAGACCACCCTCTATATCATCCAATACATAAGCATTCTTTCCTATGAAGGATGCAATTTTATATGGGCCCTTCCACAGGTGACCGAACTTACCATGATTCCCTTTGTCCTCATGTGGTGCATCCCACATCAAAACTACATATCCCAACTAGAAATCATTAGGATGCTTCCTTATGTCAAATATTTTTTTCATTTTCTCCTGGAATTTATGAGTTCTATCAAATAATTGATCCCTCTGCTGCTGTAGTTCAATCAACTGATACATCCTCCTCTGAGTTGGATGTGTTTATGTTCCTCTTCTTGTAGGAAATAATTCCTAAGAGACATAAACCAGTTGGAAAGGTGAGGTTCCAATGGAATTCTTCACGCTGATTCTGTCAGCCTACAAAGCATGAGTCAATTTCGTGTTCCAGGCCTTCTTGTTATCCTGCAACGAATTCTTGATGATTCTCATGAGGCTCTTATTTGAAGAATCTACTATCCCATTTCCTTGTGGATAGTAGGCTGTGGAATGTCCCAACTGTATGCAATATTTGAAGCAAAGTTCCACGATATTCTTAGACTTGAATGCAGGAGCATTGTCAGTGATTATATTCCTGGGAACCCCAAATATTGACAGGATATGCTCCTCCAAAAATTGCATGATCACTGTCTCGGTAGTTTTTCTTGTGGGGATGGCCTCGATCCATTTCATGAAGTAGTCACTGGCAGTGAGGATCCACCTGTGCTGTCTTGAGGAAGATGGATTTATTTACCCAATGAAATCTATCCCCCATTGTTGGAAAGGGGCGTCAACCTGTATGGGTTTCAAAGGAAATGGTAATAGCTTCCTTCTCCCCTCAAATAATTGACATTTGTGGCAAACATTAACTTTCTTGTGAGTATCGAAGAATATTGCAAGCCAATAAAAACCTGCCCTCATGATTTTTTTTACGGTGGACTTCCAATAGTGATGGCCTCCACACTCTCCTGCATGGAATTACTCAATGAGCCTCTTTTCCTCTTGCTCATATACACAGTTAAGCAACACCCCTCCCGGCTCCTTCCAATACAATTTTCCCTCTAGGATGCAAAATCTAGATGCCTTATGTTTGAGAAATATGGCCCTTTTCCTGTCCATACCGTGCGGGGCTTGCATATGTTGTAAAAAAAAAATTATATCAGTGTAGCAAGGGGACGACCAAAGAAATTTCACCTACTGGGGGACCTATATGTCCTCGATGATTTTTTTATTCTGCTGGCAATTCAACAATCATGTGTAGGTTGAGGGAATCACAGTTGGATTGGGACACAATCTTGGCTAGTCCCTGGACTTTGATCAATTTTTTGGTTTTATCTCCAGATCATACTCAAGTAGGACCATTATCCACTTTCCCCTTCTCCCCTCAGGATCTGGTTGGGTCAGAATATCCTTCATAGTGCTGGTGGGGACATGAGCAATGATATGGGAATGTAGGATGTATACCTAAAAATACTTTAAGGCCTGCACCAGAGCATAAGCTTTCTTATCCAGGATATTATAATTCAGGGAGAATTTCTTAGGGTCTTGCTATAAAAAGAAATGGGTTGTTCATGTCCCTCATGATTCTTCTGTAGCAATACCCTTGCCACTGTGTGCTCTGATATAAATGAAAATATGAGGAAGTCTTTAGAAAAATCAGGGATTGCAAGTACAAGTGCTTCATATATGGCCTTATTTCTGTATTCAAAGGATTGTTTAGCTTTAGGATTCCACTTGATATATTTATCCTTTCCCAACATATCAATTATATACTTCACTATTTCAGAAAAGGCAACAATAAATCTTCTAACAAAGTTTACCTTTCCCAGAAAGGACCGAAACTCCACCTTATTTCAAGGGAGCTAAATTTTTCTAATCGCCTCAACCCTCTTTGGATCTATCCTGATGCCTTCTTAAGAGATTATATTTCCCAATAGTTTCCCTTCTTTCAGAGCAAAGAACTACTTTTTTGGATTCAGGGAGATGCCGAAGTTTCTACATTTTCTAAACATTCTCAATAGGTGTGTGAGATGTTCTTCATCAGATTTGGAAAACACAGTGATATTGTCCAGATAGATGACCATAATTTTGTCTTTTTCATTGATGAAGTTTATTTCGATGGCCCATTGGAAATTTTTTCTTGCATTCATGAGCCCAGGTGTGGTGAAGGTTGTCTTCTGTTGATCCTCTGGGTGCACCACGATCTGGTTATAACCTAAGAAGCCATCCAACGTGGAGATCCTGTATGAACCCACTACTCTTTGTATGATATGGTCCATTTTTGGAAGGGGGTAATGATCCTTCAAAGAAACTTTGTTCAGGTTCTTGAAGTTAATGCATATTCTTATTTCCCCATTCTTCTTCCTAACAAGGATCGGGTTTGCTACCCAGGGTGAGAATCTGAGGGCCACAATGATCTTGGCCTCGAATAGTTTTTTAATTTATTTTTCTATTAGGGGTAGCAGCTTAGGGTTCATCCTTCTCAACTTCTGTTTGAAAGGAATATCATCCTTCTTGATTGGTATGGTATGCTGAATTATGATTGTATCATAAGCCTTCAGGTCACTATAGCTGCAAGAAAACACATCTGAGTATTATGTCATCAGTGAGATGTATTTCTGCTTGGATTTTGATGAGAGGGTTCTAGATATATTGATGACCTTGGAATGATCTTCTGTCCCAATATTTACATCCTCAATATCTTCATAGCTTGGGATTAGTTGAGGTTCTTTAGCCACATCATTAAGATCAAAAAACTTTTCTAAAGAAGATAGACCCCTGGAGATAGAGTTACCTTTCAGCTACAGGATCTCCTTTCCATAGAGGTTGTTCACATATTCCTGCTGCCCATCAGCCTCCGACAACTGTAGCTCCTAAGCTTCCCCAGTTTCACTGCCATAAACATATTCAACAAGAGAAACATCATTTTATCAAGGCATTTATTTAAGAGCAAGAGTCTATCTTTGAAAGGGCTCTTGAGTGGGAGTAGTCTCCTCTAGAATCCCATTTTCTTCATCAATAGTCAATCCGTCAAACTCCCCACTGAGAGTGAGGAACTCCTAGATTTGACTGTCATCCTCAAAGACTTGCCAGCTCTTCACATTATCTGGAACGAAGGCCCTGTGCCTAACTTCGACTTCATATTTCTTGCTAGGGTGCATAGGGACCTTGAAAACTGTCGCAGAAGTGGCCAGGGAATCAGCTACGTAATTTTGAAATCTAGGGATCAGATAAAAATTACATTCTTCAAATAATTCTATGAGGTCCTGGGTAATATTTATGTAGCTCCTCATCCTAGGATTTCTGGATTGATATTCACCTATGATTTGTTTAATCACTAGCTCAGAATCCCCATGAATCACTAGCCTTATGAGTTGGAAATCCTTCAGGATATGAATGGCCAACACCATAGCTTCATACTACGCCTCATTGTTTGTATAGTCGAAGGAAATCCTGTAAGAGTAATTCAAATCTCTCTCTCCCTGAGTTTTGACCCACACTCCAACTCCAACCCCTTCTCTACATGATGCCCTGTCAAATCTTACATCCAACACCCCCTATAGCTCCTCATGAGTAGGCATGAAGGCATCGTTCCATGAACTAGAACTGTCTTCATATTCTTCAGTAAAGAAAATGGCAGATCCCATCTCTGTGTCCAATGAATATATGGGGTGACTGTGTGGCCTCTCTGCGATGGTCACAATGTATGCTAACTTTTTCTCTCTGAAGAGCCTTCTCTGTATCCCAAATATAGGGATAGTGGCATCTGACATGTCCGTTTGGAGGGCACCTTTGAGCTTGGATGCCGAAGATATTGACAATAGCATTCCAAACTTCAGAGGGATGTCAGCCACAACTACATCCACGACAAGGGTTTTGGAAGGGATGTAGGATAAAGAGATAAACAAGTCTTTGATCAATCCTAGACACTTGACTTTGTTAGAATGAAAAGAGAAAATATATTTGTAGTGTCTGGTCACTTCCAATCCCATTTCATCCATGATTCTCCTAGGCATTAGAATGTGAGAGGATCCTAAATCAAGCATGGCATTGTGTAGGATGGAGTTATAGATGTCTAGGCTAACATAGAAAGGGGGGACTTCTTCATCGGAGGGATCATCTACATGGGGTACAAATAGGATGGTGTTCCTATCATCCTGAATATTCAAGGAATTTGATATGGCAGAGATTTCCCCTGAGGGTTTCAATACTATGGTAATTTTGGAGTGGTATTAAGATTTTTCAATAATTCAGTAAGAGGGACAAATATTTTGATCTTAAAAATTTTGACCTCTAGGATGAAAGAAGTTTGTCCCTGATCAACACTTCTTGTATTATATTCTCTTCTTTCCTTCCCTTTTGGATTTGGCACATTTTTGGAGTCCTCCTTGGAGGGTGAGTCACCTTTAGGCTTGCTGGTAGAGGCCTTGTTTCCTACATCTTTATTTCACATGACAGGGACATCTATGTTTCTTAGGATAATATATCTCTGTGCATCCAGGACAACGAGTTGATATCCTTTTCTGAAGCCCTCTGTCTCATCTAGGGGAATCTCTCCCCTTTCAAGACAAGCATTGTTGTGTTCTTCTTTGGTCAAAAAGGTGGTGGGAGAGTTAGTGTCCAGCTGATGGACTTCATCTTCAACTTGATTTTCACCATCCCGATCCACATAATTTTCTTGAAATGGAGGTCTGACAGGTGGATCAGGAGGGTTTCGCTGGTCTCTCTTCCTATTCTGGAGAGCTTGTGGGCGTCTAGCATTCTGATTCCTATTTTTATATTTCTGATTTTCCGTCGGAGGCGGTCTACCATACACATAGAGTCTCTCCATCATCCTTTCCATGGTTTTCAGGATTGTGTCTATTTTGGCCTCTTATCAGCTAAAGGTAGAGGGATATTCAGGTTCTTTATCTTTTCTTCTCTCTCCTCTTTCTCCTTCCTCTCTTCTCCATATTCCCCCATTTGTTCTCCATTCTCCATCCTCTCTTCTTCGCTCTCCTTCCTCCCTTCTCCATTCTCCTTCATCCCTTTTCTTCTTTCTTGCAGCAGTCAGGTTTGCCTCCACCTCTATGGAATATTTAATTATAGATGCCAAGGAGGCTTATCTCCTTTCACTTAGCCACAAGGTAAAATCACTATCAAAAGCTTCAACATAATGGAGTTGGGAAGAACTAATGGGAGGTTTGAATTGGGCATGAATGACATTGTATACCTTCATAAACCTGTCAGAAAACTATTGGACAGATTCACTCTCCCTTCTCCTCATGGAATGATACTGAGAGAGATATTTCTTAGGGTTCTTCTTTTCTTCCCACTTATCCTTGAAAGAGTTTTCAAAGGCTTGATATCTCAGTATAGAGTCATCTGGGAGGTTTTTGTAGCATTTTATTGCTTCTCCTACCAGAATTTGGGAAAATAATGTGACCTTGACATCGTCATGATCCACTTCCTCCGGGTCTATCCAATATAAGAACCATCCCAAGTGCTCTTTAGCTGAATACCCCCTCTCCCCATTGAAATGTTTAAGACTTTGGGAGTATCCCATAGGAAAGTCGTGAAGAGCAGCAGGAAGACGAAGAGGAGCAAACCTATTTTCCATCCTTGGAGGTATAACATGGTTTACAAGGGGGGATAAGACTGGTATGACATAGATTGGTAAGCTGTGAGGAACTGTAGAAATGTGGGGAGTTATGAAATTGGAAGATGAAGGATGATTAGGCATGGACACAATGGGAGTCAAATAAGTGGTAGCAGATTTCCTTATGAGAGTGGAATTTAATACAGTAGATTCAACAGTAATCGTAGGGAACTCTGGGTCAGGAAAGTGTTGGAAATTACTGCCTAGAGGCTCTGAGGTCCGAGGTGACTAGGAAATGTGGGGGGAATTGAATGCATATGTATTAGAGACCACGTCAGAGAGGCTGGAATCAACTTTATTTCTAGGGAAAGATATTCCAAACTCCTCATTTCAATGTTCAGATATATCATTAACATAGAAAACACCATCAGTAGGGAAGGAAAGATTTCTGAATAACCTTTGTAGCCTATTGGCCCTTTGAATTAGACTTTCTAATAAAAAATATCCTGGAAACCTTATGCATTAGGATTCCTCCTTGTGTTGGTTCTTCTAGCCACCAGTATTTCCCAGTGGAGTTAGCTTCAAAATTCATGTGGAGTCTTCAGAGCATGTACAACCAATTGTGTGTCTAGTACCAGCTGCTCAACCAGGTCATAGACCTAAGACAATGTTGTTTTCCCAAGGAGATAATAGCTAATCTCCTCAGAAACGACGCCAAGATGTTATCACCTTGTAATTTTCCTATGGTTGTGGTAGGAATTCATAGGGGTAACCATTTCAAACCAATATTTAGACTGCATTCTAGCCAATACAGTCAGAGAGGGATCTCTCTTTTTCACAGAAACACTCACATGCACATATGGATTTGAGCTAGCATACAGAAGGATAGATTTTTGACGGGGACATGATATTGGTAGATATAAAGATGATGAAACAAACAGACAAGAAATACCATTGGGAAATGGAGTCACATACTGAATGAATCAAGGATATTACAGTGAACATGAGTGGCGATTTTCCTTTGTATTTAGGCAAAGTAGGTGTCACATTCAGTCAAATATATTTAAGGGGTGGGAGGAGAAAGAGGAGAAAGCACAGTGAAGCAACAATGCACCTATCTATGGATGAATATATTACACCGCCTTTAGCAGTAGCAACAATAAGATCGATAATTGATACAAAGCACCTAACAGAGGGTGAATTCTATAACAACAATCATAAACACACCACAAATGCAATATCTGATACAAGGAGGGCTTAATAAAATGAATTCCTCACATACAACTAGAGAGCATTAACAGAAAATTACAGAAATGGACATGAAGCAAACATGAAACACAAATTGAATGTAGGACACTGTGATGAATATCAAAAACACAGAAGAATATTTCTCATTAACACTTCCAAGAAATTTTACATAGATATAAAACCAAGAGCGGAATGATTTTGAATGAAAGTTCCAACCCTTTCTTCCTCTATCGAGGCTAAATTATAGTGTTATGGGATCTTGAGACCAAACTCAAAACATAGCCGAATTCAGTTACAAAATTGGGAATCAATCCCAAACCATAATTTCAAATCTTAACAAACTCTCGAGGTGGCAGATTCACCACAATTTACACATAAAACATGAAATGTGAGGTAAAAAACAAGCTGGATAAAAAGTGGAAATGCGAAGTCTGGGATGCAGGATCACTTGATTGAAAATGATATTTCAGAGCACCTCTTAATGGTTTACTCTCCCAGTAGAAATCTGTAACCTCTAATTTTTCCATGCTCCATCTCCATTTCGCACTTGCACTGATGTTTTTCCTCTTGGCTGCGCAAAATAAACCACAACCATAGATCTTTTCTATGAGAAATATCGACCGTTCCATGATATGTCCCTCACGTGATTTCACTATCCTTTGTATTGTTAACCTTTGTGCATATTTCTATTGTGAAACCCACTAGGAATGTAGATCAAATCGACGCCTTGATCGTTACCATCCCAAAACGTAGGGTCTACACAATTTGGCATCACCCCCTCTTGCAAAACTTCGTGCACTTTCTAATCATGAAATAAATATGAGCCGTTGATCAGATCCCTGCCATATCTCCATCGTCCAGAGGTGCGAGGTCTACCAACATTTCACAGCTCCTCCTCCTACTAACTTCCGTGCATGTCTGCGCTGTGAAGCACATCTCATATGTAGATTTTTGCTATCTAAATTCCCGATCGTTCAACCGTGCGGGTCTCACGAGATTTTGCAACCCTGACCTGTTTTATCCTCCGCACATATTTTTCGCTGTGAAATACGATTTCACCATAGATATTCAACATATTTATATCTTGAGCGTTCAAACCTGAAGGATATAATGAATTTCGCAATCCTTCACAACTTTACAAATTGTGCATATTTCCTCAGCCGTTGATATGCTTTGTTGTGTATCCACGCCGTTCCTATTCACCACCGCATAAATTGTAGAACCTTATTTATGCCCTTCAAGATCCTATGATAAAGATTTTTTTTTTGATCTTGTTTCTCATCTCGTTGGCCTACTCCCTTGCAAACTATTTAGCTCAAAATGGATGCTAACACATATGTAAAAATCTTCAAAATTTAGCACTGGTGCTAACCAAGTTCTAAGAAAATCCATGGGGTCATGCCAAATATGGATATGTGTGTTGTGTTGGCCCTTTGAATAATTGAAAGGTGGGGAAAAGTGGTTAATCATAAGGAAATGCTGAGTCCGTGTATGGGTTATGCAATCATTCTCAATGCCGTCAGAATCTGACTCGATTCTGACTCGATTTAGGTTCATAGAATCATAGAATTTGATGGAATGTAGAATTTTTTTTCCTCTTTAAGTGACGTATTTGACACTGTTGAAAATTCCGAACGTATATGACAAGTATGGAAAAACAAAAAAAATAACATTTACAGGTTTAAAAGATTAAATGACGTATTTGACACTCAATTAGTTCAGGATATGTATGACAGGTTGAGGTATGGGAAAATGACAACCGCCATTTAGAATTTTAGAAAATTATATGACTAGAAAAAGTGTAAATTATTTTCATAGTTATACTAGCCCCTTATAGATTGTCAGAAAATGATATTCATAAATTACTGCAATCCATGATGGAACTTTCTGCCATGGCTTATATTCCCTACCTTAAGCACATTGTCAATTTGTCATCACTAGAAGATTGAGAAGTACTTTTCCAACCAGAACAAAATCCAGAAAACTTGATTATTTAGAATGAGGTAAATTCAATAAAACCAAATATAGAGAATGTACGTGGTGTATATTCAATGGTATACTGCAATATATTTTTCTTAAAAATGCAAGACTGTAGTATATTTTTTTAACAAAGCTAGGCCAATGAGTTGTTTAAGTAACTCTCTCAATTCCATCCATGGAATTGTTTGAAGTTACCCACCAAATTAGAGATTAGATTGAACAACTTGATTCACAAATTCAAAATCCTTTCCTACTAAATGCACCACCTACATCTTAACTACGTACAAATAAAAAAAAATACATAGAAATAAAAAACAATTATAATTGCGGGTTTATTAATGTTCCAGATGACGCTTATTTAATGCGATGTAGAATCTGGAGATTTGCAACCTGCTCTTAACCCACCTTCAGTCATAAATTTTGGTTCCTAAATCATGCTGAACCTGTGTGTGACCCATCTTCTTGCTTGGAAACTGGCCGAATATCTAATTTTCCAGCTAAATATTTTTCCGATTTCTAACTCATCTATCGTATTTCCAATAAAAAATAATATTTTCCGGGCCATGCGCAAAATTCTAACCAATCAAAAAAAGAATATTAAAAGTATCTTTGCTAAATAAAAGTATCTTTGGCCATTATTCTTAATCAAATAGGAGCTAGATTTAGATAGAATTTTATGTACAGTACCAGAGGTAAGATTGAGATACCTATCTCCAAGTAATTATGTACATACAAGTAATACTAACACTGTAAATAGCAGACAAGGAAGTATGACTAGTCAAAATTTTGTTCTGACTGTACCGACAATGAATACAATGGTTAGAGCTAACATTAAGTTACCAATATTCAATGGAAACGGGTTGAAAGACCCATAAAACATTGGTTCCTTTGTGAAGCTGTTTGGATTGTACGACATATTCAGGATGAGAATATCAAGAAAGCACAGATGATCACGACTCTGCGAGGTTGTGCGCTTGACTGTTATATGAAATTTTCCATAGTACCAGTAGGAGTTGTGCTGAAAACACTCAATGAGACTCAAGTGGGTTTGATAGATGAATTCAAAAAGCTAAAGTCTGAATCATAGTGCATCACCAAAATCAAAGAGATTAATCAGTTACCAACATAATATGTTTGGGACTTTGACCAAAGATTTAAGACATTGATGGCTAAAGTGAGTTTCCAAATGTTAGATGTGCAACACAAGGAATTTTTTTATTGTCTCCTTGTTACCACATACATGAACCCCGTTGATGCAAGAGAAACATGTGTCACCGATAGAGGCTCTAGAAATAGCAATGAAATTAGAATCCTCGTCGGTTAGAGACACTAGCTTGGGAATCATGCAAATTCAGTCGCAACTAGAAAATATTATGGGTCAGCTCCATGACATTAAAAGAGGAAAATAAGTTCAGGAATAACTATGGTGTACAATATGCAGAACAAACAGACACCATAAAGACAATTTCCTAACGCTCATGAACTATGTTGCAACAGGTGCACTGAACCCATTAAACACCCAAGGAATTCCTTGGTGTAGAATATGGTAGACTAGGGGCCTCAAGTCCGAAGAATGTCTGTAATTATAGAAAATTGTAAGCACACCAAATATTATGTATTGTAAATCTTGTAGATCAGCAGGTCATGATGAAAAAGACCGCAGAGCATTTCAACTACTGCAAGGAAAGATGATGGACACCTATTTAATGGAAAATGATGAGTAGATGCAAGATGAATGAGTGCAACCTCAGTATCAGCCTGCGCAATATCAACAACTGCAATATCTTTAATCACAATACCAACAAAATCAATATCGTCAACAACAAAAATTCCCTCCACAAGGGGGGTGGGAATTTCATAGGTTAAGGAAAACAACAAGGAGGAGGATTTGGTCGAGGGAGATGCCAAGTCATATGCTGTAATTGTGGGAATCCAGGACATTTTTCCCGATATTGTTAAAGTCCTGTGAAAAATTGTACATATTGTAAATCATTTGATCACACTATCGAACAGTGTCTGCAACTTATTGTGAATTGGCAGGCTAGAATTGTTGTAAATACCAACCCGGTGAAGAATCAAAATCTGAATCCCAATTAGAATATTCAGATGATTTCTGCCGAACAAAGAGAACCCCATATTGCTGTAGTTACAAGAGGAGGTGTTGCGACATGAGTATACCAAAATACACAACAAGGAAAACCACAGGTGAGACCCATGACAGAAAAGAAAGCTCCACTATATGTCCAATAGGAGAAACAAGTCTTCTTGGAGGCACGCCCATAATTTGTTGATACTAATCACCCGTCGACATTTGGACACGTCAAGACTATGCCCAAATGATTTGAACAACTAATCAGGAAGCCACCAATGAAAAAGGTTAGTAAGCTTAAAGATTTTTTCAAAAGTTGTTTAACACTAATCAATGATTAAGCTGTTGTTGCAAAACTGACATCAATCATAAAAGAAACCCCATAAGACCTATGACCTAACAAAAGAGTTAATCATATCAGGAAAAAATGGAAGACAAGCCGAGAACTACAAATGAATGTGTAGATAGGAGATTATGATATGGATTATATCACATTAGATTTGGGCTTGGGTGTCAACATATTGACAAGACAAACATGGGAAATCATGAATAAGTCACGACTAGACCGGTCTCTTATTCAACTAAGGCTTGCGAACCAATCGAAGGTTCTACGAATCAGTCGACTAACTCAAGTGCCTGTGGAACTCGAAGGCTTAAGAACATATGCCGACTTTGAATTTATTGACATTGTCATTGACACAAATCCATATCTTCCACTTCTAGGAATTAATTAGGAAATTGACAACCAACTATTATAAATTCCAAGAAAATGATCTTATATTTCGAAGATTATGAAATAAGAGTGCTTGTGCCAATTGATTTGCTTGAAGGACAAAGATACGTCAAGCCTGTACATAGAAAAGGGAAAGGAAATTATATAGATCTGTTGTATAACATCATGTCTTAAAAGGAAGACTATATCAATCCAACAACTGATGGAAATATGAGTCGGTGGAGTGTAATCTCGTGCACGCCCAACTCAGGCGAGGCCCTGGAAAATTGGCAGAATAGGCTACATGAAGTCTCCATGTGAATATGTGCAAGAATCACATGACCTGTCCGAAGAGTAGGAGCCGAGGCAAGCACGTTCCCGCATATGAAGGATTACCTAACCTTGCATATTTTTTTGTAGAATTTGAAGAAAATGTCACAGAATCACAATGATTGTCTGCTTTGGACTATGTGCTGAAAGATACACCTTCTAGATGGTGGGGTACACAAAAACAATATATCTCCAAATGGACACATTGTAGAAGATTAATGGAGATCATATTTGGGGAAGAGATCAGTTACCTTGATCAGAAATATACAGGACTGACAAATCCTGTCGAACATATTGAGCAGTGTCACAGGAATTGGAAAGAATATTTGCAACAAGAATGGGTTCATTGATTAATCCAAACTTTGGAGATGGTACCAATAATTTGGTACACATCAGTAGATCTGCGATGAGGAACTATTGAATGTGAAATCTTAGCTATAAGCTCCACCCAGACATTTGAGTTCGCAAGAACACCCAACAGCCGATGTTGCGCTACAGGAAATAAAGGAGAAGATATTTAAAGAAATATCAGTCACAGACACGAATTTCCATCAATGTGACATGACTATACACAACTGGATGGAGTGTTATAATCTCATTGGAGAAGTGAATGATGATGACCCACTTGAGATAAATATACCCGAGTCAAAAGGTATACATAGAGTGGAAGGAGCTCCTATCTCCATTGACCAGTTCTTAAAACCACTCAAGATCAAGACAATAAATATTGGGTCGGTTGAAAACCTGAAGATTGCTAATATTGGAGATTACTAGGACAAAGAGATAGTGGGAAATATCACCGGCTTATTACATGAATTTAAATATCTATTCCCTACAAAGTTATCTGAAATGAAAGGCATAGTTGGGGACCTTGTGTCATGTTCCCATTTTGACAACACCATGAAGTAGATCGAACCTCATGGTTCCTAGTGACATATTGATTTAAATAATTAATAATGGGTTAATATGAGGCAATTAATTAATTAGAAGTTTGCATTTAAATTTATCCATAGTTGTTACCCACTTGGAATAAATAATTATGGAGCATTTAATATTACTGGTGCAATTAATATTTTTATTAATTATGCAATTCAATGATGTGTAAATAAATTTTCCAAGTCAAGTAAGCACTGGAGTCCAAATGTTTTTCCAAAAAAGAGAAAAGAGGAATATTTTAGGAAAAACAACATAAATCCAGAAAGCAGGATAAAACAAGAAAAGCAGGAAAGTTCAGAAAAGGAGGAAAGTCAGAAAAAGAGGAAAAATAAGGAAAGACAAAGAAAAGAAAATAAAGGAAAGTATGTCCACTCACGGGTGACCTATTCCTGTGGAAATTGAACCCAAGAGATAGAACAATTACACTCACAAAATTGCTAATCAAACATGCAAAATTCACACCAAAGGAGACTGAAATTGGAGCATAACACTAATCTGTATTGAGTAAGTGTACAATAGCCAACCTTATGAAGTAATAGGATGCTGTAATATATAATTACATGAAAGAATCAAATGAATAAATATGCCATTCGAAATAGTACAAAATCAGACTTATCAAAACTAGTCAAATCCCCCATAGGTGCATAAAGCAGTTTCCAAATCTAGGTAGATGCTCACGAATTGGCTAAGTCAAGTGGGAAAGCTAAAGAGGGATGTAAATACAACTCATACATGCTTTTATTTGGAGAAAAGGAGGGAGGATTATGTGGGCAAAAAACAAGGCAACTAAACCTAGTCTAGCTTTTCCTTTTGCTTTAAATCAGAAATAAAACAAGGCAACTTTTCAGAAAAAAATAGATATGCACTTTAGAGAATATGGAATAAAGCAGACATGATAAATTGGGTTTCTAGGATTTTTCCCAAGCGCTCCATGACTCAGTTTTATCATGTGTTGACTTCTAGGACATGTAGAAGGCAACTATCATAGAATGGAATCTAGGAAAATAGGTAATAAGACAAAAATAATTAAATTAATGTCTAATGTAGGTAACTATGGGTTTATTATTCTAACACCCCCCCTTAAGCCTGAAATTATGAGTAAATATTAGAAAACTATAGGGACTAGCAACAAGGCTTAGTCACCCTTTACATACTGCTTGTCCATACAACCAAGGAAAGAGGCAAAAACCCAGTGGGAAAATCCACCCTTAAACATGGACCGAAAAAACAAAATTTGGAAATATTGTCATAAATCATGCTTCACAACATGATCATAAATACCCAGTAGTGATTTGCAATTGTTGAATGTATTCTCACAAAAAAGTTTGGTGAAGATGTTTGCTACTTGTTCTGAAGATGCACAGAAGAGTAGATCAATGGTACCATCATGCACAAGGTGTCTGATGTAATGCATATGAATCTCAATGTGTTTGGTTCGCTGTCTCTGAATTGGATCATTGCATATTCGAATGGTGCTCTGATTATCACAATAGATAATAGATGAAAACTCTGATTTGAAGCCACATTCTTCAAGTATCCTCTGCAACCACAAACATTGAGTTGCTGCATTTACAACTCCTCTATACTCTGCTTCTGTAGATGAGAGTGCTATGGAAATTTGCTTCTTACTTGACCAACTAATTGGTTCTTCTGCAAGCATGAACACATATCTTGATGTAGAATTTCGATTTGTGTTTTCACCTACCCAATCACTCTCAGTAAACCCAATCAAATCAAGATCAGATTTTTCTTTGTAGAAGATCCCATGAGTTCTTGTTCCTTGAACAAAGTTTAGGATCCTTTTGGCTGCTCTCCAGTGGATCTCATGAGGCTGATCCATGCATCTTGAAGCCACACTAAATTCATAATATATATCAGGCTGAGTGTGTGCAATATTAAGCAAACACCCAATCAACTGCCTATACAGTGTATTATTTACCATAGGAGAAGAGCCTGCTTCTTCAAGCTTAACTCCTGAAAGGAAGGGAGTCTTGCTTGGCTTGCAATATTTCATGTTGAACTTTTTCAGAAAATCCAAATCATACTTGGACTGATATAATTTTATTCCATGTTGGCATTGGGCAATTTTGAGACCCAAGAATTGGCTCAACAATCCCAAGTCTATCATGGAAAATGCATGGTTCATTGCATCCTTCAAGGAGGCAATCTCTTTATTTGAAATTCCTGTAATCAGTAGGTCATCCACATACAAGAAAATAATCATCAAAGAACTATGAATTAGCTTCAAATAGACATTAGGATCAGAATTGCATTGAACAAAACTCAGTGATAACACAAATCCATCAATCTTGGCATACCAAGCCCTAGGGGCTTGCTTGAGCCCATACAATGATTTATTTAACCTGCACACTAAATATGGATTAGAAACAAACCCTTCAGGTTGCTACTTGTAAATCTCTTAAATTATATCTCCATTTAGGAAATCACACTTCACATCCATGTGATGCACTTTCCACTGCTTCGAAGCTGCAATGGCTAGAGCTAGCCTTATGGAGTCCATCTTTTCCACTGGTGCAAAGGTTTCATTGTAGTCAATACAATGTACTTGTGAGTATCCCTTGGCTACCAATATTGCCTTATATTTCAAAGGTGAACCATCAGCAGCAAAATTATTCTTGAAAACCCACTTACGTTGAACTAGCTTCCTCCCTGGGGGAAGATCAACCAGTTCCCAAGTGTTGTTCTTCTGGAGCGAGCTGAATTCTTATTTCATGGCTGTTTGACATATTGGATCATGTGCTACATATTAATATTTCCATGGATTTGATTCAACCATAAGATAGCACTTCTTAGCAAACAGAGGATCTTTCACACAAAGGGCACTCTCAAATTGAGATATAGTCCTCCCAGTGTCACTAGGATTTCCAGCTAGTTCCCCAACTGCATGAATGCTCTTTGTTGCCCATTTTGGTCTTGTAGGACTGTTAGTATATGAAATCAAATCATCATTATCAGACATATCAGAATCAGAAAACTCATTAGTCTCTTCACTTACAATCAATGGTTCTGGTGGTGAAGATGACTCTCCAACTTCAATTGTTGCTAAAGGCTTGTCTTGGAATTGAAAAATTCTTTCAATGAAATATTTGTTAGTGATCAAGTTGATCAGATTGTACCCTTTTGAATCTTCAGAATACCCAACAAATAGGAACTCTTGGCTTTGGGTTTTCAAAGCCTTCCTCTTTTCTGTTAGACTTCTATCCCAAGCCTTTGAGCCAAAAATCCTGATATGGGTCACATCTGGCTTGTGCCCACTCCAATATTCAAAAGGAGTCATACCATCAAGCTGCTTATGAGGAAACCTATTCTAGATGTAGGATGCACAGTTTATAGCCTTGACCCAAAACTTTGGTGTCAAAGTCTTAGCCTCCATCATGCAGGTTGCCATCTCCTTCGATGATCTGTTCTTTCTCTCATCAACACCATTTTGCTGTGGTGTGTAAGGGATCGAATGCTGCATCTGAATACCTAGATATTTACAATACTGAATGAAATTAGAATTGACATACTCACCACCATTGTCAGATCTGAGGATCTTGAGTTTCCTCTCAGACTGGTTTTCAAGCAAGGCTCTAAATACTTTGAAGAGGTCAAAAACTTCAGACTTATGCTTTAGGAAGTGAACCCAACAATACCTGGAAAATTAATCTATTAAGGTCAGTGCATATTTGGCTTGAATCATGGACATATGAGGGAATGGACCAGAAATGTCACTGTGGATCATCTCAAGAGGTGCATAGGTTCTCTCATGACTAGCTTTCTCATACTTGTGCTCTGGGTGTTTTCCTAGGATACAACCTTGATATAATCCCTTAGAAAACTTGATCTTTGGTAACCCTATGGCCATATCTTTTTCACTCAAATCAGAAATATATTTGTAGTTAAGATGGCCAAATATTTCATGCCAAAGCTTGCTTGCTTCATTAGCATGAATCAGAAGAGCAGAGGGGTTTGAGTAGGGTAGAAAATGGGAAAACTTATATACCTTCAAAGTGTGATCAACAACACCTTTTGCTATGACTTTACCATTTGAAATATAAATGATTTGAACATCATCATGGGAGAAGATGAACTTATTTGGAGACCCAGTATGAGTCATCTGATACACTGACAAGATATTAGTGGCAAGACCTGGAACATACAAAACATTATTGAACTTACCATGGTCAATATCAATCCTTCCCTTCCCCAAAATGTCAGTGAGAGAGTCATCTCCCAAACCTATTGGTGGACCTTTCGACATGTCAAGAGAGGATAATGTCTCTTCTGTCGAAACCATATGTCTAGAAGCTTCAGAGTCTATGATGAAGCTAGGTGAGCTTGATGTGCCAACAACCAAGGAATGTACTGTCTCTCTGTCCTATGAATTTGATCCTCCTTCCCTCTTCTTTGAGCAATCAGGAAGGGAGATGTTATTCTTCTCCAGGAGTTGGGTCAACATATAAATTTGCTTCTTCATACAAGAGCTCTCAGGATGATAGCCCTTACTACAGTATGTGTACTTGCTCATCTCTCCTTTGTTCTTCTTCTTCTGGGAGTTCTTCTTGGATCCTTGGGGCTCCTCTTGAGACTTGTTCTTGTCTCTCTTTTGCTCAGGTGGATTTTTAGATTTTTTCTTGCTTTTTGAATCCACCCTTAAATCTCCAACAACCAAAGCTTGGTATTTGGAAGGTTTGATGGTGCCCATCATCACCAACTTATCTTGCTCTTGTTTGAGGGATTCCATGAACTCTTCAAGCTTAGGCGTCTTCCAGGATCAAGCATTCAACTTGGTGGCATGGAAGGTCGAAAAAAACACTGAATAGTTAGGACCAATCTTAGAGAGTATGGCAAAAACTAGTTTCTCTTCCTTCTTTTCGATCCCACACTGTTTCAACTGCAAAACAAGGGCCTTCAACTTGGAAAAGTAGAGTTGCAATGATTTGAAGCTACTGGGACTCAAGGAGATTAGCTCATTCTCGATTTGATGTCCTCTCATCTCATCTCTCTTTCCAAAAATCTGTTCTAGCTTCTCCCACACTTCATTAGGTGATGTCAATCCATCAAGATGGAAGAGGAGGTCTCTTGAAATGCTCAGACACAAAAGACCATTGGCCTCATCCCTCATGTTGTGCCATTTAATTTTCTCTGTAGCTGCATTGGGCTCTGCCTTAGTTTTGATAGTCACCCTGTAGAGACCTTTCGCACTCAACAATATCTCCATCTCAACTTTCCACTCAAATAAATTGAATGGATTCATCTAGATGATCTTCTGAGATTGGTCCATAGCTCAGAAACTGTGCTCTCTAGTCAGCAGAATGTGCTCCCAGTCAAGATGTCAAACCTGCAATAAAAATTTGGAAGGAGATAAATTGATCTGCAGAGGCTCTGATACCACGTGGAAATTGAACCCAAGAGATAGAACAATTACACTCACAAAATTGCTAATCAAACATGCAAGATTCACACCAAAGGAGACTGAAATTGGAGCATAACACTAATCTGTATTAAGTAAGTGTACAATAGAAAACCTTATGAAGTAATAGGCTGCTGTAATATATAATTACATGAGAGAATCGAATGCATAAATATTCCATTCGAAATAGTAAAAAATCAGGCTTACCAAAACTAGTCAAATCCCCCATAGGTGCATAAAGTAGTTTCCAAATCTAGGTAGATGCTCACGAATTTGCTAAGTCAAGTGGGAAAGATAAAGAGGGATGGAAAGACAACTCATACATGATTTTATTTGGAGAAAAGGAGGGAGGATTATGTGGGAAAAAAACAAAGCAACTACACCTAGTCTAGCTTTTCCTTTTGCCTTAAATTAGAAATAAAACAAGGCAGCTTTTCAGAAAAAGTAGAATGTGCTTTAGAGAATCTGGAATAAAGCATGCATGCTAAATTGGGTTTCTAGGATGTTTCCCAAGTGCTCCATGACTCATTTTTAGCATGTGTTGACTTCTAGGACATGTAGAAGGAAACTAGCATAGAATGGAATCTATGAAACTAGGTAATAAGACAAAAATAATTAAGTTAATGTCTAATGTAGGTAACTATGGGTTGATTATTCTAAGAATTCTCACAGGTCACCAAGCCAAGTAATTTGCTCAATAGGTCAACATTAATTCTATAAAAGAAGTATTCCAAATCCATTATTCAGTTTGGATGTTTTGATATTGTGGTTATGCTATGTGAGCATACTCTCTAAGTGTTGTGCCTCAGACCATTGGGTGATGATCCCCAAACCCCTCCTCCCTTCTCTTCCATTCCATTTTCTATATATTGCAGGTCAATGGAGTGCTAAGGTCAGCCAATTAAGATCATTCCAGAATTATATTTCTGCCTCCATCACCTACAGGTCGAGCTCTAGTGAAGCCCCTGCTTCACCTATGCTCACAACCCTCTTTGAGTGAGGATTTAGGCCTCCTGCCCATCATTGTTGGAGTCACCTTTGTATTGGTAAATTGTAATATGAATTCTGATATATGAACATATTATAAATCAGTTATTTCATTGCATTAAGTCGAAATATATCAGTCATTAAATATTACCTTCCTTATTGCACATTAAAAGCTTGTTTTGCCAGCATATGGGGGATTTTGATGAATTTCAGTGCAATCAATATTATATGAAGTTGTGGGAGTGATTGAGTGATTTATACATGTTAAATGGAGTTTTTTTTATCTCTGTAATATTTAATATCAGTACAGAAAGCAATCTGCAATAATTTATGTGCTTAAATTCATACCCTTGCTAGAAAGCTAGTTTTAAATAACTAGTGTTGCCATTTCTTGTATAAACAGATTTCTATAAACCCAAAATTCAATATGTGAGTTTCAGTGGGTCACTTACAAGCCCAAATTTCCATAAATAACTCCAGAAACCATTGTGACCGTATTGCCTTTTGGAACCTTCCACTACA
Source organism: Pseudotsuga menziesii (assembly GCA_001517045.1). NCBI lineage: Eukaryota > Viridiplantae > Streptophyta > Pinopsida > Pinales > Pinaceae > Pseudotsuga > Pseudotsuga menziesii. Next base: position 1,178,600 of record LPNX010923610.1, read on the forward strand.
GAGGGTCTCTCTAGACCAAAACTGCCTATTTTTCCCAAATTGTTCCCAAACTATTACGAGATGTTCCAAAGTGTTATAGACAGTTCAGAACCTTATTTTATGAATGAATATAATATTTGCAACTTTTCTAAGCCACTGGTCGGAATATGGATTGATATTCCCTAGTTTCATGGTTTGGTGACCCAACAACATGAAAGTAAGTTTCTCCGGCGCGGAATCTGAAATGTCAATGGTCCCAGATATAAATGTGTTAGGGGAATGGATTTCCAAAAATTCACTCACTCTTTATTGATCTCATTTGCCCACTATGCCTCTGCAAAATTTCCCTACTCGAAACCTTGATTCTCCTACTCTGTCAATGCACCGAATGGTAGATTTTGTAACTCAGAAATTTTAATATAAAATTTGCAGAATTGATTAATATTCTGATCTGTAATCAGATCAGGGATATTACAGTTGTATCAGAGAACTTTCCTTGGCTCAGCGTGTGGAAAGTAACTCTCAGTGAAAAAGTATCTTAGCAATATCTTTAAGTTGTAGTTCTGGAATTAGTTCTAGTCATGGAAGATTTAGACTTTGAGTTGTATGAGGAAGAAGAGCATTCAGAAATGGATGATCAAGAATATTTAAGAATTTTGATGCAAATAATGTTGAAAGGGATGAAATATGTATCTCAAAGCATCATCCAGTCAGATCAAGGGACTAGATAATTCCTTGCCAAGCAGTTGGAAAGCAAATGTGGAGAAGGGAGTAGTAGTGTGTCTCAGCATGAAGGAAACAAATATAGAGAGTCCATGTTTTCAATAACATTAAAAAATGTAGGTTCTTTGAAGACCAATAATCCATCAAGAAAGGAACTAATTTGTTCCACTTCTCAAAGTAAAGGGGAAGAAAAGAGGACCAAAAGTGAAGATTCATTAGAGCCATCTCTACTTGGTTTCTTTGAGAGATTATTTGGGTTTTCCCCAAAGAGAGATCAGCATATTTGCAGCATCCATGAGGATGATGAGTCACCAAATCCTTCGTCAGAAGGATATGGAGAATATCCATGCACAACTAACGATCTAAAAATCCAACATCTAGTTGTTGGTAACATGGAAGGTGAAATGAATCCAAATTTCTTTGTGGTTGATTTCAAGATAAGTGCAAAAGAGATGGGTCAGATTGATGATGGTGAGATATATTTTGGATAGAATCCAAAAGAGAAACAAAATTCAGATTTACAGCCACCCCTTGAGCCTCACAAGAAATCAGAAATTGAGCACATCTCAGTAGGGTGTGAAGCAAAGAAATGGGTGGGTGAACAAGCCATCATAATTCCACCACATAAGGAGGAGAAAATGACACATGGCAAGTTAGTAAATTCTGAATTTTATGTTTCATTGTGTAAATCTGATATGGAAGCCACTTTCAGTGAAAAGTTCAGAATGGTTGAGTCCCTTAGTGATGAGGTTCAGAATTCTGGTGTAAAAAATGAATGCAGTGTGAAGGATGAAAATTTGAGAGAATATCTTTTTGGTGCACCAAGGATGAATGAGAAATTAAGTAGCAGCACAAATTGTGTTGTTGAGCACTTAAAATATGCATATATTGCAGCAACAACATATGGATCAAATTTCAAAACCTCGAGTGCACTACATGAAATTGATTTGGTGATGGAAAATGAAGAGGAGGAACATCTACAAGAGCCTCATCTTCTTGCAGGGTCATTGAAGATGGATGAACAAAAGATCCAAGAGGCCCTAAAAATTCTCCACACATGCTTCAGTGTCAAATATGTGTTGGGAATATTCTTTAATGGAAGACCAATCTTCCTTTGAAGCCATCGAGAATATCCAGAAAGAAATGTCCACAATCAAAGGTAATTTCTCACAATTGCTTTCAGATAGAAATGACATGTTTGAGCTTGTTGAGTTATTGCAGGAAGCATCACTGCATGATCAAGAAATTATTTTCATATATGAAGAAGAGAACTAAAAGCTCAAAGGTTATTTTTTGGCCACCCAAGATTCTTTGAGATACACTCAAAGTTCCCTCTTAGAATCACAAATGAAGGTAGAACGATTCCAACAAGAGTAGAAAGAATCAACTCAATCCTCAATATTTCCTGAGAGTCATCCCTTTTGGGTAAATGGCATAAAAAATTCCATGGAGGAAGCTCATGAGTGGGTGGACCATGAGGAGCATTCTATTCGGTATGTGGTTGAAGAGTGTGAAAAATAGTTTGATGAGAACCAAGCACTTGATTTCTTTCCAAGAAAACTTGAGTTGTTCCTTGAAGACAGTCACTCTCCCATGGAAGAGTGGGATGAGAGAACCCAATTTGGGCCAGACAATAATGAAAAAGTTGCAGCCATGAGTCTGATTAGTGAAGGTTGCAGACATGCAAAGACGGTTCACAGTTCCTTCCCACATATCCTAGATTCAACAACACCAATGGGGAATGAACGGTGGGTGAAGAGATTTTTCTGGTTTGTGTCACATGTGCAACAAGGGGATCATGATTTGTCCCCATGGGATATAGATCCTATTGCAAAAGATATGGCTGATTATAGATCATATAAATCAGAAATAAATATCTATGATTCATCCACTGGATGGTTGGATAGAGGAATCACTGAAGAGGAAAATATGGAAGGTAAATTTTTTATGTCTTGTTGCAAGAAAATTGTTTTTAATATTGTTGATTTTTCTATGATTTACATGGAATAGAAAATGAATGTGTGTGCAGATATTTTTGACAAAAAGGAATCAGATCTACACTTACTTTCAATGTGTGGGTCAATTGCTGAAGTTTTGCAACCTTGGATCAATGGCAGAGAGTTGAGCCATTGGAATGAAGAGGGGAGCACCTGTTGAGTTCCATAGAGACCATGATACCTTGTTATTTGAGGGAAACATGAACATGACTGATTTTGATACAACTTACTCTCTTTTGGAGCAGCATTTTAGGACATGGGATCCTCACCCTTGTCATTTGAGTTTCATGTATACCACACTTGTTCCTAGTGTGCATTGGTCACATGAGAACATTTCAATTGGAATGGAACGCCTGGTGGAATTGTGGCCTCACTTTTTGGAGGAATATTTGGGGATGCATAGTCTTTCTTTGATTCATCCCAACATTGAAGAGTTTCATATCTTGATTGAGGGGCCCTCAAAGCTTCAGGTTTGCATTGGAAAGGATTATTTTCCAATATGGTGGTATGATGTTTTCATCTTTCCCAACATTTCAAATGATGTTGATTTTTTCTTGTTACTAATGTTTGGGGATATGCAGCATGAACAGTGGGATCCAGGTACTATTTTTATTAATAGATTTTGTTGGATGGTATTCCTATACATGTGGGTTCCATAGAAACAATGGGATCTTGGCATTGTTTGTCCTTGGATAAGTTGTTTGCATGTTGGCATGATGGAGAAAGCCAACCCTCTTTTGCACCAGTTCATCTATGTTGCACTTGGTTTCAGTTTCCCACATAGGGAGCACCTCATTGGATGGACTTATAGTTTACATAGTAGTGGTATATTTTCATTTCTGATGTTCTTATGGGATCTTGGCACACTTTCTAGTTACTTCACTTGGATAGAAGTAGGCATGTTCAGTTACAAATGCAGTGAATATTTTCTTGGAGAGAGGATTATGATCAGAGTAGTGCAACAAAAGCATGATAGACCTCTTGGGATAATTTGCTTGAGGACAAGCAATATTGGGAAGGGAGGACTGTCATGTTTCCATTTTGACAACACCATGAAGTAGATCGAGCCTCATGGATCCTAGTGACAGATTGAATTAAATAATTAATAAGGGGTTATTATGAGGCAATTAATTAATTAGGAGTGTGCATTTAAATTTATCCATAGTTGCTACCCACTTGGAATAAATAATTATGGAGAATTTAATATTAATGGTGCAATTAATATTTTTATTAATTATGCAATTAAATGATTTGGAAATAAACTTGCCAAGTCAAGTAAGCACTAGAGTCCAAAAATGTTGCCAAAAATGATAAAAGATGAATATTTCAGGAAAATAATCATAAATATAGAAAGCAGGATAAAACAGGAAAAGTAGGAAAGTATGAAAAGCAGGAAAGTTCAGAAAAGGAGAAAAGTCAGAAAAAGAGGAAAAATAAGGAAAGGCAAAGCAAAGAAAAGAAAGGAAAGTATGTCCACTCATGGGTGACCTATTCTCACAGGTCACCAAGCCAAGTAACTTGCTCAACATGTCAACATTAATTCTATAAAAGAAGTATTGCAAATCCATTATTCAGTTTGGATGTTTTGATATTGTGGTTATGCTATGTGAGCATACTCTCTGAGTGTTGTGCCTCAGACCATTGGGTGATGATCCCCAAACCCCTCCTCCCTTCTCTTCTATTCCCTTTTGTATCTATTGCAGGTCTATGGAGCGCTAAGGTCAGCCAGTGAAGCTCATTATAGAAGTATATTGCAGTCTCCATCACCTAAAAGTCGAGATCCAGTGAATCCCCTGCTTCACCTATGCTCACAACCCTCTTCCAGTGAGGATTCAGGCCTCCTGCCCATCATTTTGGAGTCACCTTTGTATTGGTCAATTGTCATATGAATTCTGATATATTAAAAAATTATAAATCAGTTATTTCATTTCCTTAAGTCGAAATATATCAGTCATTAAATATTACCTTCCTTATTGCACATTAAAAGCTTCTTTTGCCAGCATATGGGGGGATTTTGATGAATTTTAGTGCAATCAATATTATATGAAGTTGTGGGAGTGATTGAGTGGGTTATACATGATAAATGGAGTGTTTTTTAAATCTTTAATATTTAATATCAGTACAGAAATAAATCTGCAATAATTTATGTGCTTAAATTTACACCCTTGTTAGAAAGCTAGTTTTAAATAACTACTTTTTCCATTTCTTGTGTAAACATAGTTCTATAAACCAAAAATTTGATCTGTAAGTTTCAGTGGGTCACTGACATGACCAAATTCCCATACATAACTACAGAACCCATTTTCATTGTGACCGTACTACCTTTTGGAACCTTCCACTATGCAGGGTCTCTCTAGACCAAAACTGCCTATTTTTCCCAAATTGATCCCAAACTATTATGAGCTGTTCCAAAGTGTCATAAACAGTTCAAAAAATTATTTTATGACTGAATATCATCTCTGAAACTTTCCTAAGCCACTGGTCGGAAGATGGATTGATATTCCCTAGTTTCACAGTTTGGTGACCCAGCAACATGAAAGTAAGTTTCCGCGGCGTGGACTCTGAAATATCAATGGTCCCAGATATAAATGTGTTAGGGGAATGGATTTCAAAATATTCACTCACTCTTGATTGATATCCTCTTCCCACTCTGCCTCTACAAAATTTCCCTATCCAAAACCTTGATTTCCCTACTCTGTTAGTGCATTGAATGGTAGATTTTGTAATTCGTAAATTTTAATATAAAATTTGCAGAATTGATTAACATTCTGATCTGTAATCAGATAAGGGCTATTACAACTTGGCGAGATGAAACTACCCTTGAGGCCTGATGCAAAACCGGTCAAACAACGACCATATAGATTAAACCCGCTTTACAAAGAGAAAGTTAAATATAAACTTGATTGAATGATATAGGCATGTGTAATCGAACCAGTTGAAGAATCAGAATGGATCAGCTCGATTGTAGTACAAGAAAATACAACTTCATGAGAAGTGAGAATTTGTGTTGATCTCAAGAAATTAAATGATTCCTGTTTGCATGATCCATTTCCGACTCCATTGATAGATGAAGTATTGGAGAATGTTGGCAGACAAGAAATGCATTCAGTTACAAATGGATTCTAGGGTTACCATCAGATAAGAATTGCAAAAGAAGATCAATACAAGCCTAACTTTGCAACAGAGTGGGGATGATACCAATACATGGTAATGCGCTTTGGACTCAAGAATGCACCTGGAATATTTTCTAGAATTGTATTTGTTGCATTTAAATATTTTATACACAAATTTATTGAAGTCTACTTTGACGATTGGACAGCATTTGGTATTATAAAATATCACATAGAGAGCCTTAGAATGATGCTAGAAGGATTCCACCAGTACCAAATTGCCCTCAATTTGAGAAAGCGTATTTATTGTCCGCCTTTTGGGGCTCTGTTAGGCCATGTGGTCTGTCATGACAGAATATTGGTTGATACAACTAAAATCACCATCATCCTTGACTTGCCACCACCTACCAGAATTAAATAATTAAGAGCAACACTAGGAGATACTTGATACTACAAATTTTTTATCAAAGGATATGCACAAGTGACTGCCCCGATGGAGATATTGTTGAAAAAAGACACTAAATTTCAGTGGACAGATGAATGTGAAGAGAGTTTGGATAAGCTGAAAATCATGATGGATGCTGCACCCATACTTGTATTTCTATACTGGAAAAAATAAATTCATGTTCATGTTGATGCATCCTTAGTTGCACTTGGAGTGGTACGAACGCAACCAGGAGAAGGATAGATCGATCACCTCATTTCTTTTGCTAGTATAAAGCTATCAACCGTAGAGAAGAATTACACTACACCAGAGAGGGAAGGACTTGAGATGGTTTATGAATTGCAAAAATTTAGGAATTACTTGCTGGGGGACATTTCAAAATGTACACTGACCATTTTGCACTGATTTAGTCAATAAGCCAGTGTTGGGGGGGAATATATTCCGATGGCTTCTCCTCTTCCAAGAATTTTACTTTGAGCTAATTGTCAAACCGGGCCGATTGAACTTAGGACCAGACCACCTATCAGGAATTGAGAGTGGAAAAGAAATTACTAGTCTGGAAGATAATCTTCCCAATGCACAACGGTTTGCGATAAAATCCTTTGATGATCAATATGAAAATATCATACAGTTCCTGACTACCTATTTTGCGCCGACTGAATTTACAATATCACAAAAGAAACAATTAGTAACATGAGCTGTAGATTTCCAACTGATTGCTGGCCACTTGTATAAACTGGGCCTTGATGAGATACTTCAACGTTGTGTTTTGGAACATGAGCGACCTATTATTTTAAGTGAAGCACATGCTGGTATCGCAGGAGGACACTATGCAGGAAATGTGATCGTGCACAAGATATTACATGCAGGGTTATGGTGGCCTACCATGCATGCAGATGCTCAGGTTGACTGTCGCAGCTGTGATGTCTTTCAAAGAATATGAAAACCATCAAGAAGAGATGAAATTCCATTAGTACCACAAATCACATTACATGCATTTGATAAATGGGATGATGACTTTGTTGGACCTATTAGTCCATCAGGGAAGCGCATAGGAGAAAGGTATATTATAACTGGGACTAAATACCTAACTAGATGGGAAGAATCTATTCCAGTCAAGGATTGTACTTTTGTGACAACAACAAAGTTCTTATTCAAAAAGGTTGTAACAAGGTTCGGGTGCCCAAATATATTGATTAGCAATCGATGTATGCACTTTGCTAATCAATTTATTGAAGAACTAACTGATGAATTTCAAATACAATATAGAAGAACAACTCCATATCACGCGCAAGAAAATGAAGTGGTCGAATCATTTAACAAGATTATGGAAAATGTGTTGACCAAAGTCTGTAATACACGAAGGGATGATTGAGATCAAAATATTTCTGTAGTACTATGGGCATATCGCACAACATGTAAGAAGTTAACACGTCAGACACGATCAAGTTAGTATATGGACATGAAGCTGTCATGCCTATGGAATATATTGTAGCAAGTTTAAGAGTGGCGGTGCTTACATAAATGATAGATGTTGATGCCGTCGAAGAAATATTTCTTCAGCTAATCCATTTGGAAGAAGAACGTTTCATCGCAGGGTTTCATCAAAATGTAGAAAAATGAAGGTGGAAGGTATGGCATGAAAAACACATTAAGAACATGAAATTTTCAGTTGGAGGCCTTTTTATTATGTACAATAGTAAGTTTTTTAAGCACCCATGAAAGACGAAGACACATTGGTTAGGACCATATGTGGTTAAGGAAATTACTGATGGAGAAGCAGTGAAATTGGAGAAATAGATGGAACGGAAGTCAGAGGGCTCATCAATGGGATCTGGTTGAAGCCTTATTTTGATAACTGTGACTAGGTCATATATATATATATATGATGAGGAAGGAAACGAAAAGAGAGAATAAGTGCCTATTGCAAGAAGCACGACGAGGGAAGTGGGAAACTAAAACCAATGTGGTGTTGGAACATTTATTTAGAAGGCCCGTTGATGTGACAATTGTCAATTATTAAATCCGCATACACTAAGGAAATTCGAGAAGACATCAAGGGATTTTTAGGGTCACTTCCTCCATAAATATCATGATGTCACAAAAAAAATGGGCGGCGTAGTTGGAACCTCCACATAAGCATTCAGAATGATGACCCAGGTGATGATTGATGTTGTCATTATGTTACTCGATGATGGCACATGTGAATATTTGACATATTGATCGCTGGAACAAACCCTCTATTGTTGGTCGATTACCAGTTAGTGCCCATATAATGCCACAATGAGTTTTGTTTACAAGACACAGAGTTAAAGAAGACTTGTGGAGAAGTTTGCATAATAATAATTTCAGTGCTAATGGTCCCAGGGGCCATGTTAGGGAAGATGTAACACCTGTTTGTAGTAATGGAAATGCTGCTGGATATGTTCCACTACAGGCTGGGGGATGCCTAGAAAATAATCTATTCTTAGGTCTCCCTACAAAAATGTCTCAAATCATCTTAGTAAAGGTGACACCGAGGAATCCTTTTGATACCCAGAAGAGCAATACTGTCTTCAAAGAATTGAGAACAAATGTAGAAATGGTGGCCATAATTCAGAGACCATAGGAAATCCCACCAAATCCTTTAGATGAAACTGTGGAATTAATGGCCACAGTGCATAGTATCCATTACTAGGAACTGCCGGTCTGAGCGAATGTTCAGATTGTGGGAAAACAAATAAAGGACACTACCATCACCATCATCACTATAAGCTACTGAAAGATGATGATAAATTCAAAAGAAATTTTAATTGGCACAATCTAATGGATGGAGGTACTACATGTATAGGAGAGCATACCTTACCAGTAGTGAAGCAAAGAAAAACACTGACCAGATGTTGGACTAGGCGACTGCTGCGAGCTCTACGACTTACTTGGATCTTGTGTACTCATTCAAGGATAATGCAGAGGAATATTTTGAAGGGAGGAAGGAAAAACATAGGATGAGATGGAGATGAAGCTAGAAACACAGACAAGGAAAATTGGTGATATGAACAATTCTCTCATTCCCTCTGTCCTACCCCTCCAAACAGAAATTACATCTAATAAGAAGGAAAAATGACATTAGTACCAGAAGTTATAAAGACTACAGTAAGAAACAAACACATAATGAAAATACATTCAACCTGTACATAAGAAGGTGCACAAAGTAGCGCCATCAGTATAAAAAGTCACATTGGAACACGTCAGTTCTGACCTGGTGGAGGAAATGTAGAAAACAAAGGAAGAAGTGCACACCGAGGCAGATAAAGTGGTGAAAATAATAAAGGATTTTAGAACAAAATCAACGCAATCTAGTAAATGGAGCAATAGCTTCGCATGGCTCGGGATGAGCTACAGGTGAGTATTGGGGGCCTGTTGGGCCTAAGGACAGTAGGGAAAAATTCATGCAAAATTATGCCTAAGTATGGAGAAGAACATAAATGAGAATAGGAAGGAGCTACGTCTGAGGAAGCAACATAAATGAGAAGGGAAAGGATGCTATGATAGAGGAAGTAAAAGAGAAGAAGAAGACAAGGATAATGTGCTGGAGGAGGAAGCTACACTAGATAAGTAAGCCACAATAGGAGGATAGAAGATGACATGAGATGGTATAACAAAATATCAACGGAAGCAGGCATGCAAATAACGTAATGGTCGGAAAAAGGTAGTAAGGAATAATGTTGAGAAAGCAACAAGAATTAACGAGTCTGGGCACAAGCTCAGTTGGAGCTAACAAAAACCACATGCATGAAGGCATCTTTGTAAGTCAGGCTGATAGTGCCTCCCTTTATGTGTTGCTAGAATAGCAAAGACAACCTGTTGGCTGGATATAGTAAGTTGAATGAGATTGTGACAAAAAAGGAGTTTGTAATGAGTCTATATAGAGTCTATATCGAGTTAGTATTGAGTCTATAACAAGAATTTATGGGATCTATATCGAGTCTGTAATAGGGATATAAAAGAAGGAACCCAAGCTGTATATGGGTTAGCTTCTAGCTTCTATATTGTTGGTTAGACTCTTAGTAAGACATTTGATGTAGACTAAAGTAGTTGTTCATGATCAAACATTGAAGGACTAAGCTCTCGATCTAGACTCAATAGGATTTGTTGGTTAATGGCTCTGTATCGCTGAGTGCATCAAAGTGAGGGATCTGTAGCTGAGTGCGCATATAAGTAGGGAAGGTTGAGTTGATCTAGGATGTGTGCGTATCGCGAGTAGAAGTATTAGAAAGAGAAAAGAGAGAATATCAGAGAGCAAGAGAGGGAGGAAGATTCTGTAAATATAGAGAAGAAGATATTGAGCAAAGACTGCATCTTAGTGCACAAATGAAAGGTGCATCTATTTCCTCATGCCAGATGAAAAGCACCTTATGGTTTTCGCCCAGATGGGTTTCCATGTTATATTCTGTGTATATGTGTGAATGATGAAGTAGCTTAGATATATGTGTGTTTATTGTAGTGAATGAATGACTGTATATTTGTTTACAAATGCATAGATTCATAATGGCCGCATTGTATTACTGGATATGATTATGCTGCATGCCTACTGTTTATTTACTTAAAGTTGCATAAAGAGAGGTTGGATCACATCTTAGCTGTTTAAGTACTGTGAATATGAGTAATCCATCCCCAATATTTGTTGGAAGCCTTAGAGCAGAGCCATGGTACTAAAACACCCTCCCACACAACTACAGAAACCTATTTCTGGCAGTTACCCATAAAAGAGAGATATCTCGGGCGAGACGACATCACTGTCATAGGTGCTACTGGTTGAGCTCTGCTCTGTTGGGCTGATATATCAAGCTTTGTTGTGCTGAGTAGAAGGGAGTGGGCCTGGATCAGAGTCCCTAGGAATAGGAACAGAGAGACAAAAAAATCCAACACCATTAATGAAAGCATTGATACGAATGGAAAAAAAGATAGAATAATCAACATCAAGGGAAGTGGCTTTAGGACTACATCAAACATTCATAAGTGTAGTAAGTGGAAGTCGAAAAGTAATTACCCTGAAATTCCCTAGAATCCCAAAGACATGGGATAATAGAGAATGTAATAACACTAAATCTCAAGGTAAATAATGAAAGTGGTCTCTTGGAACTACATGGGCATGGGGAGTAAGTACAAAAAAGAAGAAGTCCACGATCTTATTTGGATGGAAAATATTTCAATCCTCATGATCAAAGAGACTAAACTAGAAGAAAAATCCATGCTGGAAGTTGGAACAAAAATTTGGAAGACAAACCAAAGCTATAGGAGCTAAGGGAGCATCCAAAGGAATTTGCACACGATAGGATAAAAACACCTTTGAATTGTGATATTCATTTCCGTCACATCATTGGTTGTGGGTCTTCATTCTACACAAAAGATCAGTTAAACAAATTAATTTATTCAATGTTTATTCTCCCAATATGTACATAGATAAACAATAATTTTGGAAAACTAACAAAAGGAAAATATTTTGGGAAACATATAAATAACATTGTTGTAGGATATTTTAACACTATCCTCTTCTCAACAGAAAAAAGGGGAAATTTTGTCAAAGAACCTTGTAGAGAAAATATGGAGTATCTCATATCTAATTGGGATCTCATTGACATAATTATAAAAAAAGATAAATATACCTGGACAAATAGGAGAATCGGTATTGGACATATATCTGCAAGGCTGGATAGATTTGTAGTTCACAGTGACATCTTGGTCAATAATTTGTGAATGCACTCCTCCATCATCCCCTTTGGCATATCAGAGCATAATCCAGTCTCGCTCAACTTCTACGAAGATAAAAATAATGGACCAATTCCTTTTCGATTCAACCCTCAATGGCTTTAGGATAAAAATGATATTGATATAATTAAAGACTCTTGGAAAGAACAAGTGAGAGGATATCCATCCTATGTTTGGGAGGAGAAGCTAAGAAGAACCAAAATAAATTTGAAAAATTGGGCCAAACCAACTACATATCCATATAAATCAAGAGAGTGGAAATAAAATCACATTTGCAGAGGAAGGAAATAAATTAACAACTAACCTTCATTATTATCATCAACTAGAAGAAGAACATAGACACTTAATTCAAGAAGCATGTAGTTAGAAGTGAGGGACCAAAACATCTCCTTATTCCACAAGCAAACCAATGCAAGAAACCTAAAAAATAGAATACAAGAAATAAAAACCAAACAGGGGAGAAAATTAGTGAGTTGAAAGACATCAAAGCATAGGCACACATACATTTCAAACAAATTTACATTGAAGACAACTCGGAAGAAGAATAGATAACATAGGAATTTCTATCAAAGATTACCATCCTTATAAAATATAGGAAAATGAAGAGTTAATTAATAAAATAGAGGAATCTAAGGTAATAGAAGCCATCTGGGCCCTGGAGCCTGACAAGGCATCGAGACTAGAAATTTACAATTCATTTATGAGAGCCAATTGGAACACAAAAAATAAATAAATACCTTTTCCAAATGATGATAGTGGCCTAGAATAACGACAAAATTGGAGGGAACGCTAACTCATCCTTCATAATCTTTAAATACAAAAGAATCCAAACCTACATCGTTCTCTAGATATAGAAAAATTTCCCTCTATAAAACAACTGATAAAGTGCTGACAGAAATTGTAGAAAATTGTCTCAAAAATATCTTTCCTAAAATCATCTCCCCTAACCAATTAGGAGGATTATGGAAAAAAGACAAATTCATGACAACAACATATTGTCCCAAGAAGGCTCACTCTTGAAATGCTCAAAAATTCAAAGGTATGGGTATTAAGTTTGAGATGAAAATTGATTTTGATTGTGTAAAACATTCTTTTTTGTTCTAGGTTTTAAACAAGGTAGGATTTGATCCAAATTTCATTCAATGGATCAAATATTGCATAGGATCCTTGTGGATTTCCCATCTCATTAAAAAAAGGCCAACATAGTTCTTCCTAAGTAGCTGAGGACTCAAGGAAGGATGCCCAATGCAATACATTATCATGGAAAAATGTCTTAGCATGAACTTGGAAGAGAAAAGGAGGAATGCAAATTCTAAAGGTATAAAAATAACTAGGGGTGTTATAGCCATTAATCACTCACAATTTGTGAATGATACTCTCCTCATGGGAGGTGTTATCACCCTGTAATTTTCCTATGGTTGTGGTAGGAAGTCATAGGGGTAACCATTTCAACTAATATTTAGACTGTATTCTAGCCTATACAATCAGATATGGCTCTCTCTATGTCACAAACTCATTCAAATATACATGTGTCTTTAAGCAAGCTGTCGAATGGCTAGATACCTTATAGAAACAAGATATTTTTAGAGTTAAAGATGGTGAAACAAACATACAATAAATACCATTGGGAAATGGAGTCACAGGCTACAAATCTTCAAGGGGATTACAACAATAATGAGAGGTGATTTTCCTATGGAATTTGAGGAAACGTGGTTGCTATATCTAGTCTAATAATCTTAAAGAGATGATATATAGAAACGAGGAAAGAGCCCAACGAAAACCAAAGGAACCTATCAATGGATGAATCTCTTGGAACACCTTTAGCATAAATATGAAAAAGGATAATAAATGAAACATAGCATCTATCAGTGGATGAATTCTATCACAACCATTATAAACACATAACAAATACGATTTCTGATGGAAGGAGTGTTAGTAGAAATGAATTCCTTGCATACAAAATAGAAATGTATTAGTAGAAAACACAGACATGGAAATGAAAACATAGGAAACACAGACTGAACATGGAACAATTTGATGAATCTCAGAAAACTCAGAGAATACTTTTTATTAAAGCTTCCAAGAAAATAATAGAGCTACAAAACCTGAGCACTAAGGCTTTTGAATGAAAGCTTTCAACCCTTTCTTCCTCTATTGAGGTTACATTTATAGTGTTATAAGATCCCGATACCAACTTCGAAACATGGCCAAATTGAGTTACAAAATTTGGGAATCAATCCTGAATCATTATTTGCAAATCCTAACAAATTCCTGAGGTGGAATATTCACCATGATTTGCACATAAAACAAGAAACATGGAACAATGCACATGTTGGATTAAAATGGAAATGCGTTGTTCGGGATGCATGCTCGCTTGACTGAAAATGGAGCTTCGGGGCAGTTCAAACGACCTCACTCTCCTAGATGCAATATGTACTATTGAATTTATCCATGCTGCATCTCCATTTTGCACATGAACCTATCTTTTTCCTCCTTGCACCTTTGGTTTGTGAAATCAATTTGAGCCATAGATCAAAATGCTGCCATGATCTCCTCCATCTAAAGTGTGGGGTCCTACTAGATTTCACAACCTTGAACTATTTTATCCATCATGCATGTTTAAGCTGCAAAATCGACATTGATCATAGATCTGACCCGCTCCAGATCATGGCTGTCAAAATAAGTGGGTGCTACCAAATTTTGTTGAACCTGACCGTTCTTATCTTCTGTGCATGTTTCAACCGTGAAATCCCCATCGACCATAGATCTGGGTCATCGGTTCATGTTTCCCATACCACATTTCGAAGATTTCAATTGTTATCCTTTTCTGTGCATGTTGTATTGGAGGAATGGATGCTAGCTATGGATCCTCATCCTGCTCTGATATGGGTTTTCGGATATCGATCCTCATATCAAATTCCACTAATTCTCAAAATTGGTCACGACATGCATGTTGTATTGGTGGACCCTTGTTAGTTTATTTGTCAATACTGAGGGGGGGAGTGAATCAATATTGTTATCTTTTTAGTATTTTAACCACTTTTATTAGAAATACATAACAACAAGAATATACAGAACACAATTTTAATGTGGAACCCTAATAGGGTAAACCACCAATATGTCCTATTACTGTAAAATTGTTATTTACAAAGAGTTTTTCCTACTGCTATAGACGAGGATGGAATTACACCCTATTTACCAATACCAATTGGAAGGAGTCTACGAACCCCTAGTGTATGAGCTATGATTGAAATGATGCTACAACACCCTATTTACTAATTCCAATTGGAAGGAGACTATGACCCCCTGGTTTATCATCTACAACTGAAAGGATGCTACAACACCCTATTTACCAATTCCAATTGGAAGGAGGCTATGACCCCCTGGTTTATCAGCTACAACTGAAATGAGGAAACAACCCCCTGCAGGACTGTTTCCTGCCCCAGCGCTACCCTGCCACCTTGATATGTTTCTCATGATTTCTCTCACACTGAATTATATCACACCCACTAGTCTCTAATTTTGATCATGCAATTCGAACTGTAGAGACACTTTCCTTCTTACTCAGGCCGCTGCTTAAATACTTCTCAGTGTTTAATCTTGTTACAATGGTCACGTCTCTTCAAACTGAACAAACACACTTTTGAATAATGTTCCCTTTCAAATATGAATATCACACCTTTCAGAATGTCCTTTTACTTTCTTCCATTGATCCTCCACCTCAGACATCGTTTCCATAGCTTGAAAACCATTTCCGCACCTCTGTCCAATATTTGTAGGTTCTTCCACATTGTCAAACTTATTTTCGCAAGATCATCTTCCTAATCCAATCAGAGTCATTGATCCTATTTCTAAATGAATTTGGACCATTGATCTAACCATCGATTTCTGCCTCAAAATCTATTTTTTGCACCAAGAGTACCTCATCAGCGATTCCCCATCGTCGATCTTCGTCGGGCATTTTCATGACCGTGGATATACATATTGCAGGATGCGGGATGCAGGATGTTGACTGTCCAATTTTTCCTTTCCACAAAATCCTTTCCACAAGCTTCTTTCTGCAAGCTCGTTTCCGCAAGCTCCTTTCCACAAACTTATTTCCGCACCGTCGATCTGTTTTAGTGGAACTAACTTTAGCCGTCCGATCTTTCTAAATTGCAGGATGTAGAATGCGGAATCACACTTTCCTATTTTGGAATTCCACAATTTTCTTTCACAAATTTGTTTCCGCATTGCAAATTGCAGGATGCGGGATGCATAATCACACTTTCCTATTTTGGACTTCCGCAATTTCCTTCCACAACCTTGTTTCTGCATTTTCCTGGACCGTTGATTTCCTTGCGTATTTACCCCTGACCGTCTATCTTAATCTTTTGTGGAACTTTGGATTTTCCGCCTAACTTTCAGATTTAATCCTTAACCTTCGGATCTAGTGCGGGATCAATGCCTACCATCTGATCTTGATCTTTTTCAGAATATTTAGCCTTCCCGCCTAATTTATGTAAACTTGATCTTCATCGTCAGATCTAGTGCGGGTCGCTCCCTGACCGTCCATTCTATAACTAATGTGGATTTGCATTCTGTGTTTGTGGATTACACAAAAACTTATCCTCATTTATCATGCAACGTCATCATCATGCCATGTCATCACTACCTTCATCTATTCCACCTCATCATTTTTCCATGTTGTCTTTACTTTGACTTGTGCTATGTTAACTCTACCATGGTATCTTTTGCTTATCCTTTGTAATTCATAAGTAACTTTTCCATCACTACCTTAGTCTTTCATCGTCATTAGGACACCATCATATTCCATGTCATCATATGTGTCATGCCACACCCTCGACTATTCCATGACATGTCATCATTACCTTAGTCTTTCACTGAGTTTGTTCCGCCATCATATCCATTGGTTATTCCTTGTTTTATTCGTGAACACCTTTGACATCAATGAAAACTATATACTCAAATTTTTCAACAATATCCTGCTTTGGTATTGATGGAAACCTCTAAACATTCTTCCCCTTTGATAACAATGAAAAAGGATAACCTGTTATGCCAATACTGTACCGATTTTGATATAGTATTTCCTGTCTCTCTTATTTTTGGCAACTCCTCCTGTCATCATACCTACCCTTTAAATGAACTTGGTTATTTAACCAATGTATTATCATTTATCTTAATCATTTCCTATTCTTGAATGATAGCTTAACTGATAGATCCATGGAATCCCCCTGTCACTGTACTTCTTCTCCTTTGTCAACATTTTTGTGACAGACTCTACACTCAACATTTTTCAATGCTCTTCCATGTTCTAGGATACATGTTTCCCCCTTTATTAAAAAAAAATCTGTTCCTACTGCCATATCTAATGGTCTATTCTTCCTGTAAGTTAATTGGCTTCTGCTTTTACCAGAATTCCTTAAGCATGTGTATTTAGATCTTCATATAAAATCCTAGCATATACTGTTGGATTCTTTTGGATTTTAGATCTATATTATCAACTGTCTAGAGACCCATAAATTCAGATCCTCAACACAGAGATTACTTCAGTTTATTACATAGTTTCTGTGGTCTCACTATCTCAGACACAAGGACTCATGACCTAAACCTTTTCTTTTGTCAATGCTGAACTCATCCTGCTACCTTATCAATAAACTGAATTTTTTATTTGTTTTAGACTTGAGAACATAATCATCTTTATCTTCTATTTTACTGCATACATCATGGTCTTCATGACTCTCACATTTTGTTGTTCTCACGTTACTTCATACTTTCTCTTATGTCATCCATACACCATCCTAGATTACCCATCATGTTTGAAGAATATAGATTTCAATATACTTCAACATTAGATACCAATTGGAATTTTCTGACTTTAACTCCCCTTGAGTATAAGATCCCTTCTAATGTCATTTTTAGGGTTTTCTTTAAATAATGAGAGACCTTTTTAGAAAAAGATCCCACAGTCATCACTACATCCTTCTTCATCACCTTCATCTTTATCGGTGTATTCTTCTACATCACTAAGTAGCTTTCCCTCATGATGAGTGTCATTTTTATTTATGACCTCATTATTCTCAACATCAACTGTAGAGGCTTCATTAATGACTTAAAGTTGTGTTTGTTTTGAAGCTTCTAAGTCTTTCATCCACACCTTTTCAGGAGGTGTACTATTTACTTGTCCTTAACCATGCTCTGTGTTGGTGTCCTATTCCCTTTTCATCCTTTGATTTTCTCCTTTGACTCTGCAGTCAGCCACCTTGTGACCAAACTTATGACAACAATGACAATAACCATGAAATTTTTCTCTATCCACAGAGGTATTTGGTCTCTTTGTTTCCTAACTACCATTTTCTTCCACTGTATCTGAACTTATGCTGGAGCATCATATTTCAATTTACAATTTCTAGCCAAGTGTCAAAAGTTATTACATTTGTAACACTCTATATCAAAGCTTTGGAGAAGTCCAAACTAGTTATGATTCCTTACTTCCGCTTTTTAATTGCATCCTTATTGTATTCATGAAATTTTTCATAAGCCTTGAATTTTAGGGCTTTATGACCAAAGTTATTACAGGAATAACAATGACCCAAAAATATTTTCTGATTTCTATTTATTACTTGTCTCTTGGGCTCCTCATGAGTTCTGTCTTTGTCATGAAGGGATAAAGCATGTTCTTTGCACTTTTCCTTTTTTAACAAGACTTTTGTAATGTCCCAAGTCTGGTGTACAGACCTGAACACTCTTCAATTCTGTAAGTTTATATTAAAATTTCTGAATTATAAAATCTACCATTCGGTGCACTGACAGAGTAGGGAAATCAAGGTTTTAGGTAGGGAAATTTTGCAGAACCAGAGTGGGAAGAGGATATAAATCAAGAGTGAGTGAATATTTGGAAATACATTCCCCTAATACATTTATATTTGGGACCATTGAGATTTTGGAGTCCGCACCGCGGAAACTTACTTTCATGCTGCTGGGTCACCAAACCTTGAAACTAGGGAATATCAATCCATCTTCCGAACAAAGGATTAATTAATTTGTAGAGGTGATTTTAAGTCATAAAATAAGGTTATGTACTTTTTATAACACTTTGGGAAAACTCATAATAGTTTGGTATCTAGTTGGGAAAATAAGGCAGTTTTGGCCTAGGGGGAACCTACGTGTTGGAGGATTCCAAAAGATAGTACATACACAATGAAAATAGGTTCTAGAGTTATGTATGGGGACATGGGTTTGTCAATGACCCACAGGAACTTATAGATCAGTTTTTGGGTGAGCATAACTCTGTTTATGCAAGAAATGGAAAACTAGTTATTTTCCAATGCAAATCTAGACTAGGTTAACTTAAAATGAGTGAATCTCAGACTTTCAAATTGGATTGGAATAAAAATTGCATAGAATTTTTATGATATCATATAACATCCAATAAAATCAAAATCACTCTCATCAATTCACTATAACACTATCTTCAACATTATGCATCATTAGAATGTATTTTATTGACATAATACAAGGAATGGCATGGAGATTTGAACCCTTAGATATTGAAAAATATTGGTCCTGTTAATGAAATATGATATAGAGAAATGTATGGCTGTAGTCTTCTAACAAATCCTGAATCAACTAAGAGAGGTTGTTCCATAGCTCCAATGTATCCTGCAATGAGAAGGGGAGAAGAGGGGAAGAGGAGAGAGGGAATGAGAACCTTGGAGTGCATCTCCCAAGAGCCTGAGGCAAAACACTTAGAAATCAAGCCTTAGATTCATAAAAATCAACATAATAAACATCCAAACTAAGAAATGGAGCTCCAATTTTCTATAAATAAACCTGGGTGACTTGTTGAGCAAGTCAATCACTTGTTAAGGAAGTTACCACTTGTTAAACCCTAACCCTAGCCACAAATTCTCCCTCCTTGATGAAATTAGCATGTGTAAGAAAATAAATATGTTTTCCTTTCATCCATGTTCATCCAATTTGGAAACTTTTCTTTCCTTGACCCATAGTTGCTATTTTTGCTTATGACAACTTTTCTTGGCTTTCCTATTTTTATGACTGAACTCCAAAAGGGAAACTGCATCCTCCTTTGTCAATTGTTGCCTCTTTTGTATTTGACTGATTTTGTCATATATTTTGGCACTTTCCCTTTTCTTGTCTGATTGAATTTTTCATACAGTTTCTAATTTTCTTCCTTGGCAAGTTGGCTTGCCCAAGTGGCCCTCCTGTTAATGGAAACTTATTTTCCACCTAATTAATTGCATAATAATATTTAATGAAAATTAATATACCAAGTACATGCCTCATAAGTGACATTTAAATAAAATATCCTAGGTTAATTTATTTAATGCATATTTTGACCCCCTTGGTGCTAGGCAAGGTCAACACTTCTGGCGATCAAAATGTGGGGATATGACAGTCCTCCCCTCCCAAGTCTGCTTGTCCTCAAGCAGAAGCACCATAGAGTGCTGAAAATTTTTCCACCATGTTTCTGCTACACCACTCTGATCATAGTCATTTCCCTTATACTACTTCCTTTAGAAAAATTGCTAACCCAGTTAAGGTAACTAAGTAGAATTCCTGATCCCACTGCCTCCTTTGTAAGGACCCAAATTTTGCTGCCACCTTTTGAACTATGTCATTCCTAAGAATGTCAAGATCCCATAGTTTTATCTGCCTCCTTCCACCCATCAGTATAAACAATTTCTTTTTATCATTGTAGAGGATGAAAATGAGTTTATTAAAATCATACCACCATATTGGAAGCTCATCTCTCCCCATGGAAAACTGATTTTTTTTAAACTCTCCCACCCGACATGGAATTCCTTAATGCGGGACCAAATCATCTTGAGCCTCTCTAAAGTATGAAAATCCATGTGCAAGCTAGCACTGGAACTCACGTCATTGTTGTTATGAATACACCAAGATGTTATCCCATGCCCCTCCATGTATACTGAAAGCATCATATAGCAGCCATACATGCTCATGCCATTGCTCATACAATTTCTTTGATGTGTCCAATGTCTCTCCATTGATGCAAGCAAGATTTTTACCCTCCAGTGTACACATAGCAATCATGTGTCTAGCCACCCAATCAATGGACGGACAAAATTTCATGCTAAATGACTCAGGTGAGAATAATTCAGCTACTACTAATGCACTTATCAAACAACATGGATTAACCATCAATCCCTCAACTGGAAGAGTGGAAGTATCATGCTCCTCTTGTGGCATCAACATAAAAAATCCTTTCACCCAATTTTCATCCCCACATGATGTCGGTGAAATAGAAGTGTGGGGTGAATAATTGTGAGCCAAATCCCTACAATTCTCATCCATCAAGATAATGGATCCAAAAATTCCTCCATTAGTTTTCTCAGTGACAGTGTGATCATGTGCCTCCTCCAAAATTGTACAATATTTTCCTAGAGGCAACTCATAATCTCTTAGGAACCATACAAGTTCTTGGTATTCATATTGCTTGACCTCAAACTCAAGCACATGAAAATCAGAATGCACCTCATGTGCATGTGTATTGGAGTTATCTAATAGCTGCAAAATAAGTCTTTGTTTATGTTCACATGTCAAGACAATGTTAGTCACAACAAAAAAATTATTGCAGAAATAAGATTCTTTACCTCCCAAGGTCTTCATTCCCAAGGTGCCTCTATCCACCCAATAAATGGATGAACAAGGAATTTTATTTTCTGATCCATATTGAATGTGATCAGCCATCTTTTTGAAGGAGAATAACACTTCATCCTTTCTCTCAATCTCAATGAGTGCTTGGCCCATATTTTCTTCCTCATAGATTTTCACAAGCACCTGCAAATCTGCTCCTCCCTCATGGCAGTCCTCCACATGAGGTTCCTCCATTATACCGAAGAAATTTCCTTCCATGCAGCATGAAAGGTCTGACACCTTCAACTCTTTCTGAAGTTGAAATATCTGCAACTTTGAATCTTGAAGGGATCTTTGTGTTATATTCAATAAGTTATTGCTGACCTCCAACTTATTAGTCAGATTATCTGATTTTTCTTCTTCCTTCTTGAGTGCACTGTGGTACATTTCAGCCACCATGAGGAGATATTCTCTATCAGATATTAAGTTCATATAGCTCTCCTTCATCTTGTCCATTCCTTCTTTCAGTGCTATGCACTCCTCCAAAAAGGATTCTCCTTCCATATCTCCACTAGAAGCTTTCCGACAACATCTTGCCACCAAGGCATTGATGTCAACAAAGTTCTTCATGGATTCCCTAAGCTTCTTTCTGTCCTCCTTTAGTGATCCACTCAAATTATGTGGCTCACCAAGAATATCCTCTAGCAAGTTTTCTTATTCTAATATCTGACATATATGACCATTTTTCTTGTGGCATGGATCCACCACACAAAACTCATCCTCAACATATAGGTCAGCCTTTGAATTTTTTGCACACTCACTTCCATGATGTGAAGTGGAGGGTATATCTGAAGGTTGGAATGACATGTGATGAGAAATAATTTCATGACTTGTCATTAAAGCTTCATCATGCTGCAATAAAGTCCAAAATTCTGAAGTGTGTTCCTCCCTTTGCATCGGATTTCTCTCCTTCGAATTTTCTAGTTTACACCCAGTTGGTGGGGGCTTGTCTCCCACTTCTTTAGGAAGATCAATTAATGATTTAAGATAGGATATATTTTCTTCTTTTGGATATGATCCAAAAGGTCCCTTATCACCATTTAAAACATCAGCCTTCTTTGCGCTGATTTTGGGATCACCAACAGAGAAACTAGGAGTGAATTCCTCTCCTTCATAGTGGGCCTTCATTTTGCAGTCCTCATATACACATGAAGTATTTTAATCCTCCCATGGATAACATGGTTGTAGGTGAACATGGCTGCTGAAAAATTCAGAACCTTTATCATCCATGTTCTTCATCTTACCATATTCATGTACAGATACTTTGATGGCCTGCTCCTCTACCAAATTTTCTGGTTCACACCCAAGTGGTGCGGCCTTGTTTTCTTCTTCCTTATGTGGATCTTGAGGTGAATGTAACTCTGATTTGTTTTACTCTTTTGGATGTGATCCAAAATATGTATTTCCACCACCATACGAACCCACATCCTTTGCAGTGGTCTGAATATCACTCACAAGGAAACTGGAAATGCATTCATCTTCATTCTCTTGTTGGAGTAATGGGAAACAAGCAAGATCTTTTGGAGCATATTCTTTCAAACAAATTGAGGTTTTTCCTTCTTGAATGGTACTGTGATCATTAATTGCAAATCATCTTCTTGAAGAAAAACCAAAGAATCTCAGAATGCTTGAACATGCTGATGTATTTGATGACTCTTCACTTTTTCTTTCTTCTTCCTCCTCATTGCTTAGAGAGGTGGAGCAAATTGGTTCCTTTATGGATGATTTGTTGCTCTTGAAAGAGTAATAATATACATTCTTAGGCTCAAATACAAATCTGCAATAAAAATAATATTTGAAAGGAATGGATTTACAAATCACTTCCCCCAAGGCAAGATACTCTTTGTAGTGGTGGGGCAAGTTTTCAGCTGCATCTATCATCTTTGCTAAATCCTTCTTAGGATTAGCCATGGGTAGTTCCACATTGCTTTCTTCATACTCCATATGGTCATAAAAGTAACTATCCTTGTCTCTTGAATTTTTCAACCCATCATTAACATAGATCACCTCTTCTTCTTCAACAAACTGATCAAAGTCATTATCTTCAGCTACTGGTACAACCCTTATGGTTGCAACTTGAATTGGTGATCTACAAAATTTGTCAATAGAGATCCTTCTTTCCACATGAGTGGAGGAAAGTGCTCTGATACCACTGTAATATCCCAAGTCTGGTGTACAGACCTGAACACTCCTCAATTCTGCAAATTTATATTAAAATTTCTGAATAACAAAATCTACCATTCGGTGCACTGACAAAGTAGGGAAATCAAGGTTTTAGGTAGGGAAATTTTGCAGAGGCAGAGTGGGAAGAGGATATCAATAAAGAGTGAGTGAATATTTTGAAATACATTCCCCTAACACAATTATATCTGGGACCATTGATATTTCGGAGTCCGCACCGTGGAAACTTACTTTCATGTTGCTGGGTCACCAAACCGTGAAACTAGGGAATATCAATCCATATTATGAACAAAGGATTAATATATTTTGAGAGGTGATTTTCAGTCATAAAATAAGGTTATGTATTTTTTAGAACAATTTGGGACAACTCATAATAGTTTGGTATCAATTTGGGAAAATAAGGTAGTTTTGGCCTAGGGGGAACCTGCGCATTGGAGGATTCCAAAAGATCGTACGGCCACAAAGAAAAAAGGTTATGGAGTTATTTATGGGGACTTGGGTCTATCAGTTACCCAAAGGAACTTACGGATCAGTTTTTTGGTGAGCATAACTCTGTTTATGCAAGGAATGGAAAAACTAGTTATTTTCCAATGCAAATCTAGACTAGGTTGACTTAAAATGAGTAAATCTCATCCATTTCGAATCAGATTGGAATAAAAATTGAATATAATGTTTATTATATCATATTACATCCAATAAAATCAAAATTACTCTCATCAATTAATTATAACACTCTCTTCAACATTATGCATCATTACAATGTATTTTATTGACATAATACAAGGAAGGGCATGGATATTTGAACCCTTAGATATTGAAAAATATTGGACCTATTAATGAAATATGATATACAGAAATGTATGTCTGTAGGCTGCTAACAAATCCTAAATCAACTCAGAGAGGCTGCTCCATAGCTCCAATGTAACCTGCAATGAGAAGGGGAGAAGAGGGGAAGAGGAGAGAGGGAATGAGAACCTTACGGCGCATCTCCTAAGAGCCTGAAGAAAAAAACTCAGAAAGGAAGCCTTATATTCATAAACATCAACATAATAAACATCCAAACTGAGAAATGGAGCTCCAATTGTCTTTAAATAAACCTAGGTGACTTGTTGAGCAAGTCAATCACTTGTTGAGCAAGTCAATCACTTGTTAAGCAAGTTACCACTTGCTAAACCCTAACCCTAGCCATAAGTTCACCCTCCTTGAGGAAATTAGCATGTGTAAGACAATAAATATGTTTCCCTTTCATCCACCTTCATCCAATTTGGAAACTTTGCTTTCCTTGACCCATAGTTTCTATTTTTCCTTATGACAGCTTTTCTTGGCTTTCCTATTTTTATGACTGAACTCCAAAGAGGAAATTGCATCCTCCTTTGTCAATTGTTTCCTCTTTTGTATTTGACTGATTTTTTCATATATTTTGGAACTTTCCCTTTGCCTGTCTGATTGATTTTTTTCATACAGTTTCTAATTTTCTTCCATGGCAAGTTGGCTTGCCCAAGTGGCCCTCATGTTAATGGAAACTTATTTTCCACCTAATTAATTGCATAATAATATTTAATGACAATTAATATACCAAGTACATGCCTCATAAGTGACATTTAAATAAAATATCCTAGGTTAATTTTTTAATGCATCTTTTGACCCCCTTGGTGCTAGGCAAGGTCAACACTTATGGTGGTCAAAATGTGGGGATATGACAACTCTTCAATACTTCAACATAGCTCTTTGTACTTCCTCTTTGATTAGTGAGTGGAAAACTCTCTGGTTTGTTATCTTTAACGAACCCCAAACCAGACCTACCACTTGTTGGTATTTGGCTAATCAGAATGTCATATAGAATCCTTGAGCTGCTGTCAAACTTTGATTTAATGGATTTTTCATCAAATCCTTCTCTAAGTCGAGCAATTTCTTTCTCAAGTTTTTCATAATCTTGATTTCTCTTCTTGAGAAGAACTACTAGATGTTCCTCACTCTTCTTGGCCTCTTGAATTTGGTTTCTCAAATCAGTAATAATTTGATTTATCTCTTCTTGGTATTTAGACAGTTTCTCTTTCAAAACTTTGTTTCTTTTCCTACATCTTTCAATTTCATCTACAACAACCATGTATTCACTTTATATGTCCACTTATGATTCCTCATCTGAGTTTGTTGTTCCTAAAAACATGATTTCATTATCTTCACTCATCTCCTCATCTTCACTTTCTTCCTTGGAATAGAAGTTCTTCCTTTTTTATTTAAACTTCTTCTTACCCTTATGACAACAAGATTCTTCATGGTCACTCTCCTCTTGTTTTGGGTAGGAACAATTATGGGAAAAATGTCCAATCCTTCCACAGTTAAAACATTTCAAAGGCATTTTACCTTTGTATTTCCCAACACCTTTATTAAGTCTACTTGCAAAGAGGGATTCCTCATCATCTATATTTTCTGATTGATTTTTGGAAGTGACTTTAAATGCTGCTTCTTTCTTCGAGTTTTAATCCTGTCCAGTTCTCATCTCATAAGCAGTGAGAATTCCATGTAGCTCATCTACTGCCACCCTTTTAAGGTCATCTCGTTCCTCTAGGGTGGAAACCTTTGAGTCATATCTCATTGGTAATGTTATTAGTATCTTTCTTACCACTTCTTTTTCTTTCAATTTTACTCCAAGACATCTAATAAAATTAACCACCTCATCTACACGAAGAAGGTATTCCCCAATATTCTCTTCTTCTCTCATTTTGAGGCTTTCAAATTGACCTTTATATGTATGCAGTTTGGATTCTTGGACCTTAGATGCTCCTTCATAGATAATATTCAATTTATCCCAGGGTTGTTTGGAAGATGTGCATTGCATAACCTTAGTGAACATAGTGTTTGTTAAGCCACTCAAGATTGCATTAAGGGATTTAGTATTGCCTTCATATTGGACTAGTTCTATTGTGTCTATAGGGTACTGGTTTCCCACAAGAACCTCCTTTTCAGTTGCATCCCAAACCTTCCATTCAAGGGACATCAGATGGCATCTCATTCTGACACTCCAATATGCATAGTATTCTTCTGTAAATAGTGGAGGTATGCTAGTGGCCATGCCTTCTTGTTGATCCATAGTGGTTTTCATAAAGGATCTACCTTCCAGTGGTTAAACTATGCTAAAGGAACCCGCTTTGATACCAATTGTTAGTTTATTGGTCAATACTGAGAGGGGGGGTGAATCAGTATTGTTATGTTTTTACTATTTTAACCACTTTTAAATCTATCATTAGAAACACATAACAACAAGAATACACATAACACAATTTTAACATGAAATGCCAATAGGGTAAACCACCAATACGTCCTATTACTGCAAAATTAGAGGAAATTTCAACTCAAAATGGGCCTCCTAAGGAAAATTAATAAAATAATAAAATAATATTTAATAATTTTGGAGGAAGAAAACAAAAAACTACTTTTTTGTTCATATTTTTGACATATCTCCCTATGTTTTTACTCAAATTTGGATCAGAAGAGCTTGTTGGATGTGGAATTAAATTCCATATCCAATGAGTACCCGCTCAGCATACTTTTGACGGGACCTGCTACCCCCAAAACAAGAAATACCTGAAAAAACGTGATGATGATGTCATCATCACATTTTTTTAGGTATTTCTTATTTTGGGGTAGCAGGTCTAGTCAAAAGTATGCTAGGTGGGTACTCGTTGGATGCAGAATTTAATTCCGCATCCAACAAGCTCTTTCGATTGAAATTTGAGTAAAAAAACAGGGAGATATGTTGAAAATACGAACAAAAAAAATAGTTTTTTTTTTATGATACCTGTCCCCAAATTTATATTAAAAAATTATTTAATAGGTGCTCCCTATTTGAATTTTAAAACATTTTCATTGGCTAATACATGATGACATGGAATTTGTATTATTTTTGGAAGGCCAATTTTAAATTCAAATTTCCTTTAATGATTGTTATTTACAAATAGTTTTGCCTGCTGCTACAGACAAGGATGGTATTACACCCTGTTTATCAATACCAATTGGAAGGACGCTATTCCCCCCTAGTTTATTAGCTACAACTGAAAGGATGCTACAACACCCTATTTACCAATGCCAATTGGAAGGAGGCTATGACCCCTTAGTTTATTAGCTAAAACTGAAAGGAGGAAACAACCCCTTGCAGGCCTGTTGCCTTCCCTAGCACCGTCCTACCACCATGATATGTTTCTCATGATTTCTCTCCCACTGAATTCTGTCACACCCACTGGTCTCTGATTCTGATCATGCAATTTGAACTGTAGAGACATTTTCCTTCTTACTCATGCCACTACTTAAATACTTCTCAGCGTTTAAGCTTCTTGCAACAGTCACATCTCTTTAAAATGAACAAGCACACTTTTCACTGTTGCACCCTTTTAGATATGAATATCACACCTTTTAGAATGTCCTTTCACGTTCTTCCATTGATCCTCCACCTCAGAGATCATTTTCGCAGCTTGGAAACCATTTCCGTACCTCTGTCCAATGTTTGTAGGTGCTTCCGCAATGTCAAACTTCTTTCCGTAAGATCATATTCCTGATCCAATTAGACTTGTTGATCCTATTTCTAATTCAATCTGTACCGTCAATCTAACCATTGATTTCTACCTCAAAATTTTCTTTCCGCACCAAGATTACCTCATCAACAATTCCCCACCGTTGATCTTGGTCGGGCGTTTTCATGACCGTCGATCTATTGATTGCGGTATGCAGGATGTCAAATGTCCACTTTTTCCTTTCCACAAAATGCTTTCTGCAAGATTCTTTCTGCAAGCTCCTTTCCTCAATCTCCTTTCCGCATCGTCGATCTATTTTAGTGGAACTAGCTTCAGTTGTCCGATCTTTCCTGATTGTGGGATGCAGAATCACACTTTCCTATTTTGGACTTTCGCAATTTTATTCCACAACTTTATTTATACATTGCGGATTGCAGGATGCAGGATGCGGAATCACACTTTCCTATTTTGTACTTTTGCAATTTCCTTCTGCAACTTTGTTTCTGGATTTTCCTGGACCGTTGATTTCCTTGCGGATTTACCCCTGACCGTCTATCATGATATTTTGCAGAACTTTGGATTTTTTGCCTAACTTTCAGATTTAATCCTTAACCATTGGATCTAGTGCAGGATCAATTCCCATCATCCAATCTTGATCTTTTTCAGAATATTTAGCCTTCCCGCTTAATTTATGTAAACTTGATCTTCACTGCCAGATCTAGTGCGGGTTGCTCCTTAACCGTCCATTCTAGAACTAATCCGAATCTGCATTCTATCTTTGCGGATTACACAAAAAACTGATCCTCATTTATCGGATCTTATGCAGATAACTATCCCACCTCATCATCATGCCATGTCATCACTAACTTCGTCTATGCCACCTCATCATCATGCCATCTTGTCTTTACTTTGACTTGTGCTGTGTTAACTCTGCGTTAAATCTGCCATTGTATCTTTTTCTTATCCTTTGTAATTCATAAGTAACTTTTCCATCACTACCTTAGTCTTTCATCATCATTAGGACACCATCATATTCTAGGTCATCATATGTGTCATGCCACATCCTCGACTATGCCACGCCATGTCATCATTACCTTAGTCTTTCACTGAGTTTGTCCCGCCATCATATCCACTGGTTATTCCTTTGTCATTCATGAACACCTTTGACATCAATGACAACTATATACTCAAATTTTCCAACAACCCTCTCTCCTTCGTATATCTCCTCACCATTGTACATCTGAAAACCGATCCTCTTTGTGTGTTAACCCCATTTCTACGATCATGAATAATGATTTTCGTGCCAGCATCTTCACCCAACGAAACCGCTTGCGGCCGTCGATCTCCATCGACGCTTGCACCTTCCAAAGTTGTCTTGCTATAACATTTAGGAAGAGTTTCATGTTTTACTCCCCTCCATATGACCTGATCCTAGGATTTTGTCAATGTTTTCCTTATTCCATGACAAGGCATGGATCCTCCACAACATGCTCAACACTACTTCAGGTCGTATGAGAAAAATGTCTAACCTTTTTCATCTTTGTCAATGGATTATCCTTCTGCAGGGAATTAGTGCAAATGCCTTTGTAGAAGATTTTAATATTTAGCACAGGTGCTAACAACAGCTCCAAATTGGGGATACTATCCTCCATGTGAGGTAGCAAAGAGATCTATAGACCAGGTGCTTGATCCATTGGGCTGGTCCCAATATTTCCTGAAATTATCAAACTCTATTCTAGTGTCTGCAACTTCAAAATTTTCCTAAAAATGAAAACCAAATTACAACACCTCTTGGGGACCTTACTGCCTTCACCTTGGGCTTTAAGTCTGGAATAGAGCTATCCACACATGAAATGTTAAAAAGAAAAAGATATATACAATGACATGAAATTTGACTTAATTTACATAAAATAGTGTTTGAGGAGCCTCCCATTTATAGGAGCCCCATATACCAGTCCACCCTCCATCTCCTCGAATATGTAGGCATTCTTTCCTCTGAAGGCTACAATTTTATAAGGGCCCTTCCATAGGTGATCAAATTTTCCATGCTACCCCTTCTCCTCATGAGGTGCATCCCATTACAACACTACATCCCCTATTTGGAAATCATTAGGTTTTGTCCATCTGTAAAAAAATTCTTTCATCTTGGCCTGAAATTTCTGAGTCCTGTCAAAAAGTTGCTCCCTTTGCTGTTACAGCTCAACCGACTCATACATCCTTCTATGGGTTGGGTGGGTTTCATCATCTTCGTCTTGCAACAATATCATCATTGTCAAGCTCAAGGGGCTAGGAAATATTACCTCAGAGCCACATACCAACTGAAATGCTGAAGTTCCAATAGAATTATTCACACTAATTCTGTCAGCCCACAAAGCATGGATTAGCTTTGTGTGCCAAGAATTCTTATTGTCTTGCAACAAATTTTTTATGATCCTCATAAGACTCTTGTTTGAATATTCTGCCAACCTATTTCCTTGTGGGTAATAGGATGTGGAATTCCCCAGTTGTATTTGGTATTTGAAACAAAAGGAAACCATATTCTTTAACTTAAAATATGCTACATTATTAGTGATTATCTTCCTAGGAAGTCCAAATCTTGACAAGATATGCTCCTCCAGAAACTGCATGATCACTGTTTTGGTAGATTGCCTTGTGGGGATGGATTCGATCAATTTGATAAAATAGTCAGTGGCAGTGAGGATCCACCTATATTGTCATGAGGAGGATGGATTTATTTCTCCAATAAAATCTATCCCCAATTGATGGAAAGGGGTTTCAACCTGTATGAGTTTCAAAGGCAATGGAAACACCTTCCTTCTTCCTTAAAAAATATGACATTTACGGCAGGAAACAACCTTCTTATGAGTATATCAAAATCTAGCAGGCTAATAAAATCCTTCCCTCATGATCTTGTTTACCGTGGTTTTCCAGTAGTGATCCCCCCCACACTCCCCTGCATGAAATTCTTGACGAGCTTCTTAGCCTCCTGTTCATCCACGGAGTTTGGTAGGACTCCTCCTGGCTCTTTCCAATACAACTTCTCATTTAAGATGTAGAATCTCGTTTCTTTCTTGAGGAATCTAGCCCTTGTTCTGTCCATACCATGTGGAGCTTGCAGATGCTATAACATAAAGATGACGTTAGAGTACCATGGGGATGACAAGAAATGCTCAGCCACTGGTGATTCCAGGTGTTCCTTGGGGTTTTGGTCCTTCGTGGACAACTAAAAAATTATGTGAAGGTTGAGAGCATCATAGTTAGACCGTGCCATGATCTTGGCTAGTCCTTGGCCCCTAATCAGCTTTGTGGGATTAATTTCTAGGTCATATTCAAGTAGCATAGAAATCCACTTTCCCCTTCTACCCTCAGGATCTGGTTGGGTTAGGATGTCCTTCACAGCATTGGTGGGAACATGGGAAATGATGTGAGAATGCAGGATGTACACTTAGACTCCTTTAAGGCATGCACCAGTGCATAAGCCTGATTTTCTAGGATGTTGTATTTAGAGGAGAATCCCTCAAGGTTTCGCTGTAAAATGGGTTGCTCGTGTCCCTCGTGATTCCTTTGTAGAAATACCCCTGCCACTGTGTGATCTGAGGCAAATGAAAATATGAGGAAATATTTAGAAAAATCCGGGCTTGCAAGTACAGGCGATTCAGAAATGGCCTTCTTTATGTCTTCAAGGATTGTTTGGCTTC
The DNA here is from genome assembly GCA_001517045.1 of Pseudotsuga menziesii. NCBI lineage: Eukaryota > Viridiplantae > Streptophyta > Pinopsida > Pinales > Pinaceae > Pseudotsuga > Pseudotsuga menziesii. Next base: position 1,210,670 of record LPNX010923610.1, read on the forward strand.
GGGAGTCCACTTTATTTCTTTATCCTTTCCCAACATGTCGGTTATATAAGTCATGATTTCAGTGAAGGTGACAATGAATTTCAGAAAATTTACCTTTCGCAGAAAGGACTGAACCTCCACCTTATTTCGAGTGAGCTCAATTTTATGAATCACCTCAACCCTCTTTGGATCTATCTTGATTCCTTCCTGAGAAATTATATGCCCCAACAAATTCCCTTCTTTCATAGCAAAGGATGAATTTTTTGGATTCAAGAGATGTTGAACTTTCTGCATTTTGTGAACATTCTCAAGAGGTGTGTGACATGTTCTTCATCAGATTTTGAAAAAACAGTGATGTCGTCCAAAAAGATGACCAAAATTTTGTTCTTCTGATTAATGAAAGCTATGCCCATGCTCCACTTGAAGGTTTACCCTGAATTCATGATCCCAAATGGGATGTTAGCATACATGAAAGTTCCCCAGGGTGTGGTGAAAGCTGTCTTCTATTGATCCTCTGGGTGCACCACGATTTGATTATATCTTGAGAAAACATCCAAGGTGGAGATTCTTTGGGAACCAAATTCTCTTTGCAAGATATGGTCCATTTCAGGAAGGGGTAATGATCCTTCAAAGAAAATATATTCAAGTACCTAAAGTCAATGCGTATTCTTATTTCCCCATTATTCATCCTAAGTGGGACCATATTTTCCAGCCAATGTGAGAATACGAGGGACACAATGATTTTTGCCTCAAATAGTTTCTTGATCTCCTTTTCCAATAAAGGGAAACAGCTTGGGGTTCATTCTTCTAATCTTTTTCTTGAAAGGAATCTCATCCTTTTTGATTGGTATGGTATGCTGGATTATGCTTGTGTCATAAACCTTGAGATCGCCGTAGCTCCAAGCAAAAACATCTGAGTATTCTGTCATTAGTGAGATGTATTTTTTATTTGATTTTGATGAGAGGGTTCTTGATATTTTGATGACCTTTTGATGATATTTTGTTCCAATATTTACATCTTCCACATCTTCAAAACTTAGGACAAGTTGGGGTTCCTTGGGAACATCAATAGAATCAAAAATATTTTCTAAAGGAACTAAAATTCCGGGGATAGAGTAACCTTTTAGTTGGAGGATTTCCTTGCCATGGAGATTGTTCACATATTCCTGTTGTCCATCGGCCTCCTGCAAATCTATCTCCCAAGCTTCCTCAATTTTGCATACCTAAGTAGGCTCAATAGGGGCAGCAATCTCGACTTGCGACATGTCTCTTGGAGTTCCAGCCTGGATGGACAGGGACTCCTGGACAAGACTCAGAACACTCTAGGGGTGCATTATTTTCATCAATGTTTAGACCATCAAACCGCCCTGTGAGAGTGAGGAAGTCATCCTTGAAGAATTTCCAACTCTTGACATTATCTGGGATAGAAGGTCTGTGCTTAACTTCAACTTCATATTTCACACTAGGGTGCATAGGGACCTTGAAAACCGCTGCATAAGTGGGAAGGGAATCAACTATACAATTTTGTAATCTAGGGATCAGATTAAAATTTCATTCTTCAAAGCATTCTATGAGGTCCTGGGCATCATTTATGTAGCTTATCATCCTGGGATGTCTGGCCTGCTACTCACCAGTCATTTGTTTAATTACTAGATCAGAATACCCATGTATCACTACCCTCTTGACTTGAGCTCCTTCAAGATTTGAATCACTAACATCATAGCCTTGTACTATGCCTCATTGTTTGTTCAATCGAAGGCAAGTTTGTAAGAGTAATGAAAAGCTCTCCCTCCTGGGGGTCTCACCCACACTCTAGCTCCCGTCCCTTCTCTGCATGCTGCCCCATCAAAGCTTACATCCCACACCCCCCTAGATCCTCCTGAGTAGGTAGAAAGGAAACTTTTTGTGAATTGAAGTTGTCTTTTCCTCCTTCAGTAAAGAAAATAGAAGATCCCATCTCTGTGTCGAGCGAATACATGGGGTGATTGTGTGGCCTCTCAGGACTGGTCACCATGTATGCCGATGTTTTCTCTCTGAAGAATATTCTGTGTACCCCGAAGATAGGGATAGTGGCATATGACATGTCCATTTGGAGGGAACCTTTGATTTTGGCTTCCCAAGATCTTGACAACAACATTTCGAACTTCGGAGGGATGTCAGCCACAACTACATCCATGACAAGGGTTTTGGAATGGATCTGGGCTAAAGAGATGACCAAATATTTGATCAATCCCAGGAAATTGACTTTATTAGAATCAAAAGAGAAGAGATATTTGTAGGGTCTCATTACTTCCAATCCCAGTTCATACACGATTCTCCTGGGCATCAGATTGTGTGAGGCTCTTGAATCAAGCATGGCGTTGTGTAGGATGCATTATGGATGTTCAAACTAACATAGAAAGGGGGAAGTATTCATAAAAAGGATCATATACATGGGGTACAGATAGAATGGTGGGTATTTCATCTTGAAGATTCAAGGAATCTGATATAGCAGAGATTTCCCCCAGGGGCTTCAATACTGTGGAAATTTTGGAATGATACTCATAGTTTTTCAATAATTCAGTGCGAGGGACAAATATCTTGATCTTGGAAATTTTGGACTCCAGGATGAAGGAAGTTTGTCCCTGATCAATGCTCCTTGTATTATCTTCTCTTATTTCCTTCCCTTTGGGCTCTGGCACATTTTTTGAGCCATCCTTGGGGGGTGTGTCATTTTTTGGGCTTGCTGGTAGAGGCCTTGTTTCCTGCATATTTATTTCTCATGACAGGGACTTCTCTATTTCTAAGGCCAATCTATCTTTGTGAATTCAAGACAAAAAGTTTATATCCTCTCCTAAAGTCCCTTGTCTTCACTGGGGGCATCTCTCCCCTTTCAAGACAAGCATTTTCGTGTTCTTCTTTGGTTAGAAAGGTGGCATGCGAGTTAGTGTCTAACGGATGGATTTAATATTCAACTTTATTTTCACCATCCTCATCCACATAATTTTTTTGAAATGGAGGCCTGACTAGTGTATCAGGAGGGTTTCTCTAGTCTCTCTGCCCGTTATGGAGAATTTGTGGCCTTTTAGAATTCTGATTCCTATTATGATTCTCTTGGTTTTCCCTGGGAGGTGGTCTACCATCCACAAAGAGTCTCTCCATTAGATTTTCCATGGCTCTCATCATTGTATCCATTCTTTCCTCTTGTCAGCTAGAGGTAGAGAGCTGTTCAAATTCTTTATCTTTTCTCCTCTCTCCTCTTTCTCCTTCGTCTCTTCTCCATTCTCCCTCCTCTCTTCTCCATTCTCCCTCATCCCTTTTCTTCTTTCTTGCAGCAGTCAGGTTCACCTCTACCTATATGAATTCTTTCATCATATCTGCTAAGGAGGCTGATATCCTTTCACTTAGACATAAGGTGAACTCACTATCGAAAGCTTCAACATATTGGAGTTGGGCAGAACCAATGAGAGTTTTGAATTGGGAAGGGATGGCATTGTATACCTTCATAAACCTGTCAGAAAACTCTTGGAAAAATTCACTCTCCCTCCTTATCATGGAATCATATTGATATAGATATTTCTTAAGGTTCTTCTTTGTTAGAATAATCAAGCCATAGTTACCCATATTTGACATTAATTAAATCATTTTGTCTTATTCCTAGATTCCTAGATTCCCTCTGTATGCTAGTTGACTTCTACATGTTCCTAGAAGTAAATACTTGATAAAATGAGTCGTGGAGCACTTTGAAATCATCTTGGAAACATATTTATCATGTCTACTTTATTCCTGGTTCCTTAAAGCGCATATCTGTGTTTTTTGAAAGCTGCGTTGCTTTACAACAGTTTTAAGGCATAAAGGAAAAGCTAGTCTAGGGGAACTTGCATTGTTTTTTGACCACATCATCCTCCTTATTTTTCTCCATACAAAAGCATGAATGAGTTGTATTTCCACCACTTATTAGCATTCCCACTTGATTTAGCTAATTCTTGAGGATCTTCATGGATTTGGAAAGTCCTTTTTGCACCTATGGGGGATTTGACTTGTTTTAGTAAGCCTTCTTTTTGACCAATTCGAATAACAACCTAGTGCTTTCAAATATATCATGTAAATATATATTTGAGCAGCCTATTACTTCATATGGTTGGCTAATGTATTTTGGAATATATTAAACCCACTCACAACTTAGGATAAAATAATTAATCATTATTTGATTAATTATTCACCCACTAGCTTAATTAGTTGGCATCCACTTGCACCTTAAAGTCAATACATGCCATATATATCCTAGGAATTATTTATTTGTAATTTTGGGTTGATATTGACCACATTTTGACCATCCATAATTAGTATACAGGACTTTACAGCAGATTTTTCTTTATTATGCTTTTTCTGCTTTTCTTGCTTTTCTATGGATAAGATAAAAGCTAGTCAACTAGGAAACTGGGAGCTTTTGTTTCCAACCCATCCTCCATTAGTTTTTCTCCATTTTCTAGGATTATCATGTTTTTTCCATCTCCTTGACAACTCACTCATGCTTTTTCCAACTCGTGAGGTCCTTGATAGATTTGGTAAGTGCTTTAGCCACCTATGGGGGTTTGCTATATTTTGGTAAGTCAACCTTTTTGAGCTTTATGGGTTGTTTCCATACAATTATATTTTCCTATGAGGGATGTACTATCTATGTACACTATTATTCATCATTATTCAATGGAAGGATACACACCAATATTCATCTCTTCATTCATGTGATTCAGTCTCTTTTCTTCTCTCTAGTTTTCCTGTGTATGCTTGTGAGAATTCTTAGTAGCAAGATCTATTTCCTGTGCTTTTTCTTAGCATCATTGCACATAGCATTGATCTATTATTTCTACAATGTACACTTATTCAATACAAGATTAAGTTATGCTCCAATTTCGGTCTCCTTTTGTGTGAATTTTGCATGTTTGATTAGCAATTTTGTGAGTGTAATTGATCTATATCTTGGGTTCAATTTCCACGTTCTTGTCTACCCACTTATACTTGAAAGAGTCTTCAAAGTGTTGATAGCTCAGAATAGAGTCGTTATTAAGGTTTTTGTACCATTTTGTTGTTTCTCTAGCCATACTTTGGGAAAACAATATGACCTTAACATCATCATAGTCCACCTCCTCCAAGTCTATCCAATCTAAATACCATCCCAAGTGTTCTTCATCTGAATACCCCTCTCCAAATTGAATTTTTTGAGCCTTTGGGAGTATCTGAGAGGGAAGTCATGAAGGGAAGCGAGAAGACAAAGAGGGGAAAATCTATTTTCCATCCTTGGAGGTATAACAGGGTTTCCAAGGGAGATTAAGATTGTTGTAACATAAATTGGTATGTTGTGAGGAACTGTAGGAATGTGGGGAGTTGTGAAACTGGAAGATGAATGTTGATTCTATTTTGAAACAATGGGATACAAATTTGCGATAGAAGACTTATTTAGGAAAAAGAAAGTTAACAGGGATAACTTAGAGGTAAATATGGGGCACTCTTGGTTAGAGAAGTATCTAAAATTCCCATCCAGAGATTCTGAGATCTTGGGAAACTAGGATGTATGGGAAAATTCAAATGAGGAGGGGTCCAAGATAACTTTGGATAGGCTGGAATTAGACTTAGTATTGGGAAGAACTAACTCCAATTCTTCACCACAATGTTCAGATATATAATTAATGGAAACAACACCTTCAACAGGTAAAGAGAAAGTTTTGTCTAACCTCTGCAGCTTGTTGTCTTTCCAAATCAGGCTCTCGGGATCAAATATTTATTGAAACGACTCGGAGGTAGGGTTTCTCCTCGTATTAGTTCTTCTGGTTGCCATTATTTCCAGTGGAGTCACCTTCTAAACATTTTAGAGTGGAGTCATGAGAGCATATACAACCAATTGTGTGTCTAAGATCGACTACTCAACCAAGTCGTAGAACTAGGACAATTTCGTTTTCCCAACGAGATAATAATGATTGATCCCCGACAACGGAACCCAGATGTTAACACCCTATAATTTTCCTATGGTTTTGGTAGGAAGTCAAATGGGTAACCATTTCAACCAATATTTAGACTGTATTATAGCCTATACAATCAGAGAGGGTTCTCTCTATGTCACAAACTCATTCACATATACATGTGGCTTTAAGCAAGTGGTCAGAAGGTTAGATAGGTGATAGGAACAAGATATTTTCAGATTTAAATATGGCGAAATAAATAGACAAGAAATACCATTGGGCAATGGAGTCATAACCTGGAAATCTTCAAGGGGCTTACAACAGTAATGAGTGGTGATTTTCCTATGGAATCTGAGGGAATGTGGTTGCTATATTTAGTATAATAATATTCAAGATATGATAGATAGAAATGAGGAAAGATCCCAACAAAAAGAATAGGCACCTGTCAATGGATGAATCTGTGGGAACACATTTAGAATAAATATGAAAAAGGATAATAACTTAAACATAGCATCTATCAGTGGATGAATTCTATCACAGCCATTATAAACACATAACAAATACAATTTCTGATGGAAGGAGCATTAGTAGAAACAAATTCCTTGCACAAAACCTAGAAATGTATTAGCATAAAACACATACATGGAAATGAAAACATAGGAAACACAGACTGAACATGGAACAATTTGATGAATCTCAGAAAACTCGTAGAATACTTTTCATTAAATCTTACAAGAAAATAACAGAGCTACAAAAATTCAGCACTAAGGCTCTGAATGAAAGTTTTCAACCCTTTATTCCTCTATTGAGGTTACATTTATAGTGTTATGGGCTCCTGATACCAACCTCGAAACAAAGCCAAATTCAGCTACAAAATTTAGGAATCAATCCTGAATCATTATTTGCAAATCCTAACAAATTCTTGAGGTGGAATATTCACCATGATTTGCACATAAAACAGGAATTATGGAAAAATGTGCATGTTGGATTAAAATGACAATGCGGTGTTCGAGACGTAGGTTCTCTTGACTGAAAAATGGAGCTCTGGGGAAATTACAATGGTCTCACTCTCCCAGATGCAATCTGCACTATTGAATTTATCCATGATGCATCTCCATTTTGCACATGAACCTATATTTTTCCTCCTTGCACCTTTGGTCTGCGAAATCAGTTTTAGCCATAAATCAAAATGGTGCCATGATCTCCACCGTCCAAAGTGTGGGGTCCTACCATATTTCGCAACCCTAAGCTATTTTATCCATCATGCATGTTTTGGCTACGAAATCCACATTGATCGTAGATATGACTTGCTCCAGATAATGGCCATCAAAATAAGTGGCTCCTACCAGATTTCACTGAACCCAACCGTTCTTGTCTGCCATGCATGTTTTGGACATGAAATCCCCATCGACCATAGATTTGAGTTTTTCGTAGATCTGGGTCGTCGGGTCATGGGGATCATACCACATTCCATAGATTTCAATTGTTAACCTTTTCCGTGCATGTTGGATTTCCAGAATGGATGCTAGCCATGGATCCTGATCCTTCTGTGATCTGGGATGTCGGATATCGAGCCTTGTACCAAATTCGGTTGATTCCCAAAATTGGTCACGACATGCATGTTGTATCAGCAAACCCTCCCTCCCCCATAGATCTCATCATCGCTGCACATCTGACGACCGATCCTCTTTGTGTGTTAATCCCATTTTGTCGATCATGAATAATGATTTCACTCCAGTATCTTCACCCAACGGAATTGCTTGCGGCCATCGATCTCCATTGATGCTGATATGCACCTTCCATAGTTGTTTGGCTATAACCTTTAGGTGGATTTTCATGTTTTACTCCCCTCTATATGACCCAATGCTAGGATTTTTTCAATGTTTTCCTTATTCCATGACAAGGCATGGATCCTCCAGAACATGCTCAACACTCCTTCATGTCATATGCTAAAAATGTCTTAACCTTTCTCATCTTTGTCAATGGCTTATCCTTCTGCAGGGAATTAGTGCAGATGTTTTTTCAGAATATTTTAATATTTAGTAAAGGTGCGAATAGAATATCCTTAAGGTTAAATACAATTCTAGACAAATACCTAAGGGGGTCGAGAGGTCAAGTGAAAAAGGGGAAACACAAGATAAATAAATGGAATTGTTCGAGACAACTATTGGGTGTAATCACAAGAATTATTAAATTTATAGTTGTTTTGGATTGGAGGTTTTTATGATATCTAGGAATTTCGATCACGATAGGGCCTCACAAAGCAGGGGTATGGATGCATATTATTGAGAAAATAAGAAATAACATGTAGGCATGGGAAGTCCAATGGATGAACTTGGTGGGAAGAATGAATTTGATCAAAGTTTTTTTTTATTATCTTCCCTTCTTATTTATCGAAGCACAAATATGTTAGCCCCTTCTGAATATCCAACCAAATCTCCAAATAAATTCGAGTTTTTTTATGGCAAGGAAGCAAATCCAACAACAGAAAATTTCATTTAATTAAGGAAGCATGGTTACAACCAAAATGGAGAGAGGAGGGCTGGAAATAATAAACCCCAAAATGATGAACCTAGCTCTGGGAGACAAATTAGTCTGGCAGATAGTCACTGAAATCGAAGAATGGTGGATGAAAATAGTCATAAAAAGGTACTTCAAGACCATACCAATTACAAATTGGGAAACTGTAGACTCGGTTGGGGGAGGCTCTCCAATATGGAATATCCTAAGAGGAGTAACACCATTGATCTTAAAGCACATGGCTTGGTAAGTGGAAACAACAAATATTTCAATATATGGATAAACAAGATAGAAGGGATTGTAATTCTATCCCAAAAGAGATAGTTCCAATAAGTTCAATGATAACTAACAAAAAGACAGATCTTTTCCATTTTTGACCTATCTAAAAGGGAGTATAGAAATGAAAATTGGAAGCACGATGTCAACCTTTGGTGATTCCCTAGCATCTACAAGGGAAATTCCAATCCCTCTTGATCCAATTCAAATGTGCAACCCCCATAAACAATAACACCAAGGATAGAATGACTCTAGGGGAAGCAAAAAATGGCCTACAATGTCAAAGCAGGATACAACCTCCTCTCTCAAAAAGAGGACCCATATCTAGTTAATACAATTTGGAAGAAAATTAAGAAAGGATATGGATTACCCAAGGTAAATATATTATGTTGGGTGCTATTCCATATTAGAATTCTCACAAAAAAAAACCTCAGGAAAAGAGGAATAGAAGGTCTGTCAAGATGCCCTCTTTGTCATAATGTAGAGGATACTATTATGTACCTCTTTTTCTAATGCAAGATATCCGTATAAGTATGGATACTAACCTATGTTGTAGGAAAAATCATATCCATGCCTTCCACATGGAAGGAAATATTTGTAAATTGGAGTAGGAATTATCCTGGATTGTTAAAAAGGAAAAATATGTTGAGAAGGGTATGGACAACCCTCCCGAAACTCCCATGTTGGAAAACTAGGATCGCAAGGAAGAGAGAAATATTTGTAGGAGAAAATCAATCAATAATTCTTATAGATAATAATGCAAGAGGATTATCCTCTGAACCCATAAGAGCCACATGAACGAAGAATGGTCAGTTGTCTAGATGGAAATTCAAGAAAAACATTGGCTTCATGAATATCTTGGGAAAAACAACCTCCCTCCAAATATGTTTCATAGAAATCCGAGAAATACCAAACCTAGAAGATCATAATGGATCAAGAATACTTCAATATTCGGTGTAGACAACATAGAGTCTATCTTCTCTTATTTTGAATGGATCCTCCAAAGGAAATATAGGGGTGGCAGGTGCAGGTGGGGGTCATTTATGACTCGAAGGAGAGGAAGAATAATGCTTCACATGGGACCGTGAAAGGAAAAAAATTAACATCGCTGAATATCTTGCCATATACCCTAGTCTACATCTAGATATGGAAAGAGAAATCAAATGAGTAAATGAAATGGGGGATTCAATGTTGATTATTCAAGCCATGCATTCGGGTACCAAAGGAGGCTCTTCGTCTTTAGGGAAACTATTAAGGATATTGATCCATATAGACCAAGCCATCGATAAAATTTCATACCATTATGAGCAAAGAATGAATAACAATGAGGCTGATGTCTTAGTGAATAGGAATTCAACCCTCACTTAAGGGGACCTCGAGGTTAATGAAGTCCCCCCAACAATCTTACATACTCCATGATGACAGTGTAGGAAACATGTATCCAGAAGAATGCTTGGTAGCATAAAATGACATGAAAGGAATTAAATACGATGGTGGAACCAGAATATGGGACATTCTGCATAAGGGAGAAGGCGATATCAAGGGTAAATCTGACATCCATACATCATTACGCCTTCAGGAGGATTCACTCACAATGAAGATAAGAACCGGGGGCATTTGTAATGTCTTTGGATCCTAATTTGATCTCGAGCACCTGCTAGGATGAGTGGGCATTGGAGGATAATATGTTTGAATCCTGGAAGGATAGGGGAGACACTAGACTAGTAAATACCTAATTTTGTCAGCTACAACTCATAGATAATTCTAGGAACGAGGTTAACATGGCATGCAATCATTGTCTCAGTTATGACATATAAGACCCGAGGTGGGAGGTGAGATCCCTGCATGAGGAGGTAGCTAGACTGTACTGAGAGATTTCAAGCATCTATGGGAACCAATAGGACCAAATATTAGAGATCCAACAGACGGTGGAGGAGATGAGAGGTATGGTAGAAGAACAAGGAAGCAAGATGGTGAATATTGAGGAGGATTTAAATGCTCATATCCAGACACTTGATTTTAGATATGACCCCAATTAATAAGGCCTAGGAATATTCAAGGCATGTGGGAAACAATATAGTGCAGTCCTTAGACTCATACATGGTTAGGAATAATAACAATAACCATTAATATTCAAGATAGAACAAGTAGGGTAGCATATTTTATTATATAATGTTACATTTTCTAGCTGCAAATATATATTAAGCAAGTATATTAGAATCTACAATGCTAGGGGGTTGAGGTGATTTTTGGAAACTATAAGACAACTGAGCTATGCCATTTCCAAGGTCAATTTAGTTTCAGATTGGGAAAAACAAACACTAGACAGTATGCAATTTCTTTTGTAATCTTTTTCCTGCTTCACTCCTTTAATATAAACCTTCTAATCGATATTGTGAAAAAATAAAAATTTCTAAGTCATGCTTACACAAAGTACATCACCCCAATCTATAATGACTTCCTGTTTGTATAATTTCCCATGCTAATTCTTTATTCCTTGGAACTATTTACATGTACGCTTTTGTTTGGAGAAGGGAGTTTAATCTTCTACATGGCCTTCCATCACTGCGCATCAACTTCTTAGGTTGCATACACAAACATTGCTTTGTACCCTAATATAGGAGTACATTCCCTTAGGGATGGATTCTTAGACTAGAGAATAATGTCCTCTTTTTCTCTGATTCAAATATGACTATTGAGTTGTTCAACTTAAACCTTCCACTAATCAATTTCTATAATTGTCATACATACAATCCCTTGATTCTTCTATCCGTGTTGCCAGATTGAGGAAGTTATTACATCAATAACATGACCAAGATTGTCAATTCCTTTGTTGTAGAGTAGAAATCACATCCAGTGGTAATATATAGGATTCTCCACATCTAACCTAGGGTTCAGTTACTATTTTGGATTTGTCCCCACTACCTATTTTCAACACCACCCAATTACCCATCAGAGGAAATCACACTACAAGAGCCTTCTAGACAATAGACACATTACATATGGATATATTTACCTTTCTAACCCATTATTCAATTGTCAGTGGTTAATTGTATTGAGAGAACCTCTACTACCACAAAACTTCATTGGAAATTAGTGTCCATAGGATTTTGGCACTGAAGGCCTTTCTAAAAAGTGTATGCTTTTTTAAGCTCAAACCTCCCAATTCTTTTAGTTTAGCAAAGGAATTCCATTTCATAAGGTGTATGTCATATTTATCTCTCTTGCATGTCCATGTAATATTAAGAAATTTATTTCTAAATTTCCAACACTCTTGTAGGGATGTATGCAGTAGTATTCCAATAGACTATAATTGCCTCCAAAACTGACTTGACTCGGGCTAGTATTCCTCCCAATGAGGGCCATATATTACACCACATCCATTTTTCAATATTCTCTATCGATAACTTCCAACCATTCTTACTATAATAATTAGGGTGTAGAAAGAACCCTAGATACATAAAACCTACTTGAGAATCCACATTTTGAAAGGGAAACATCTATAGAATCCTTCTAACTTGATTATCTTCTACCCCATTAAAGGAAATGGATCATTTCGACATATTTGTTTCCATCCCATATGTTATAGTATAAACCAAATATATCCTTTCGATTGTTGACATGTATTCTATATCCATAAAAAATAATAACACATCATCAACAAACAATGGTGAGTCAAATAAAAAATCTTCCTAATTTTATTCCACTCAAGGTTCCCGTTCTTTTACCCCTCGTGCTTATTGACTTGATTCCTCTTCACTGTGAGCGTGAGGATAGCATTGGTGAGGTAGCGAATGCTTTCCTAGACATGTTTTACCCTCCTTAGTCAGAGCTAGGTAAGGGTTATGCCAAACTGGCCCTTATCACGCATTATATAAATAAGAAAAATGGCCTATCAGATGCTTTTGACGAAGACGATAGGGCTCGCCTGACACAAGGAAGGCGAGTACGCCTTTACTGTTGGCTCCCTAAACACATATAATTGATTTACTTAAACCTTTTTCTATAATCATAAAAATAAAGGAGAAAAAGTGTGATACCCCCAGTTATGACTTGGAATGTATTTAACCAAAATTATGTAAATGATGTAAATATGATAGTATGGATTCCTAATGCAGAGCTCAAGGCCAAGGTATGATTACTGAATGGATAGGAATGTATGGTGTAAATGTTATAATTGGACTGTATGGTTTGGCTTGCCATGATAACTCAAAACATATGTGAATATAAAGTGGATAAATAATAAAATTTCCAACATGGCCGCGTAAATCGCACCAAAGGGGCTATGATTCCACCAGAGGGGAAGAGAAAGGGGGGCACATGTGAAACTAATCCTTTCATGCCAAGTTTCAACCTTAGAAATCATCCAAATTATATAATGTGCTTTGAATAACCCAATTAGCTCATTTTAAAAATTGAACCCAATCATTGAATGCATGTGTGAGGTTTGTGGGAAAATTCATCTCAACAGATATTGAAGTATGGGGCTTATTGCACTTTTATGTTATTTATGTCATATGTCAGAAGTCAGTTTACAACTTCCAGGAGTCCTTTATTCTATGGTGAGAAGCCATGTTAGTTGTGTTTTCACCATTATCTCATATCTCTTGGAGTCAACCCTCATTCTCTCATTCTTGCATGCATATCTACACAACACAAAAATCTCCATTGTTGTTCTATAAATTTGAATTTAGGGACAGAGCTATAGGTTTCGAAGGAAAATATATGATTGTAGGTGAGCGTAGAGGTTGGGAAATCTAGGAACCTAGTACCCATTGATTTTTTTTGCTCATAAATGTTTGAGAAGCAATAAATTGAGGCTACAGGTGGTTCTCTTACAAACATAGTAGATTGGTCTTAATCTATGCACACACTAGAAGCACATGGAAAGATGGATTGTCCAAGAGAATTGTGGATCAATGAAGTGGATGACTAAGACTAGAATGGTGTTGTGTGGGGAAAGTATCGTTGGGAGCCAATGATGTGGTGTCTAAGTGATATCCCTATAGAGATCTATATGAGCTTTGTCTAAGCATAGAGAGAACAATGAGTTGTGGTATGAGAGAAGGAAGCATGAAGGTATTTCCTTTGCCCTAGTGGCCTCATAGCCCAACTCAGGGGTGGCCTATCAAGAGAAAGAGTATATGCTGTACATAGTGCCTACAGCTGGGTGGAAAATCACTCTTACACAACCAGTTGCTTGGATCTGCGTTGTTTAAAGATAAGTATTATTTTAAATTTCAATGTGAAATGTTTTAATTGATTCCTGTGATGATAATGTTAGTAAATGCATATTATATTTGTGTGGTTAGAGTTTATTTCCATTGTGTATGTTATTTATGTATATGCACACATCATTTAAATGATATGAAATTGTAATTTGGCTATGGGGAAAAATTTAAAATCCTGTAGTTAGTTAATGTCCCCTCCTTTTGGTCGAATTGATGGAAGGGGACATTACATAGTGGTATCAGAGCTTCTTGTTGTAATACTATAGTTGTATGGGCCACAAATCCATATTTACATGCATAAATAAAAACCAGTTCTAGAGAAATTGGGTTTCTTTTAAGTGATAGACAAGGGGCCATAAGTAATTTAGAATTAATCCCCCTTATTTTCGATTTAAAATTTTTCATATATACAAAACTATAAAAAATTAGAAAATTTTAGATGGGTCCCACCCATGCCATGTGGATGAGTGACATGAAAGAGCCACATGGGTAGGAGGTTCGACGAGGATCCATGTGGGTAGAGGGTGTGATGTGGATGAGCCACATCATATCCATGTGAATTTGTGCCCACATGCGATGGAGTCAAAAGGTGAAGCATATCCGATCATTGAGCAATGGTGAAGATCAATGGCTCAAAGTGATTTAGGATCATGAAGATGCCCAAATTTTAAAGTAATTAGAATGAGCCTAAAGTGGAAACCACCATGTCGACGTTTCAACTGCTTGTGTGTTCAGGCTCATAAAAATAGGTTCGAAAACCACTTTCCCCAAATCCTGAAACCAATTTTGGGTCCAATACGAAGTTATGTGACATGGGGAGATGTGACATGCAAAGATGTTAGGAATGATGGGATCTGCACTGGTCATGTCAATCTGGGAGGATCGTGCATATTTGATCGACTGATGATTGTTGGTAGATTCGACCGTAGGGACGTGTCTACAACCTATCTATCCTTAACTACAGGGAGGGTGAATCCCGCTGACATAATATATGCAATAATGGACAATTTCCTGAAATTTCTACAATTTTTTAAAGGAGAGAGAGAGAGAGGGAAGGGAGGAGGTTACCTCTTGCAGCATGCCGTTTGGTGAAGATCATTTTTCTCCAGCCTCCATGGCCCTTAGACCTCCATTAGTAGCAACTAGCTAGTTCCTTACTTATAGCTCTTAAAAAACTTCAAAATAGCATGAAATCTATCTACTAAATGTTTCAAAAATACATGAAACAAACATGGATTGAAACACGATATTTAGAGGAAATTTGATTGCATCATATTAAATTGAGAGGAAAGTGATTGCAGCCCAATAATGGGTGAATCCCTTTCTCCCTTTCTCTA
The DNA here is from genome assembly GCA_001517045.1 of Pseudotsuga menziesii. Classification (NCBI taxonomy): domain Eukaryota; kingdom Viridiplantae; phylum Streptophyta; class Pinopsida; order Pinales; family Pinaceae; genus Pseudotsuga; species Pseudotsuga menziesii. The sequence continues at coordinate 1,225,949 of LPNX010923610.1, forward strand.
AACTACCCCTATCCATCAATTCCAATGATAAAAGAAACTATGATGTGCAAGAAAGGTTCTATCTATGTTTTCATTCCTCCAGCATGCCTTTGCTCTCTAATTTGTCCTCCTTCCTTCCTCCCCTCTGCCTTTCTTATATAGCATTGGGATTTGTGTTTCCAATCACTCACCATGAATGTGGGTTTAATATTTTTGAATATTTTTTATTTTTTCCTTAATAAGACCCACTTTCCTTAGTTTTTAGGTATTTTATTGAATTTCCAGGTTTTTAGGACAATCAATACATATGCCATGTATTCTTTCCACTCTAGGAGTTGTGGTGACTATGTTTTGATCCTTAATTAGTCTTGGTATTGAATTCTTTAGAGAAACCTTTGTTTTCATATACTTCTTCCTTTGCGGAAGTAGAGGTATGATGAGAGATCAAAGCTCTCAATTTGTTCCAAATTCTGGTCTTCATGTTGCGGGCGAAAATAAGATATGTTTTCAGACCTTCATATTCGAGGGTGTTAGTTTTGTTATTAACAGATGCCCCCTAATGTGTGAGGTACGAAGCTATGCTGAGGGCTGAAATACATTGAGTTTTCTTTGTTTTTGATACTCTTTGGACTAATACTCTTTAATGATCAAGGCATGATGGAAAAGGGTAGTTTATGAATGTAGGAGTTGGAAAAAAACCTCCAAGTCAAATAAATAATTTTCACAAATATATGATATATTCCTGAGGTGGGTACACCCATGCTTAGCATTAAACAAGCATGGCCACGAACAATACACAGTGGATCCATGTCAAATCTAAATTCTGTAAAAACATATAAGTGCAAATTTGTTGAGTGCAACATATCTAGGTATTCATGGTACTTTGACATGTTATTTTAATCTTGCACAACTCGAGCAGTGCATCGATGAGTGATATAACTTTATTTCCCAAGGTATTCAATACAAATCAATGATAGTATGATTTTATATCATGCGAATAAACGAGTCGATGTTGAGCATAATAAAACACCATATGATTACCGGTCATTGATATATATCGTTAACAGATGTGAGGAGGCCCACCGATAATGATGATGGAATCCAAGGTAATTGAGTAAAAACTGAAAAGTGTGAATAGATGTTCTGAAGTCGAACACTTGTAGAATCAAACAATCAGGGGTCATTGGTGTATACCCACTATCCCTTGCGAGGAATCCTGCCACTAATGACTGCAAGATCCAAGGTACTCATTGGGGTTCCTAATCCATTTCCTAGATGGTGATTTGGAATCGATAGGAATGAATCCGTCAGAAGGAGGGAATTAATGCATCCCACATCAAGTGACACGAAACTGAGATCAATAGGCTGATATAATTTGGTAGAGCTGCAAGATCCAACACTGTATACTGACACAAGGAAGGCCGACATGATTGGTTAGGAATATTTTAGGAATGGCCGACACTGGTTTGAATTCCCTTGAACACATAAAACGATGCAAAATGGACACTTGGAAACATAAGACTCGAGTAACCAACCATTGTGAATTTCGTTGACTCTAGATGAATCAACGAAAGCTCCATAGATGACAGGAAGGATAACCTATCAGTGGATATCCATTCATATTATTGGTACAACTTCCTAAGGAAAATGTAAATGGTGTACTGACAACGAATACAAAATTATGTGCCGTGTTCAAGGGAGACTACATACGGTTTCCTTGATCTCAAAGATTTTTTATGTCACGATTCAAATTTCCTCTTTTTTGGATTTTTGTGTTTTTTAATTTTTAGTACTTTTTTAATTTATTAGCTTGAAAAAAGAATAAAGAATGCTATGATACATGGGAGGGAATGAGTGTTGCATGGGAGTACTCATTTTTTCATGAGCATGGGTCAGGCCAAGGAAAAAATATATATTTCAAACAAGGGATGAGCTAGTTGTGCACACTCTTACAGATGTTCCCTCCATCGGTTGGCTATCTAAAGCAGGATTATGTGTCGACGGATGGTGAAATATAACCAAGTAACTGCGGTTATCCAATTTGATGTGATGAAAAAGTAGAAAGGGGGGAATGTGGTTTACTTCATGCTAATTCATGCGAAAAACGACAAAATTATAAATCACAATGAATCATGGTACATCAACTACTTGAATCAAATAATTCTCACATGTATAGGTCAAATTAAATAGAAGCAATGGTTTACATGCATTTTGAGAAAAAAGTGACTGCAAAGGCATATAAACAAGATAAGAAATAAGCACTGAAGAAGTAGTCACAAATTTTTAAGTGGATATTTTAACACATGCTTATGTAAACTAAAAAAAAATAGGGAGCCCATTAGGAAATGGTCAGAACTGTATGGAAGAGAAGTATGTGGTCTCAAAATCCAGGTCATGATGGGACTAATTGGGCTCCTAGGCCTATGAGAATAACTCAGCGTGGGCACCAAAATATTGATGGGGTGTTGAATAGGGTGTCCCATGCTCGGTAGGCACTTTTGTCGGAATGGTGGAAAATATAGATATGATGGTTTGACCCACCAATTTCCAACAGCTTCGACCCTATGGCGATTTTGGGTTGCAATAGGTTCAAATGCATCTTCACAAAGGTATAACCTAAACCTATATGTATGCTTCCAAATATACCCAATAAGATCGAGGAACATACAAATGATGCTCCTATACTTGGGTGGATTTAAACCAAATATGCTCCCAGTGGCCCCACAAAATATGTCCTTAGGTGGGTTCAACCAAATGTTTATGACTTCAAGGTTTGCTTCATCTGATGATAAAATTCTGTCCAAGAAATCAAGTGAGCTGGGAGATCTCACAGCCAAAATGGGCTAAGTAATTGGATCATATTCCTCAATCAAGGGAATATTTTGATCCAAATTTACTAAAGCTATTTCAATATCTTGGTATGACACTTCTATAGAAGATAAGGGTTGCGGGACCACAAAATTTCCCATGAGGGAATAATTTTTTAACGATCCTACCATAATGTATTGAAATTCCTTTACATAATCCCTAATCAAAGGAACATTCGATTGGATAACAGTTTCAAGCATTCATTAATCTAATTGGCCGATCATGACAATCTTCCCCCAATGATGGAACCAAATAAATCGAGAGACTGAAGACACTATATCCATCATTGCATGTATCTAACTACATCCTAATAGACAATTGTAATCTATGGGGACATCTACTACCTCAAAATCCATTGTCTGTTTTGCCACCCCATTCAATAGGGAAGGATACAGTGAGTCCATGAGGAGAGAACGAATGTCCATCAAATGATTTCCGCACAGTATGTGATTGAACTAAGGTGGGTGATCTTAATGATTTCTAACACTTAAATGACATGAAACAGGTTCAGGTCCCTTCATCAACTATGGTTTGAAATATATTCTTGCCATGATATGTTACTTTAATATGAAAAACAACTTTGGAAGGAATCCTACAAGTTGATTGGTCTAAGTCTAATGTGATCAATGTTGCTCAAGGTTGTTGATGGAACCACTCATGCCATTGGAATAAGGTCCATGTAGCAACTTAGCTGGATCAAACACGGGTATTACAGACTAGTTCCAAAAGATTGGTTACATTTTGAAACCTCACCACTCCATTGTGGAATGGGATTCATGGGTGGATTTCCCCCTTGCGGGGTTAGAATGCAAGGAGATTGGATATTTCTTGGTATCTGACCACATCACTGATGAATGGGTGGATTTCCCCCTTGTGGGGTTGGAATCCAGTGAGATTGGTTATTTCCTAGAATCTGACCACACCATTTAGGTGATCCTTGGATTTAACTGGTATTCCAAGGTGGGTTTCCCCCTTGCGAAGGCTTCCCCCAAGAAGATTGGGTACTTCTTAGAACATGATCAATGGGCAGATGGTCTCCTGATGGATTTAGGTCCCAAGAATATTGGTTACTTCCTAAAACCTGACCACTGGGTGGATTTCCTCCTGATGGAGTTAGGTCCTAAGATGATTGGTTACTTACTGGAACCCGACCATTCCATTGATTTTGTCCTTGGTTTTGATTTGAATTCCAAGGTATGTTTCCTCCTCGTGGAGGTTGGATCCAAAAATATTGGTTACTTTCTAAAACATGAACACTCCATTATGGAATGGGGTTGATAGGGGGATTTCCCCTATGTATTGTGCAAGGATAAATCAGAGGATAACCCTCTGGGGCATTTCATCCCATCGTTCAAGGATAACTCCAATTGGCATTTTTGTTCTAGGATGCATTATTTCTGCCAGGAATATTAACATTCCATGGTAAATGGTTTCCACCAGAAGTAGAACCTAGACAACTATTGTGTGTGCCAAGAGGATTTTGATAACCTCCTACAACCATTTGAGGCTGCATTGATATGGTTCCTTTAACTATTGACAAAGCCAAAGGGTCAAGTGTAATGTTTTGCATTTTATTGTAACTGTAAAAAAGAATAATCAGTGACTCAGTTTCCATAAGTATGATTGATTTTAAAGGATGTGCTAAGGGTGGATTTACGTGAGAAAATGTGTGGTATTTTATTTTTCAATCTCAACTAAAGTAATATCATCAATTCTATCTATGTTTCATCCATGATGTGACAAATTTTTAAAATTGATTTGACATTGTTCTTCTCTAGTAACATTTGTTTGGGTTCATAAGTAGTTCAGTTTCAAAGTCACAACGATGTGGTTCATGTATATTCCTCCACAATCTAGCAGGGCCCTCAAACTTGGGTAATTTTGCTCGCTTCCACCTTGACGGGTGGATCAGGAGATTAATCACTTTGAAGTTTAATAAAAGGATTTGTTTATTAGAGTATATCAAAACATAATGAAATAATCCTAAAGGTAGCTAGACTCAACAAAAATCAAAGTGTCCACACCACTAAAAAAGTCCCTAAGGAAGCAACAATCAAGCTTCTTTCCCAAAAAATCGAGGTTTAGTGGAAATTTGGATTTTTAAAGGGCCTTCCAAAACTGGTATCCCTTGAGGGACATTAAGTCTCAATAATTACTATATGGTGAAGGTAAGAGAAAAAGTTACATTGTTCTTTAATTGCAAGGGGTCCAAGCATTATCTCTAGGCTACTCACCCTCCCAAGGAGCTGAAACAAACTTGTGTCTATCTCATGTATTGCAAGTGTCCCCTACTCACAACAGCCTATGTGATTCCCTAGGACTAGAAACTATGGTTACCACTTCACAATTGATGACCGGGTAGGACAGTCGTCAGTCCAAGATAACTCGCATAGACTAGCTATCTCAGAAAAGTGATGTCACCCCGAGGACTTGTAACTTAACCAAGACACTGTAATGTGCTCATATCCCACCAAATAATCAAGAGGGGGGTACCACCCTTACTAATTTAGATTGACCTCGTGCTTGATTCTTGTGTTAGAGGCACTTTCCTGGCTATCACTCCTTGCTACTTGGATTTAACTCTCGTTAATCAATCCTAGTTTCAAATTTTGTGGCTTTGGAGTGTTAACTCACCATCTTAAACCAAATCCCTAGCCTAATCTTGCTGGTGATATCAAAGATAAAATATTGGTTTTTTTTAGATTAAGCGTTGATTTTAAAGGTATTTCGATTAGTTTCAGGGAGTGGTGGTGAAATTGACGATGTTGCGACTTATGCTACTGAACCAAACCAATGCACATATGCTTTTAATCATATCTTTTCATTTGATGAACTTATATACTATGGGATAGTAAGAGGTTCATTGAGATCCTCAGATGTGCATATTGCAAAATCACTTTCAAAAATTTGAAATCACTTTCATTTTTCAATCAAGGGTTCAAGAGGTTGGTTTCAATTATTACTAATTAGAAATGAAAAATGTTTGAATATTCAATATTTTTTCTTGTTTCCAATAAGTTTCTTAAATTGATGTGTACATGTAAGAACGTGATTCAATTTTGATTTTTCATGACAAGCATTTACACTTGAGATCCACTTTCTCGTTCACAGGACCGCTCGAAAGCACAAGTGAAGAGTATACTTTTGGCTCGACTATATGATTCAAATTTTCAAAGGATTCCTATTACACTTGAGATCCACTTTCTCGTTCACAAAACCGCCCGAAAGCGCAAATGAAGAGGATACTCGTGGCTCATAATTTTGCTAAAAAATAAACCTATCTATTACACTTGAGATCCACTTTCTCATTCACAGGACTGCTTGAAAGCGTAAGTGAAGAGGATACTTGTGGCTTGAACACAACTTATCTTAAGAAGCTTGATAATGATGAAAAAGATCCTCTCATTATGTTTGAACTAATCTTGAGGGGTAGGTTCGTATTTTGAGAATTTATGTGAATTTGATATTAAATTATGGCATGAAGAGTGTCTTAATGGTGATTACAAGTTTTGAGGCAGGTCATCAAGTCTATGTGGATTCAAAATTCATGGTCACAAGAATTTATAAATTGAAACAATGTCAAGTTCTTTAATTTTTTCAACAATTTCTTTATGTCACTAAGTGATAAAAATGATAAATTTAGACAAATTTTAGACACTCAAGGCTGAAATAAATGACTTGAACATAAAACATGTCATAAAATTTCATATCTGAACATTATTTTCAAGGAAAAGTTTGAATAATACCAAAAAAAACTCCTAAAAGTGATTTTTTCCTAGTTTTTCTTAAAAAGAGTTTTCCAAGCCTTCCAAAATTGAGGGAAAATGTCTCCAAATGCTTCAAAAATGATCCTAAAAGGTCATATTAATATTCATCAAGTGTTTTAGGATGTCAATCAAATTTCTTCAAAGTTTTAAAATAATTCAATAAAAATTCAAAAATCAGTGATTTCCAAATTTCAAACTCAAGCCAAAAATGCACACCAAACTTACACGCCTTCAAACAATTCTACAAATATTGATAAAAGGGAAGAAAATGTTGTCTAAAACCTCTATTATAGAATTCCTAAGACATCTACAACAACAAAAATCAATCAAAATCACCAAAAATTTCATATCCGACCATCAAAAATCAAGAATCATGTCTTTTTCAAATTTCAACCGCATGCACACAAAACTTCAAAATTTTTCAAAAAATACTCAAATATTTAACCAGAATGGATGAAATTAGAATCTAAAATATAATAGAGGGTTGTCTAATCTTTCCACAACAAAAAATCACTCAAAACAGACAAGAATTGAGGACTTTATGCCCAGAATAATAGACTCTGTTCCATACACAACTATTCAGAGAAAACCAATGTATATACTCAACTTTTCAGAGAAATATCACGTGTATATGCCTATATTCAAAGAAAACCCACGTATATCAAGAAAACCAAGATCCCATGACAAAAACTTCAAAATTTTCAAGTATTTTTAACTATGAAAAGGCAGCTCTAGGCCGGTTTTGACCTCCAGGACTGAATTAAAACCTTCTAAGAACAATACAAAGCATGCATGAAAGGATTTAAAAGGAAAGAAACGCCCAAAGAAGGGGAAATTCTCAATTTTTGTGTGTGGAGAAGATCCCCTTATATCCCCAGTATGGTCTCCATTCTGTTGGTAGATTCGACCACAGGGACGTGTCTACAACCTATCTATCCTTAAATACAAGGAGGGTGAATCCTACTAATAGAATATATGCAATAATGGACAATTTCCTGAAATTTCTACACTTTTTCAAAGGAGAGAGAGAGAGAGAGAGGGAAGGGAGGAGGTTACCTCTTGCAGCATGCCATTTGGTGAAGATGATTTTTATCCAGCCTCCATGGCCTTTAGGCCTCCATTAGTAGAAGCTATCTAGTTACTTAACTCTAGCTCTTAAAAAATCTAAAAAAGCATGAAATCTATCTACTAAATGTTGCAAAAATACATGAAACAAACATGGAATAAAACACGATATTTAGAGGAAATTTGAATTGCATCATATTAAATTGAGAGGAAAGTGATTGCATCCCAATAATGGGTGAATCCCTTTCTCCCTTGCTCTAAAATACCCCTCTCCATCAATGCCAATGATCAAAGAAACTATGATGTGCAAGAAAGGTTCTACCTATCTTTTCATTCCGCCAGCATGCCTTTGCTCTCTAATTTGTCCTCCTTCCTTCCTCCAATATGCCTTTCTTATATAGCATTGGAATTTGTGTTTCCAATCACTCACCATGAATGTGGGTTTAATATTTTTGAATATTTTTCATTCTTTCCTTAATAAGACCCACTTTCCTTAGTTTTTAGGCATTTTACTTGAATTTCTAGCTTTTTTGGACAATTAATACATATGCCATGTATTCTTTCCATTCCAGGAGTTGTGGTGACTAGGTTTTGATCCTTAGTTAGTCTTGGTATTGAATTCTTTAGAGAAACCTTTGTATTCACATAATTATTCCTTTGTGGAAGTAGTGGTCCAATGAGAGATCAAAGCTCTCAATTTGTTCCAAATTCTAGTCTTCATGTTGTGGGCGAAAATAAGATATGTTTTCAGACCTTCATCTTCGAGGGTGTTAAATTCATTATTAACAATGATAGTGATTTCAGACAGTGAATATGAATGAGGTTTAATTAATCATCACGAGCATGAGATGAAAACCACCTTGAGATGTGTCACCCTCTCATGCATTCAGGCTTGTAAAAGTAGTTTCAGGGAGGTACTTTTTATGGAGACTAAAAGCACTTATGTCTAATAAGTGGTAATATGATGTGGGTGGGCATCATAGGTGCACGAGTCACAAAAATAGAAAGGTTTCCACATCCAAAATTTGGGCATTAGGATTCAAAAAATGCAGTTGATATCATGCGCCATATTGCATGAAATGAAAATATTTACACAAAAAACGAGGGTGTTTCCCTCGATCCGCTTTGCAGTGGCGTAGGGAGGCTATAAGGGGAAATACCTCTTGACCCCATATTTTTTAAATCTACAAATTTGGTTGTCGATATCAACCAAAATTTTGAACAGTTAGAGTTTGAAGGGGTGATTCAGATGTTTCTGTAACTCAACATAAATTGACAATGAGTTGTTCCCATAATGAATGATAATTGATTTTATAATTTTCTAAGAATACAATGCAGCTAACAAATGTGTTTATGAACAGTTTTGTAGATTCAAAATCATAACATGGATAGTTAAGGTTCAACATTCAATCTATTGCATTTGAGAAATTGTCTTGGTTGGGATAAGAAGATATTCATCGCGAATTATGAACAAGAACCCTATGGGGATGAGACATGCTATGGGAGAAGACATACATGTTGAGAATGCATAGACTTAATCCAATGGTAGAAGAAACCAATTAACTCACCCATACATTGCATAAACCATGAGGAGCATAAGGGTGGAATTGTAGAGTTGTAGAGTAGACAATGAAAGGATGATTCGAGCTCAATAATAATAGATTCAACTAAATGAAACTATGCTTCAAATCTTGAAAAACATTCAAAGGAAGACTAACCATGGATAGAACTCAAAAAATCAAGAAAATAGTGGGAGTAGCTTAAGGATCCATTGCTACAAGAGGTCCCATAGTTTAAGAAGGATTTCTAGATACATGACATATACTCCAGAAATGTCTTCTAATGAGTCATCTAAATCTAAAGAATCCATTGAAGGTTCAATATCTTCATCTCATAGAAATAAGAGGAAGAGGTCTCCCAAGAAAAAATCACATGGATAATTTAAGAAGGCCAAACCTTCGATATTTGAAGGTGAAGTAAAAACTGGTCAAGAAGTTGAGGCTTGGATTCTTGGGATGATGAAGTATTTCAAAGTTCAAGACTATTAAGGAAATATGAAGGAAATAGTAGTTATATTCCATATGAATGGAAGATCATCAATATGGTGGAATCACCTTAGGAAAAAACAAGAGGATCAATGAAATAAATATTGAGTGGAAGAAGTTCAAGAAGTACTTCAAGGAAAAGTACCTCTCTGATAGGTACTATGATGCAAAAAGAAAAGAGTTCCATGACCTGAAATTGGGACAAATGACTATGGAAGAATAAACAAACAAATCCTTGTAGCTGCTGAGATATGTCAAGTATATTAGGGATGATAATGTGAAAATTCAATGTTTTCTAAGTGGACTACCTAAGTTATATAAAGACATAATTGAGTTTGATGAACCTCAAACTATAGAGGGGACCATAAGAAATACCAAGTATTGTTATGATCAAAACAAAAGAAAACCAAAATTCGATAAGGCATGGAAGGACAAGAAAAATGAGAAGTTTGGCCACAAGAAGAAGGTGTTCAAGCCTCCTCAATTTATAAATAAACGAATACATCCACTAAATGGCGTGACTATGCCATATAGGTTGATGACAGACAAACCAAGAGATCTAAGAGATCCACTTCAATGTTGGGGATGTGGAGAAGACCATATGCTTAGAATCTTCCCACATCAAAATGGGATTGTAAATCATGTTCACAACATCCAAGAAGCTGAAAATGTGGGTCACATGGTAAGGACCATCCCTAGAATCTATTCATCCCTAGAGGACCTTCAAGTAGACCATCAATCAACTGTGGTTGAAGTTGTAGGTAAGATTGTTGAGCAATCCAGTTCTATTTTAATTGACCTTGGATCTACTCACAGTTATATCAGTCCTCAAATTGTTGATATTTTCAATTTTAGGAAAACCAAGCATAGTAAATCAAGGTTGGTACAACTAGCCACTGGAACCAAGCATACAGTTTGTGAAATGGTGGAGAAATGTCCACTATAAATGGGTGGATTTTCCACTTTTGCAAAGATGAATTTTTTGCCACTTGGTTCCTATGATATTCTCATTAAAATGGACTAGTTAGAAGCACACATAGTTAAACTTGATTGCTATAGCAATACTTTTGAATGCATTGATGAAGAAGGAAACCCAAGAGTTGTAAAGGACATTCCAAAGGTAGTTTTTGTTAAGCGGATTTCAGCCATGGAATTGAAGAAATTATGTAGGAAAGGTTTCCAATTGTATATAACCTATGTTTTGGAGAAAATAAAAATTGAAATTCCCAAGTTGGAGGACCATCATGTGCTACAAGAATTCAAGGATGCATTTCTCGATGAATTCCATGACTTCCTCCAAAGAGGGACATTGATTTCACAATTGACACAAGGTGAGTACACCGAAATTATTAGAGTTGAAAATGCAATTGCAAGAATTATCAGAAAAAAAATACATTCATACAAGTGTGTGTCCATGGGGAGCACTAATCTTGTTTGTGAAAAAGAAAGATGAACACTTAGGTTATGTATAGATTAAAATTAGCTAAGTAAAGTGACAGTGAATACCATGTACCCCTTGCCTCAAATTGATGATATTTTTGATCAAATGAGAGGGGAAAATACATTTTCAAAGATTGAATTGAGGTCTGGTTACCATCAAGTGAGAATCAAAGAAGAATACATTCAGAAGACAACCTTTAAGACAAGGTATAGGAACTATGAGTTTATGGTGGTGTCGTTTGGTCTCACCAATGCACCGACTACCTTTATGTGTCTCATGAATAATTTTTTTAGCAAGTATTTGGACAAATGTTTTCTTGTTTTTCTAGATTACATTCTTATCTTTTCTCAGAATGAATAAGAGCATGAAGAAAATTTAAGAATGAATTTGCAATTGCTAAGGGAACACAAGTTGTATGCAAAACTAAGAAAATGTGACTTTTACAAAAATAATAATAATTTTTTGGGTCACATTATTTCAAAGGAAGGAATATCGATGAACCTTGAGAAGACAGAAGCCATCATGATTTTTCCAACTCCAAGAAGTGTGAAATATGTGATATATTTTATAGGTCTTGCTGATTATTATAGAAGCTTCATTAAAGGATTATCCAAGGTTGCGCACCCAATCACTTCTTTTCAAAATAAGGTGATAATATTTGAGTGGACACATAAATGTGAAGAAAGCTTCCAACTATTGAAGGAAGTTCTCACAAGTGCTCCAATTCTAAAAATGATTTTGTGGAGTGTATAGATGCATGTAAACAGGGAATTGGAGGAGTTCTTATGCAAGTTAACCATTTGGTATGCTATGAGTCTAGGAAATTGAAATAGCATGAAAACAATTATGCTACCCATGATTTAGAGCTTGCAACCATAGTGCATGCTTTGAAAATGTGGAGGAATATTAATGGGAGTACAATTTGAGCTAAGGACAAACAACCGTGGTTTGAAATATTTGTTTGAGAAGCCAACATTAAATGCTAGGAAATCTAGAAGGTTCGAATTTTTATTTGAATTTTATTTTGAGATCAAACACATAAAGGGAGAGGAAAACAAATCAGCTAATACATTTAGAATAAAAATACATTCGTTGTATGTGGCAACCATTAGTACTTGATAATAATATTTGAGGCGGCTGATTGTTAACTCTATTGTTGAAGATGAATCGTATGTGCAAATACAAGGCAAATTAAACAACATTATTTAGAGAACAGGTATAAAGGTTATCAGTTGGAAGCTGATAGACTTATTATTTATAAAAATATAGTTTATATTCCAAATGTGGAAGAATTGATAAGAATTATTATGGATGAAATCCATAAAATGCCATATTCCAGTTACCCAGGATACCATAAAACAATTGCTACAACCAAGAATCAATATTTTGGTCGGGAATGAAAAAGGACATTGTTGAGTATATTTCTAAGTGTATCAAATTTCAACAAGTGATAGTTGAGCATCAACACCCAACATGTTTTTTGCAGTATTTTCCAATTCTAGAATTGAAATGGGAAGTGACTTCCATGAACTTTATTACAGGGTTACCAATGATTGTTAGTCAACATGATTCCATCATGGTTGCGGCGGATAAATTATCAAAGGAAACACATTTTATACAGGTTAAATCCACATATAAGATGGATGCCATTGAAAATATTTTCATGAAGGATATTTTTAAATTGCACGGGTTGCCTAAGGTAGTAATTTCTGACAAGGATACCATGTTCACCTCCAATTTTTGGAAAAATTATTTTTGCATATTTGAGTACACAACTGAACTTTAGTACTTCCTACCATCCACAAAAATATGGGGGAATAAAAAGACTAAATTAGGTGTTTGAAGACATGATAAGCATGTATGTGATGGAAAAACCATCCAATTGGGAAGATTATCTACACTTGGTAGAGTTTGCATTTAACAATGGGAAAAAAACATTGTTGGGCATGGGTCCATTTGAAGCTTTGTATGGAATAATGTGCAAGACACTAGTTACTTGGGATAATATAGTAAACATAATTGTACTTGGGCCATAATTGCTCAAGAAAATAGAACAAGAGGTTTCAAAACTTGGGCAATATTTAAAGACAACTGAAGATAGATAGAAAAACTATGCAAATAAGAACAAAGTGCATAGGGAGTTTCATATTGGAGATTATGTTTACCTCCAAGTGAGATCAAGGAAGAGTTCCTTGAATATTGGAAGTTATGCAAATATATCACCAAGATATTATAGGCCATTTGAAGTGTTGAGAGGTTAGGGCTAGTTGCATATAGAAATGCATTGCTTGCTAACACTAAAGATCATAATTTTTTTTTCCAGTTTCTTTGCTTAAGAAATATGTACATGACCCTAACCATGTGATTGATTGGGATGCGATCTAGGTGGAAACCAAGGGTGAGTTTCAAACCAAGCCACTATGCATCCAAGACATGAAGGTGACATTTCTTTGGAATCGATCCATTTGGCATGCAAATGTGAAATAGAAGCGCTTTGGACCTGATGAGGCTACATGGGAGTTGGAGGATTCCATGATAGAGGAATAATCCTTTTTTCTTTTGATTTTGAGAAAACATAGAGGAAACTGTTATTCCAAGGGGGATGGGATTGCAACACCCCCAGTTTTGACTTGGAATGTATTTAACCAAATTATGTAAATGATGTAAAGATGCTAGTATGGATTTCTAGTGTGGAGCTTAAGACCAAGGCTTGATTAGTGAATGATTAGGAATGTATGATGTAAATGTTTCATTTTAACTATATGGTTGGATTTTCATGATAACTTAAAATATATATGAATATTATGTTGGACACAATGGTCACATTGATAGGGGGTGAATCAATGTGAAGGAAATATGCCCCTTTTTACTTCCATCAAAGTCAAGAAAAGTTCATCATTGCATCATACTAATAGATATACCATTGTTACATCATTAGTATGTATTTAATCAATCATCAACATAACATAATAAAATATAATCATGTCATTAACATAAAATCATAGAAAGAGACACATCTAAGAGGAACAACAATTTTTATGAAAATTTTGCATTATGTTTTGGATTACATGGAAGAAAACAATATTCACGATTATTTAGCACCAAATTATAAAAATAGCACCAAATTTCGATCCAAGTCCCAACCTAGTTTTCTTAGTACCAACTGAGAAGAGGTGAGGAGTCCAATCCTTAAGAGCAAGACTCAACTTGCAATGTAATGCCTATCTGTCACTATCCAAATCAACTCAATAAAGTAAATCAACTGCCATGTCAACTAAGCATATCCAAGAGTCGTTCTATAGTCACATATCCCCTATCACTGTCATTATCTGTTACTAGTCATGTTATAAGCCACTTTAGAGGCTGTCACTATCAAGTCAACTCAATTGTCTCTATCAAGTCCATCTACAGTCACCGTCAAGTCAATTCACCGTCAAATTATTGTGCTTTCATGTTAACTTAAAATACATATGAATATTATGTTGGACAAAATGGTCACACTGAGAGGGGGGGTGAATCAGTGTGAAGACAATTTACCCCTTTTTACTTCTATCACAGTCAAGAAAAGTTCATCATTGCATCATACTACTTAATATATTATTATTACATCATTAACATATCATCAACCAATCATCAACATAGCATAATAAATCGTAAGCATGTCATTAACATAAAATCATAGCAAGAGACACATCACATGAGGAACACCTGTTTTGTATGAAACTTTTGCATTATGTTTTGGATTATATGGAAGACAACAATCCTCATGGTTGTTTAGTATCAACTAATACAAAGAGTACCAACTCTCAATCCAATACCTAACCTGGTTTTCTAATTACCAATTGAGAATATGTGATGAGTCTAATCCTCAAGTGCAATACTTAGATGGAAATATGATTCTTATTTGTCACTATCCTAATCAACTCAATCAACTGCCCAGTCCACTGATCATATCCAAGAGTCCCGTTATAATCACATATTCCCTATTACTATCATCATATGTCACTAGTCATGTTACAAGCCACTTCAGAGGATGTCATTGTCAAGTCAACTCATTTGTCTCTATCAAGTCCATTCGTTGTCACTATCAAGTCAATTCACTTTCAAATTATTGTGTTGCCAATGTCAAATCACTTTCTAGTGTTACTATCAAATTAAATTGATACTATCACTTTTGTGTTTTTCAAGTCACAAGTTACTTCAATAGGTATATCACTGTAATGTCACCAGTTACTGTCGCTGTAATGAATTCCATATGCATTCCTTGTTTTTGAAAGCCATCTATGCATGTATTGAGCTTGCTATGAACATCGTGATAGGAGATATTGGAAAATATTGTCTCCTTTCTTTTCATTTATTCTAGAATGGGTTGTAATAAAGTCCCCATCTTGTATAAACTGGTCATCCAATTTATTACCACAGAAGAGTCACTAAACACCTGCAATTTTGAAAACACCCTGATATGTTTCCAGTTTCAATAAATACTCATAAATCATTAGCTCTACACAATTGTTGGTTCCTCACAACCTTGCTCTAAAATTTATATGATGAGCAATATTTATAAATGAAGTTCCTCTTGTGCCACATACGAATCATTGCTAGTGGTTAGCAACATTCAAGTACTCCTAGGCCCAAAACTTGTCAATTGGGGGATGATTCAATATCCTATATTTTTGAACATTTGAGGTAATTCTATGCTTTCAAATATTGGCTTAATTTAATATGCACATTGAAAGGATACACCTTTCTTGAAATATATCAACATTTATATGTAACCAAATGCCCCAAGATATCCCAAGGGGAAGAGATTTCAACATTTTAAGGTCTTTGTTTAGGAATCAATTCTTCTAACACTCCTATATTGTATGCCCTTTCCATCCACCCTAATAACCTATCAACTCATCCATCTTTTCCTAGAGATTTCTAGCAATTGTCGTTTAATATATGATCTAGTATTGGCTATAACATTGAAGCTGGAAAATTGGAATCATAATAAGGTAATAGACTATGAACAACTACCCTTTAAATGCAAAAGTTGTCATGAGTATGGAAATTTTGTGAAGGATTGCAAGCTTAATCAACAATCAATATAAGGGAACGACAAAGAAGAAATTTGACACAATGTAAAGAAAAACACAGGAAAGTCCAAAGCACTGTCCAAGCCCTTATCCAATGGAAACAAAGTAGGCCCCTTAGTAAACATTGAAAAGAATATCAATAAATTTGCTGCCTTAGTAGAAAATAAATGCAAACGAAGGATAAGGATGACCCCCCTTCTCTAGATCTCCCAATAACATCAAAGACAGAGGAGCATGAGAAAAACCAAGATCCCTTCCAACATCAGATAGAGGATCAAACCCAACCCCTTTATAAAACACCAGGAAAAATGAGGGAAGAAGACACAAACAAAGACTCAGAGAATAAGATAACAAGTCCATTAACAAAGAAAAAAAAGAGCCTAAAATTCCCATGGGGGGAGTGACAATTCGAAGGAAAGGAGGAACAAGGATCAAAGGAAGAGTTGCTATTGAAGAAAATAATTTTTTCTTGACTGGTTCTTTTTGTTATCCTTTTTATTGTTTGACTTTATAGGCATTTATTTCTTATGTTTTTATGAATTTCTTTGTATTCTTGCTCTTGTTTTCCCAAATATTTTTCCTCTTCTCTAGAGGAATCCTAGTTTTAGGGGACTAGAAGGAGCTATCGAGGTCCTCATAAGCATACATTTTCTGAATATATAAGAAACATTTTTATAATATTTCCTTCGACAACCAAGTGACTATTTGCTTTTAGAATAAATTATGATGGGATCCTTTCTAGACACTAGACACTCATTTCCACACATGATATTGCTATAAAAATCCTCTAGTATAATGGAGACTTTAACATAAAGAATATGTGTTATAACTACAACTGTCAAGGAAAGTCTGTGATATAGTAGGCCATTTTGTTTATATGTAAGCTTGCACAAATACTCTTGCTCTTGTTTAGGAAGGGGAGGGGATTCATAAAGTACACATGCAATTCTAAGGATGTTAGTATCAAAATGAGGAAGAACACTTTCACATCACCAAAAAAACATCTATTTTAAAATAATCAACTCATCATCTAATTTGATAATTTTTTTGGGATATAGTTGTTATTAATTCACCTTATCATACACCATGTTATTGTATTTTATTGAATATTCTTTAATAACCTTTTAAATCATTTTAGAAAGTTTAACAAGTTATGTAATTAAAAGGATTGAATGCCAAATACTTAATAAGCAATTTTATTTTTAAAATTTTTGATAGTAATTTTTAAACTTGAATAAATGTTAAATATTGATATTGTCTTTTATTGAATATTATTCAATAATCCTTTTAACAAATTAAAAACTTTTTTAATAAGTTAAGGAATTAAAAGAATTGAATGCCAAATACTTAATAA